>CM039477.1:9254489-9519580 GCA_022433065.1 Begonia loranthoides | reverse complement strand
GTGAAATTAAAGTTGGAATAAATGAAATAAAAGGGAATTAAGAAATGAAAGAATTAAATGAAGAAGGATGGAAGATTAAAATAAGGAAGAAAATAAGTAAATGGAATAAGGGAAAAATGATTTAAAGAATTGGGAAATTAGAGGGATACATGGTGACTTGCCTATGGCGGGAAGAATAAAAGAATAAAATGAAAAAGAAAATAAAAAAAAAAAAGAAAAGAAAGGGGGTAGAAAAATGTAGAGGACTCCGGAGAACTGGACTTCGCAGGGCGAGACTAAGAGTGCTTCGCGAGAAGGGAGACGCGAAGGTAGGAGTCACTAATTCCCGCAACAGGTTGACTTCGTCTGAGTACTCTTATAGAAGTCACTGGAGTTGCCAAGTGTGAGCAATGGTGTACTCCGGCTGTGGGCATTCCGAGCGTCCGTATAGACAGGGGCAGATGATTTCATGCAGTTTTCTTTTGGGCTATGAACGTACAGGAACCGTCAACCATGCGCAACAGTGAAACCACTTCTAAGAGCATTTTCTGACTTGGCAGTGCAGTCTTGTCTAAAAGAGGAAGGCAGCAGTCGGGTTCTTCATTTCTCCGATTGAGGTAGGATTTCTATGCATTTGGCTTCTCGGCCTCCAATGCCGAGTACTGTGGTTTTCCTTGGTTTTGCTATTTGCGTTACATTTCTTTAGTTGGTTTCTGCCCGAGAGACGTTTTTGAGAGATGTTGTTCTGCTAGTTTTGTTTTGTCCTTTGTGTTGTTTTCTGTCCGATTGGTTGTTGTTGTGGAATATGGTCTGCTGATTTTGGTTGTGCATTTTAAATTCATGCCCACTGGACTTGGATGGATTTTGTTGAAGAATGTTTGAATAAATGCCCTTTGTCTATTATGAATTTCAGATGGAATATGTTCTGCAGCTTGGAAATTGTTCCCTGTTTAATGACGGCTTTAGAAATAATTGAGAATATGTTATGAATTGTTGGATTAGTAGGTTTTGTGAAGTGATTACATTTGGATATGTTATTCTGTTGGTAATGTGTGATTAAGGGATGAGTTTATAATTATGTAAAGCCAACTTTGCCTTGTTAATTATGAAGCATTTCTGTCAAGGAGGAGTTAGTCTCTATTGGTTGGAACTGCTATGCTAGTGCGGTTTATGGAAGGAAATAAGTTTAAGAAATTGAGGGAAATATGGAATAGAATTATAATGTATATGCATAGGATTAAGTTATAAGTCTGATATTGTGGGATGATTGTTAATGATTAAATGTTATTGATTGGTGAAGGTGTTGAAGGAAGAATGATAACGTTAAGTGCTAGAACGCTATACAGACGCCAAGTAAGTGATATTGTATGTGTTTTGGTTTTTGGGGCCCTACATCGCAAGAATTAGAAATTGTATGATGCCTACATTTACTATTTTTATAGATTATTAAGTTAGTTTGTGATCATATTCTGAGGATGTATTAATGCATGTTGTGTGTTTATTAAAATTAAGTTCTTTTAATGATGTGTTTCTTAGTTTAAGTTAAGGATGATGATAATGAGATTAAGCATGTTTTGAGGTCTATCTAGAGGATATAGATACTGTATCCATTCATGAGCATCATGCATCATGGTTTTCAAAACGATACAAAAATGGTTTTTCATGCATAGTTTTAGAAAATAGTTTAATGGATGCTCATACATACTATATGTAGGGTGTTCTCGAGGGTTGATCATTCGAAGCGGACACGCATTATTTGAGCTGTAGGAATATCCATTTTATCGTTGAAAGTGAAATAAAAACAGATAATAAATGAGTTAAACAGATGTAAGTTAAACAATATGATATGAGACATGAGCTTGTTAGTTGGTTCTCAGTCGGTGCTGAGGCTGGCCGAGGCAACAGTATGATATGAGGCCGTTTAAGCGCTTGGTGTGCATGGCCACTAGTTGAGCTTTTGGATTATGTCATTGCTGCTAGCAGAGCTTTCGGATTATGCCATTGTTGCTCATACCGGTTGTGGGGTCGCTGTGTATAGATGTACAAAGTAGCTAACATGCAGTTCGATTTGAGTCAAGCCTTTATCACATAGTGGGTCCTTGGATGATGTCGAGATGGACTGGCCAATGATTATCAAGCTTGCAGACTATGCCATTGCTGCTATATTGGAGGTGTCAGGTTGGGTGCATTTGATGGACCGGTCAACGGCTAGCGAGCTTTCGGACTATGTCATTGCTGCTATACCAGGGGCGTTGGGGTTGAGTGCATACATGTGTACGAAAACGGAAAACGAGAACAGAAAAGAGGCTAAAACGTAAAAGATGAAGGAAGATGAAAACAGAAACTGCATATAGTTTTAAAAGCAGTATGACTTGTGCATTTTAGATTTTATGTTATATCACTTACTGAGCGTTAGACTCATTAGTTTAAGTCTTGTGATGTAAGTGCACGCACGAGAGCAGGAGAACATGTTAAGAAGCAGTAGATGAAGGATTTGCACACGCGAATCTTGTGGCCTACTAGGTTAATGGATTTAAGAAAGAGAAATGATTTGTAAAAGATTTTGTAAAGTTATTCAATTGTAAAAGAAAATCATTTTACTTATTTCCGCTGCGATTTGAAAAAAAGTTTTAAAAAAAAGAATTTTATTTTTTGTATTTTCATCTGATTTGTTTTACTAAGTCTTCTGCTATTTTTATAAAATAAAAGTTTTAAATTTTACACGTTTTTAAATGTAAGAAAAACATGGTCGCTACAGTTGGTATCATAGCACTAGGGTTTTAAAACTGATTCTATAGACTGCCTACCAGCACTAGCTTTGACGTAGAAATACTCTATTAACTGTAAGTATGTTAATAACTTTTTTTCTAAATTAATTGTTTTATTTTATGTTGAAGGAATATTGTGATTAGGGGGCGATGAATGAATTGAAACAGCTTTCCTAATTGTGTTTGCACGTGAGGTAAGTTTGAGAGAATGACATGTGGAGACTTTGTAAAGGTTGGTAAGTGATTGATGTATTGCTTTGAGTTGAAGAATGAGGAATATGTAAATATTTTATTTCTTTTGGATTAAGTTAAGTGATAATTATAGTAATAGATAGATAATACTGAAACTGCTTGGATTTGAGTGTAGGATGTATAAAATATAGCTTTGGAGGAGTAAAGAAACAAGAGAAACTCTGTCAAAATTTTTATAAAACGGAAAGGAGATAGGTAAAAAGTGAATCCTGCATGAGTTAAATCAAGTAGATAATTAGGCGGGGTTGCCTAAGTTGCAAAGAGTCAGATAGAGGATAGATATATCATAGGAAGAAAGAACATTTGGAGGATATAGACTAAGTTGAATTTTGAGGACATACTGCCAAATGTTGCCCCATTTTGTCTGATAAGAAAAAAAGGAGTAATTATAATTAAGTGAGCAAAGAAATTATAGTTGAGAATTATTCGGAATTGTAGGTAAGCACCACTAATTCGAATTAGAAGGGCATATTGGATTAATTAAGTATAGAATTAATGAATGTTAGGGCCTAACAATTTTAAAGACAAGTGTATGGAGAAACTTTGGATGAGTGTTTGATCAACTGTAAAAAGGAGGTCATCAAACAGTTGACCAGATTAGTGGGATGACAATTTCAACACTTGGAAAGATTTATAAAAACAACTGAGCATGGAAATGCTAGAGTAGTAGAGCAGCCGGATGTGAGTTGGGAGTTCCAACGATTTTGACTGCCTCAATTTGTTGGAAATATCACTGATCGTACCAGTACCAAGGAGTAGATTAGGACTATGGAGGACATGTCAGCATATACTAAATAAGAGAAGAGGAAATGGTAGCATGTGTGATGTTTATGCTAGTGAAGGATGCGAGATTTTGGTGGGACTCAATGAAGATAACCAAGAATGTGACTACGATGACGTAGATAGTGTTCAAGGAATTCTTCTATGAGAAGTATTTTAACTACACTACAAAAACAAGATGGTTGATAGAATTTACTCAACTTCAGTAGGAAGGAACAATTACGGAGTATGTGTGCAAGTTTGAAGTCTTATCGCGATTTACCTTGCATCTGGTGGGCAGTAATGAGCATAAGGTACATCAGTTTATGCAATAACTTAAGGTAGAGATTTATAGAGGTGTAAGATATGAAGAAATGTTGTAATTTAGAAAAATGGTTGGGATAATTGTTCTCTAAATTCTTCCACTGTTAATTTGGATTGTGGTGCCCTAGTCCGGTTATGTTTTGATAGATGTTGTTGAGGGTTTAAAGTTGTGTTCCTTGAACTGAAGAGGATGAAGCCTGAATTTTGTAGTGAACAATGATCTGTTGGATTGGGTCTTGTCATTTGTCTAGTGTACTGCTTAGTAAATAGTGGAGAAGACTTACGTTATGAGGATTTGGGTTTAGGTTCGGTGTTGCCAATGGATGAGGTCAATAAACTCTGTTGGCTGAGTAGGAGCAAAATGGTAAAGGGAACGAGATAGAATGAGGATCCAAGAGATGAAATGATCAGTAGTCTAACGGAAGTGTTGGAACGTCATGTTCAATTTATGGAACGGAGTAGGGAATGGGAAGAACAAAGAAACCAGTAGCAAACGGTTCCCAAGGATTTAAAGTGCCAAAGATTTCAACAACTGAAGGCACCATATTTTAATGGGGATGTTTATGATCCAACAAGCTTGGATGGATGGATTTAAATGGTGAAGAGTATGTTTGAGTACGCTAAGGTCGAATGGCAAGAGGAAGTTATGTGTGCCAAGTTTCAAGTCATGAAGTTCTGGGGGAGTAATAGGAAAGTATTAAAGGAAATGTAGTCCCAATAGTTGATGAAAGGTCAACCAGAGATAAGGGGATCAAGGAAACCTTTCATTGAATGTTAGTCACAAGAAAATGCGAGCCGTACCTAAGGGGACATATCGTTTCATAGAAAAAATGCTACGTCTTCAAGAGCTAAACGATGTCAAAGGTGTAAAGGAAATCGTTTCTAAAGATGTCTTGCTAGTTCGAAGCGATATTTTGGGGGAAATGATGGTGGCCCTCTTGTCAAAGATTGCTCTGTTTTGGCTTAAAAAGCGGAAAATGGTGGCAACGAAGGTGTTTTCTATCATGGATGATGAAATATGTAGTGTATGTACCTTGTGGTATCGTATTCGAAATTGATATTTTGGTGGATAAAGGCGTTAAGGATGTGAAATGAGTGCTACTTATGTAAATTTTCTCCTTGGATATAATGGTACATAGATGAGGGAAATGTTTTAGATGTAATAAAGTTGGTCATATTACAAAAATTTGCTATACGCTATCTGATAAAAAAGAAGAAATTTTGGAAAAGGTTTTTCTTTTGCAACAAATGTAGTTGAGAATCAAATGACCTAGACATGAGTTAGTGTTTTGTTAATTCGGGATATTTTGTAGAAGTGGAAGTAACGTAATCCATTGGAAGTTTTGGGTAAATGTATAATACAAGGAGTTCTTGGGTACATTTATGTGATGAACGTTAATGGTTATTTTGGTTGTTAAAGTGAGGAAGTGATTACGTTAAGCAAATTTCGAGGACAAAATTTTATTTAAGGAGTGAGGAATATAATACCCGAAATTGAGCTCAGATTAAGTGAAATAATAATTTTGAATTATGGGATGATTTTATTATGGATTGTAATACCCCGAGTTTTGGGGTATATTATTTTATGGTTATGGAAAATTAATTTAGAAATGGAATTGAAGAATTTAACTTGGCCCGGTAATCATCGTCAAGTGATGTTTAGAAGTTGAGAGTTGAAAGTGGGTCGATTAATATGATATATATATTTAATACGTATATATATATATATTAATTAAGTGAGTGAAATTAAAGTTGGAATAAATAAAATAAAAGAGAATTAATAAATGAAAGAATTAAATGAAGAAGGATGGAAGATTAAAATAAGGAAGAAAAGAAGTAAATGTAATAAGGGGAACAATGATTTAAAGAATTGAGAAATTAGAGCTATATGTAGTGACTTCGCTGTGGCCAAAAGAATAAAAGAATAACATGAAAAAGAAAAACAAAAGAAAAAAAGGGAAATTAACATCACAGACCTTATAGTTTGGAGTCAAAGACAAGTGAAACTCTAAAGAAATTTTGTTAACAACTAAAACACTGAACTATGGAAAATTCTCGCCAATGACCCCGCAGTCACATTTCCTGTCCAAATTTGTCGACGTTAATGCCTCCGTTTCATGACCATCGAACGGAGAAGAAGGACATCAATTATCGAGGGGCGAGGGACGTCCCTCCTGCAAGTTATTGGGTGTTGGAACAATTATCGGGTGATGGCGATGATTGTCAATGACCTTTGGATTGAGTCCCCTGCTCGGAATTGACGACCATGATTGAATCTGTCAATTTCCAAAGGAGATGGCAGACGATTGTCCATGGCCGTTGGATCGAGGAATATTGACGACCAGGATTGAATCTATCATTTTCCAAAGGCTATGGCAGACAACATTACATGCCCGTTGGATCGAGCGAGGGACATCCCTTATCGGGATTGATGGCCGGATTGAATCTGCCATTTTTCAAAGGCGATGGCGGGTGACATTCCATGGTTGTTGGATCAAGCGAGGAATGTCCCTAAATAGGAATGGACGGTCAGGATGGACTCCAAATTCTTTAACGTTGAAAGGCCAAGAGCAAAGCACACGATTTTTTAAAAGGTGCAAATTCTCTCAATTAAGATAGACATCCCTCTTCCAAAATGGATGTCACTCGACCTATGTCAGATGTCTCTCATCCATAAAGGATGTCCCTCGCCCCTACGTATTTCTACCAATTACGGACGTCGCTAGCCTCACAATGGACGTCTCTCATCTTAAGACAACATCATTTAGGCAATAACAGACGTCCTTCTTAATACGAGGGATGTCCATTTTTGACCGAGGTCCTTCTATGAATGCTAAATGACAGCGTTTCTCATCTTGACGGATGCAAATCTACCTATATAATAGCGAAGAATGTCCTTTGCCCTATCTATTGCCAAGAGATATTTCGACTTCCTCCAACCAACTCAAACTTCCGATATCTCTCCTCACATTTGTTGAAGCAGAAAATAGCATCGAAGGCCATTCAAGTGTTGAAGAAGCAGAAAGTGGCTCCCTTCGAGGCCA
This sequence comes from Begonia loranthoides, assembly GCA_022433065.1. NCBI lineage: Eukaryota > Viridiplantae > Streptophyta > Magnoliopsida > Cucurbitales > Begoniaceae > Begonia > Begonia loranthoides. The sequence continues at coordinate 9,512,454 of CM039477.1, read as the reverse complement.
AAGGTCAAGCACGCGTGTTTGAAGAGGCACAACCCATGGTGTTCAGCTCAGCATCCTCCAAACAACGATACGATAATGACATTATACCCCGTGCCGTAATTATATCTAAGAGGATAGATTTCAATACGTTTGCTGACTTTGGATTAAAAGAAATGTTTGAATGCATTGGTCTATATGGATTGTGCATGATGGGGGCCTATTATTATGAGAGGGTTGTGAAATTATTTTACACAAATTTGGAGCAGGACAGCCCTACTAAGCTAAGGACGTTTTTATTTGGGAAACAGATTAGGCTAACTCTTAAGAAGTTAAATGAGCTTATTGAATGTTCCATGGAGGAGTTGACAGAGGAGTATTTCCATCTATCCAAGGACCCAGACTTTATAAAACAAGGAGAAGGTCTGGCATTGCTGAAGCAATTGGCTCACAATCTTAAAACCGTTGAATCTTTCTCCCAGCCCAAATCAAAGGACCTAAATACTAAAGCAAGAGTCATCCATCACAGATCACCCACAAAGTTTTGCCATGTGATGGACATAGAGACCATGTCAGCTACATGAATCTCTATGTTATGGAGAAGCTCTACAATGGGAAGAGGTTCAACATTGCCTATATCATTATTAATCAAATGAAGGCAATCCTGAAGAGTCAAAGGAAGAATCTCCCCTATAATTGGCTCATTCAGCATATCATTGACAGTATAGGGTTGGCTATCCCTCCCAAGGAGCGACAAATCAATGAAAAAGCACTTGACATGTACAATCAAGTGACATTGGCTCAGATGGGGTTGCACAATGTAGGAGGGGAGTGGATATTCGAAGGAGTGGACACTCCCTCCACTCAGTCTGCACATCCTCCTTCCACGTCGGCTGCACCTCCTCCATCAAAGTCAACAACACAATTGCCTTCACTGTCAGCTGCACCTCCTCCTTCGATGTCCACTGCACTAATTCCGTGGATGCAGATGCACAACCATTAGATCACGTGGAGATGGAGGATGATTTTGTTCATCTTACGGTGGACAATGCACCTCCTCCTCCTTAGTCCTTGTCCTACGTACTGATTAGTGAGGAGAGGGGGCAGTGGCTTGTCGCCAATTTGGAGAGACAGGAGAGTCAACTTGATGAGATTCAAGCCATTGTACTTCAAATGAAAGAGGCTCAGTCAGCTCCTCCAACAGCCCAGTCAGCTCCCTCAGCAGCTTCTCCTGCATCTTTAGATGCCGGTCTGGACGGATGCCAGTATGTCTTTTAACTTACATGCACTTTCTATATATGCATTAGTACTATTGATTAACAATGTGTTACAATCGTGTAGGTCTTCTATCATCCGGCAACCATTCCCTCCTCCAACTCTTGCCAAAGTTCAAAAGGTTTTGGCACGGGTCCTCCATCAATGGGTCCTCAAAGGCATGATTCACTACTAAAAGTGCAAATGGTATGTCTTCAATTTGGTTTTGTACAATGTGTTAAATTTGCACTTACACTATTTTTTCATTGCAGCCTGTGAAGTTGATGGACGAGTTCATGACAATAGCACAACCAAATACCAAGAACAATAAGGAGACATGTGGTATACTTTGTGGCTCCAGGGTAAGAAACAATATGATTTTGAAAGTTATTCTCAGTTTTGATTGTCAGCTGATGACATTGTGCGGCGTGTTGTCGTTTTTCATAGTAAAGATGTCTATTCAATAACAACCCTTCTCGTTCCAAAGCAATTAGGAAGTTTGAATTGGGTAAGAATGTTTACCCAATGTACAAGATGTTATTGAAAATAAATAAATATCTCGCGTTCTTAACATGCAGTGCATGACATTGAATGAGGAGGAGATATTTGAGATTCAAATGAAGAAGGGACTGCAGACTCTTGGTTGGATATATGTAAGGCACTTGTTTTCATTAATGCAATATTTTTTCCTCGTATAAGATATGGATTTTATTTCAGACACACCCGAATCAGTCATGTTTCATGTCATCGATTGACGTGCACACACAGTATGGGTACCAAGTGATGTTGCTGGAGACAATTGCAATTGTTATGGTACCGATAGATAAAAAATGATATATTTTCTCACCCTACGTTTTGAAAGAAGTGACAAACTAATTTCGCCTCCCAATTGCAGTCCACATGGCATATTTCAAGTCTCTCGTCCTTTAGGGGAGTCTGTGATTACCTAGTGTCCACATCAAGGCTTCCACCTTCATGACTCATACAAACCGAAGGACCATTTCGAGACCATCACTCATGTCAAGTTGAGCCCCAACTTGTAATTCAAGTTCATCGATATCTAGGGCAACCCTAAAAAATCTGAAAAAAATTACTGAGGGGGCCTCACCTGGCTAAAATGGATATCCATCTTTTAGTACTAAGGGACCTCTCAGCATTCACGGACATGCCTCGACATTCACAGACATTCTTCTTCTAGTATCCGTCATTTAGCATTCATAGAAGGACTTTTGGTCTAAAACGAACGTCTCTTGTATTAAGATGGACGTCCATTTTGGCGTAAACGACACCGTCTTAAGACGAGAGACGTCCATTGTGAGGCTAGCAACATCCGTAATTGGCAGAACGACATAGTCTTGGGTTGAGGGACGTGCATTATGGACAAGAGATGTCCAAAATTCATTGAGTGACGTCCATTTTGCAAGAAGGACGTTCGTCTTAATTGTGGGAATTCATGCCTTTTAAAAATGTGTGTGCCTTGCACGTGACCCTTCAATGTTAAAGAATTTGGAGCCCATCCTGACCGTCCATTTCGATCCAAGGATATCCCTCACTTGATCCAATGGCTATGGACGATCGTCTGCCATCTCCTTTGGCAGATGGCAGATTCAATCTTGGCCATTAATGCCTATAAGGGACGTCCCTCGCTCAATCTGATAGCCATGGATGATCATCTGCCCTAAACTTTAGAAAATGGCAGATTTAATACTGGCCTTCAATCCCTATAATGGACATCCCTCCCTAGATCCAACGGCCATGAACGTTTGCCATCACTTTTGAAAAATGATAGATTCAACCCTGGCAGTCAATTTCGAGTGGGGGACGTCTTTCCTCGATCCAACGGCCATTAACAATCGTCAACCATCGCCCGATAATTGTTCCAATGACCATCCATCTTCCAACGGGCAGAAGGGACATCCTTCGTCCGTCGATAATTGAAGTCCTTCATCTTCGTTCGACAGTCCTTTGCGTCAACGAAACGGAGGTGTTAACATCGACGGCTTTGGGCGAGAAACATGACTACGAGGTCTCTGGCCAAAATTTTCCATAGTTCAGGGTTTTAGTTGTTAGAAAAATTTCTTCAAGGTTTGACTTGTCGGTATGGTGTTAATTTCCCAAAAAAGAAGAAAGGGGGAAGAAAAATGCAGAGGACTCGGGAGAATTGGACTTCACAAGTCAAGACTAAGAGTGCTTCGTGGGAAGGGAGACGCGAAGGCGGGAGTCACCGATTCTGGCGATGGGGTGACTTTGTCCTGACACTCTGCCGGAATTCGCAGGAGCTGCCGAGTGTGAGCAGTGGTGCACTCTAGTTGTGTGCATTTCGAGCATCCGTATAGATAGGGGCAGACCATTTCAGGTTGTTTTCTTTCGGGCTGTGAACGTACGAGGACTGTCAACCATGGGCGACAGTGAAACCACTTCCGAGAGCATTTTTTGACTTGGCAGTGCGGTATTGGACAAGAGAGGAAGGCAATGACTGGGTTCCTCATTTCTCCTATGAGATAGGATTTCTGTACATTTGGCTTCTTGACCTCAAATGCCGAGTATTGTGGTTTTCCTTGGTTCTGCTGTTTGTGTTACATTTCCTTAGTTGGTTTCTGCCCGTGAGATGTTTTTGAGAGATGTTATGCAAGTTTGGTTTTGTCCTTTGGGTTGTTTTCTATCCGATTGGTTGTTGTTGTGGAATATGGTCTACTGATTTGGTTATGCATTTTAAATTCCTGCCCACTGGACTTGGATGGATTTTGTTGAAGAATATTTGGATAAATGCCCTCTATCTATTATGGATTTCAGATGGAATATGTTCTGTAGCTTGGAAATGGTTTCCTGTTTAATTACGGCTTTAGAAGTAATTGAGAATATGTTATGAATTGTTGGATGGGTGGTAATCGGTAGGTTTTGTTAAATGATTACATTTGGATATGTTATTATGTTGGTAATATGTGATTAAGGGATGAGTTTGTAATTATGTAAAGCCACTGTTGCCTTGTTAATTATGAAACATATTAAGGCTTTATATTCAGTCAAGGAGGAGTTAGTCTCTATTAGTTGGAATTGTTATGTAGGTGCAGTTTATGGAAGAAAATAAGTTTGAAAATTTGGGGGAAATATGGAATAGAATTATAATGTATATGCATAATATTAAATTGTAAGTCTGAGACTGTGGGATGATTATTAATAATTGAATGTTATTGATTGGTGAAAGTATTGAACGAAGAATGATAACGTTAAGTGCTAGAACGCGATACAGACGCCAAGTAAGTAATACTGTATGAGTTTTGGTCTTTGGGGCCCTATATCGTAAGAATTAGAAATTGTATGATGCCTGCATTTACTATTTTCATAGATTATTAAGTTAGGTTGTGATCATATTTTGAGGATGCATTGATGCTTGCTTTGTGTTTATTAGAATTAAGTTCTTTTAATGATGTGTTTATTAGTTTAATTTAAAGATAATGGTAATGAGATTACGCATGTTTTGAGGCCCATCTAGAGGATATAGATATTGTATGCATTCATGAGCATTATGCATCATGGTTTTGAAAATGATTCGAAAATGGTTTTTCATCCATGGTTTTAGAAAATGGTTTAATGGATGCTCACTAAGTGTATGGTGTTCTCGAGGGTTGATCACCTTATGCAGACTACCATCATTTGGGCTATAGGAACATCTATTTTATCATTGAAAGTGAAATAGAAACAGATAATAAACGAGTTAAACGGATGTACGGTAAACGATATGATATGAGACGTGAGCTTGTTAGTTGGTTGTCGATCTGTGGCGAGGCTGGCCGAGGCAACAGTATGATGTGAGACCATTTAAGCGCTTGGTGTGTATGGCCACTAGTTGGGCTTTTGGATTATGCCATTGCTGTAACGACCCGGATTTTCTTAACGCAATTAAAATGCGTAAAAATTTAAAACTTTCTTTTTAAAACAAATCAGAGTGCGTAAATCCGAATCGCTACTAACTCTATTTGAAAACTTGTCATGAACGTTAAAAATAATCATTTGAAAATCATGGCGGAAGCGTAAGAAATCTTTTAAAGGAATTACTACGCGATTCAAAAATTTTGTCTATCAATTAAAACTGAACTATTACTTCATTGATTCGTAATCTTTTTCTTTATCTTTTCCTTTCATTTATTTCATAGCCGTTAACTTACATTTGTCTTTGCCTTGCCAATTCGAATCATGTGCGTGCGAAATCATCCATCTCTGCGTCATTATGTATTTGTCATCTTCGTCTCATTCGTTTACTATTTGTTCGTCATTGTACCTACACCACAAGTAAGGACGTGAGCTTACGCTCAGTAAGGATAGGGGAAAAATAATTATGCATTTATCTCTTTAGTTCTTGTTGGAATGGGGCCACCAATCCAACTTCTTTTATTACATTCTTTTTCTTTGTCCGTTCTTTAAACTCGTACATCGAGCTTGGAAATTGGAGGTTTTCCTTTGAGATGGCATAGCTGTACGGAAACTAACCCCCTGTGGGCTACTAGTCCCTTTCCCGTCTTAGTAGGGGTGTATCCTAGTATCTATGCTAGATCCAGACTACCCATCTACTCCAACTCCCTAGTTCTGGCATATACTCGCCTTTTTGGGTTCTTTTCTTTTCCGGCATATACCCGCCTTTTTGGGTTCTTTTCTATTCCGGCATATACCCGCCTTTTTCGGTTCTTTTCTTTTCATAGTCTTTTCGTTTTTCTCACTTATGCATGTGGGTACCTCTCCGGAGGTTACCCCCTACTTGGTTTCTATTATCATGGACTCGATCTAACTTTTTCCTGGCAACAAATCACATATGAGAAATAGCATACTTTAATGAAAAGGAAAAACATATATAGATATAAAGAACAATCATGATAACGATTTATAACAGTGGTGGACCCAATAAGACAATAAAGTAAGTTAGGTTAAACATGGAAAATAGACATACATTTTAATCATGTGAACTAGGCTTGAAGGTCAATTGAATCTATTGATCAAAATCCATATTTAAAGAAAACAATGAAAATCAGAAGTCACAACGTTCATTCGTGCTAATCATATATTCTCTTCTTTCTCTTTAACGTCACTAGAATTTGTCTAGGGCCCGTTCTCTTTTCTCATTCATTTTAACTATCATTTCTTTGATTCATTCAATAAAACCAGAATAACTATAACATTTACCGAAATCCAAGCACAAAACAACTCACACACACTTTACTTGGGTGTAGGGCACAAGGCCAAAACAACCCCTTCCTTACCTCGAGCGTGCTTAACCGCTACCCTTTTTCCTCATTCTGATACCTGAATCAATCAAAGCATCACATAGCCTTAACCAATTGAATCACATAATCCCTCACACAAATAACCCAATAGAGGAAAAATTGATAGAGCCTAACTACAAAACCCAATCCCAACTCATGTTCATTTTCTTCTAGCCACAATCGACCCACTATAGAACTCATACATTAATCCATCCAAACCATTTATTTCCCCTTAGTATAACCCAAATCCAGCTTTTCAGATTTAACCAACAAAGTGTACAATTCCTTAACAGAGCATGAATTTCCATCAATCAATTATTGATTCTAAACAACCCTCATCCTACATGTAACATACAGAACAACATTTCTTTTCCACAACTCCACATTCGACTGAGTTCCAACAACACCACCGAGTCATTAACTCCCACAAAACATAACTACAAAACATAAACCAAATGACTAACAGAGAGAAGGAAACCTCGCCCTGAACCGAGAGACCCACGCAGGCAAGGAGCAACTCACCAGCCAACTCCCACTTCCAGCTTACTGCCCAACTCCCATTCTTCACGTAACATGCCTCTCACCCAAGTTTCTTCTTCACGCAACTCACTCCCTCACTCTTATAGCAGAAGAGAGAAAACGAGGGAGAATGAAGAAAATGCAGGAGAAGAGTTTGATACAGAAGAAATAGAGGGAAGAATTACCTAGGGGACAAAATGTGCTTGTAGGGTGGCTACACAGCAGCTACGGAGAAAAATCGCGCGAGACTTACTGGCAAAATCGTAATTTTCGTCGATTTGCTGACTTTTATTCTTGATTTTTCGTAAATCTGCTATCATTCGGACGATTGCGGACGCCGTACAGTCGTCCGCATCGTCCGCAAGTCCACAATTACACTACAAAATGGCGTCCCAAACATGCGTCTGCCTCGTCCGCATGATATCGTCCGCGACACCAAAATTGGACAGATTCAAACCGGACGCGAAGGTGAGTCGTCCGCAGCGTCCGCGAGCATCGTCTGCGAAAACATTAATAAGGCAGATTCATATCGGACGCTAGTTTCTGTGTCCTCTTCATCCGCACTTCCCCAGCCATCGGACGGTAATTTCTGCGTCCTCATCGTCCGCATGTATCGACCGCGACACACCAGTTTAAGACAGATTCAAATCGGACGCCAAATCTAGTGTCCGCCCTTCGAAAATATTGAGTTTAGGACTCAAAATGGCGTCCTGATGCGTCCCCAAGGTTCATTTTCTTCACATTTCCTCATATTTTCACACTCAACTTGATTTTCCTTAATTACATCGCCACATAACACTTCTAAATACGAGTCGCCATATTTTCGTAACTTCACCAATTTCATTATACGGGGACAAACGTTACATAATTTACTCAAAAGCTTAACGCTCCAACGCCCTTGGTAATATCTCGATAATTATTCATCTTTAAATTATCGGGATGTTACAATTGCTGCTAGCATAGCTTCAGATTATGTCATTGCTACTCATACCAGTTGTGGGGTCGCTGTGTATTGATGTACACAGAAGCTAACATGCTATTCGATCGGATTATGCCATTGCTGCTAGCAAAGCTTTCAGATTATGCCATTGCTGCTCATACTGGTTGTGGGGTCACTGTGTATTTATGTACACAATAGCTAACATGTGGTTCGATCGGAGTCAAGCCTTTATCAAATAGTGGGTCTCTAGATGATGATGAGACAGACCGGTTAATGGTTATCGAGCTTTCAGACTATGTCATTGCTGCTATACTAGAGGGGTCGGGTTGGGTGCATTGGATTGACCAGTCAATGGCTAGCGAGCTTTCGGACTATGTCATTGCTACTATGCTGGGGTCGTCGGGGTTGGGTGCATCTATGTGTACGGAAACGGAAAACAAGAATAGAAAAGAGGCTAAAACGTACAAGATGAAGGAAGACAAAAATAGAAACTGCATATGGTTTTAAAAGCAGCATGACACATTTTAGATTTTATGTTATATCACTTACTGAACTTTAGGCTCATTAGTTTAAGTCCTGTGATATATGTACACGCACGAGAGCAGGAGAACAAGTTAAAGAGCAGTTGATGAAGGATCTGCATGCGGGGATGTTGTGACTAGCTAGGCTAATGGATTTTAGAAAGAGAAATGGTTTGCAAAAGGTTTTGTAAAGTTATTCAATTGTAAAAGAAAAGGATTTTACTTATTTCCACTGCGATTTGAAAAAGGGTTTAAGAAAAAGGAATTTTATTATTTGTATTTTCATCTGATTTGTTTTACTAAGTCTTTTGCTATTTTTATAAAAAAAAAATTTAATTTTACACATTTTTAAATGAAAGAAAAACGGATCGCTACACTAACAGAGAGCAAAAAATAACTCTTTAAGCAATAATGTAAAATGAAGCAGTTTAACAGAGAGTATAAACTTATTTATGTAAGACAAAATTTAAAATCATTGAAAGAAAACAGAACTTGTGATGTAGGCGATTGAAGCCAAAAACTTTTCACTATTACTTCGTTTTTTTCCTTTCACTGTTTTGCCTAGCAATTTTAAAGAAAGCAACTTCCAACGTTCGACCTAATGTGACTCTGTATTTCTTCCACCTTTTTCCTTTACGGTTCGTATCCTTATATAGCAGATGAAGCAGAGAGAGAAGGGGCATGTGTCAATTTTCTCTTTGTTAAAATTTTGGCATTAATCATCACAACAGATGAGTCACTGGTGCCCACCGCTTCCTTGCCACCGGATATCCGATCCAAACATAAACACAGCCCGTTTCTTGCACATATTCCCTTCAAACATTGTAGTAATGCTCACAATTCATCTTTTTCGGATGCGTTTCCATTCGTGAGAGGCACGTGTCGCTCCCCAAAATAGGCGCTGGTTCTAATTCGCAGATGCCTACGTTCCCGCGATAGCACTGTTCATAGTACGTTATTTATCCAAACGGTAACGTTTCAACAAACCGTGGACATAATCAACATATCGTTCGTCACTTACTCGCTACATCCTTCCCGTAAGGGAATATCACCCATTTGTGAGAGCATCTTTATCTGAATCCAATGACTCACATAAATCCAAATTCGTGATCTGACAGCTGCAATTTCTCCCATGTGGCAACGTTCCCATCTGCAAGGGAATATTTCCCAACCACGGGAGCATTTTCCCTCGCATCCTATGGCTAGATTCAATCACGCTCCACGATCCGACGGTTCTTATCCCTTCCACAAAGCATCTTCCACGAAGCATTTTCCACCATCCTATTCCAGCGACTTCCTTCCCCCATTTTCTAAATCCTATGATATTTCTTCCACAATTGCTCATCTACTGCTAACAACATTATTATTGTAATATTTTTCTTTGTTAGTTTCATCTTTATTAGTTAACCTTATATATATATCCCAAAAACCTTCCATCACATAGAATTCTTGGGATATTACAATACAATTAGACACAATTAGAAAGTTATATTTTGAATACAAAGTGGATTCACTAACAAATAACATGAAACAAGCTTTTAGGCCTATGGTTGGTGTTACTCATGACACTATGGATGATGACGAGTTTGAGTCGACATTTCAAGAAGAACTAAACAATGGAGATAAGTTTGACAGTAGAAATGAAGTTGAAAAGTATTTGTTTGACAAACTTGAGAGTTTTTCAAATCATATGGATATTGATTTGGTAGAGAATGCACTCTTCGGAATATCCAATTTTGAGTAAAATAGCAAGATATGTGCTTGCTATTTTTATTTCTACAGTTGTCTCATAGTCGACATTCAGCTGTGGTGGTCGAGTATTAGATATCTTTCAGAAGGTTTTAGCCCCAAAAACTGTAAAAAGCCTCATTTGAAGTCAAAGTTGTATTCATGCTTCAAATAAGCCTACATATATTTACAAAGCATTTGAAGAGATAACACAATTTGAAAAAGGTATAATTATTTATATTTTACCCTATGTAATATTAGTTGATTTATATGTTATTCTAATTATTTACTAACTTTTTTTTATAGATTTAGATGATACTATAACAGAAGAAAATAAAGATTGATTTCAAAAGTATTATTTATTTGTTTTGTATTTTTATACTTATGTTGTTTTTAATATATAGGTATTTGATGCATCATTCATTAAATTTACATATCATAAATTTTGCACTTGTTTCTTTTGAATAATGAAGGTCGAGCTTGGAGACATTAGTGCCATCAAGAGACACAATAAGACGAACTTTATTTTCCACCGATCTCTATTTCTTGCTATTATTTTTGTTATCTAAACTTCCCAGAAGAACGATTGGACTTAGGACAGTTGAATCATTCTACTTTTGACATCTTGTTTTATGCAGAAAACAAGTAGCATTGTGCTTCAGCTGAAGCTTTTATAATTTTGAAATCTCCAGAATTCAAATTTTCAATCGTACCATATCCTAACAACTCAATTATCTACATGCGGGCTTGTTATGGTACAACTTCCTAATAATCCATTTAGAACTCAATTATTTTCATCACTCACCCAGTGATTGGCTGCCCTTTTTTTTTTTCAGGTATATGTATCTATCAATTTTATGGCACTATGGTTTCACAAATCCTCTACCATAAATTTAACGAAAAGACTATCCAATTTTAGTTTGACTATTTAACTAATTCAAAAACTTTTAATGTCACCTGCTACAAGATTCATCGTTGACAGCTTGAAAAACAACAATAGAATGACCTAAAAGCCAAACCTAAAAGCTGAGCCCAAATTGAGTAAAAACCAAGCCCAAATTGGATCTGAAGCAAAAATCAAAATTAAACCAAATAAAACTAAAAACGAAGGTTCGATTTTTGTTTATTTTTCAGTCCAATTGGTTCGATTTTGGTTCTCTATTTCTAAAACTGAATTGACTCGGTTTGGTTATAATTTTGTTTAAAACCAAACCAAACTAAACCGATTCCACTCATAACCCTAATCCTGATTAGAGTTGTTATTAGTTTGTGATCACTGAGTATCGGTTTTCTTTATATGCCTATAGTATGGTGTGTTCAGAGACCATGAGTTATTGCTTTTCACTAATAATTTTACATTAATATAGTTGTGATATTATTTTATTACTTACCACATATATTGGACTGCTTTGTTAATTGGCCATACTGATGGTTCTCAAGAACCTATTTTTGTATAACATTGCTATCTTGGATTTCTACCATGGTTTCCTTTAATGGATGTACACTTATATTTTGTAAAACACTGGATATGACATTTAGAATTTCTATTGAGCTTAATCAACTTACTCCAATTTGTATCATGGAGTTAACCTCTTTGCACAATAATTCATACTGGACCTGTACTATTACACTGTATGTTCACATTGGATCTTTGTTTAGCCCTTGTTTGAGCCTTGGCTGATAATTTTATTTACTAGTCTTTTGCTGCTATTAATTATATGTGATCTTAGGATGAATAGTTGGATTAAGTTTTGAATCAAATCATTTCTTATTTTATCTTGGATTCCTTTGGGGTTGTGACAAGACATCTTATATTGTGATAGCCAAAATGTTATAGTTTTGAGCAAAAATATGAGTTTTCATTCAAAATCAAAATACATCAACATGAAATATCACTTCATTGTGATGTGTTAGACAAGAAAACAAATACACATTGAGAAAATTCACACAATCAAAATGACTAAAATATTATTAGAAAGATTTTATTAAAGAACAAACATGATTTTTGTAGAATCTCAGCCATATTCCAACTTAACCAAATTACCAACCAAAATTTTGTCTTATGACCCACTGACTAAAAATCTACACGTAGGTGCTACACGAAAAATTGGTCAAATTCAAACACTAGACCAACGTGGAATTTTATTTATTTTAAAAATTTACAGTTCTTACATTCAAGTCGTAAGAGAATACGAAACACACCAGTTGACCATTGGTTTGACTCTTTCACACGTGGCCAAAAACTCACATGTGGAAAGTAGCTGATCAACACAAGAAAATTGACTTAGACCAAAGTGAAAAAATTTACGTAGAAAAATCTAAAATTCCAAAAATAACAAATTTTACAAGCACTTCATCTATTTTTCATTCCTACATTTTTTTCATCATTTACACAATTTCTCTTTCTATAATTTCTCTTATTCTCTATTTTTAAATGCTCAATTCTTTTTGCAGAAGGTCTTTATTTATACATAACTGACTTTCCAAAGAGACAAAATAAAATTCTAAGCTTTGCAGAAAACAATGAACCAAATAAAAAGGAAGATTTTATGTCTGGCCTAAAGGGAACTTGAGACAAAACGAAAAACGACTCGACCCAAAAATGAACAAAGTCACCCTGTAATGACCCCATTTTTACTTTATTTTAAACCTTTAGATTGGGAATACTTTTTCTTTATAAAACGCGTAGCGGAAGACTTTCATTGAGAAAACATAGAATTTAAAATTTTTCTCTTTAATAAAATCTTTCTAATAGAATGTGTAGCAGAAGACTTTTCATTTTATGATAAAACATGTTCTTTAACGTTATATTATGAAAACATTCACTCCATTCCATGAACATACCATATTCATTATCATTATTACAAACCATATTTGACAACAGTGAAGAAACAGTCATCAAGTATTACTTAAAATTTGTTCCTAAAACCTTTATACAAGTATCAAATATATGATATGTAAAAACATGCTATTCCGAGCTATAACCCACAGTTTAAGTAGACAACAACGTAAAATGTTCAACATAGCAATATTTTATCAACTGCATCCTCCTTATCTTCATTTCCTAAAGCCCTCACCCACAAATAAGATTCTCATCTACATCACAAGACATAAACTATGAGTCTAACACTCAGTAAGAGATATAGATATGTTATGCTCATGCTATGCAACTTTATAAAACACATACAGTTTCTATTTCAATTTTTCCTTTTCCTTTACCTTTACCTTTACCTTTACCTTTAACTTTACTTTCACTTAACAGTCCAAGAATAGGAGGTATAATAGTATAAGGGAGAGTGACCCTCATGATCCACTTAGGACTGCCATCTCGAACCTCATACTTCACAACGTCTATTTACGTTTATTTCCATTTGATTTCATTTTTCTTTAGTTCCACTAACCCATCCAAGCGCTAGAGGTATAACCGTATAAGGGAGTGTGGCACCTCTTGATCCACACGTGGCAGCCATCTCAAGAACTCATACCTCATAGCGTCTATTTATGTTTATTTCCATATAATGTTAATTTCCTTTTGAAAACATATGCATGAAATATTTTCGTACATTTTTATCAAAACTATGATGTATGAAAATACATAAGATCAATATAATGCATCATATCATCTACACATTTCATAACATAGCAACATAACTACCCTATTACGACCATTTTTCTCATATTTTACTTCCTTTTACCATCAAAACCTTCATAAACTAATAGAATTCATAAAAAGAATAAAAGAACTTTTGATACCTTTGAACTTCCGAGAGAGAGGGAGAGAGAGTTTCTAAGAGCATGAGAAATTATTCCCCTTTTTCCTTTTTAATCTTAAGTCTTTTAGCTTTAATTTTCTAATAGGAACCTCTTCTCTAGCGTCAAGCTGGAGGTGTTCCATAGTCAGGACGTGGTGGTTGTGAGTTGCCACATCCTCATCAATCAAAACATATCATGGAATTCCATTCTAGGTGACTTTTCATATTACTGGTCGACTGCCTCTCCAATTCTAGTTGATCGTAAACCTACCAGAGGCTCAACCCTCACGTTCTATCACAATTCCATCCGACCACATCCTCAATGTCGGTCGACTGCAAAACAACCCAAGGCTACCAAGGTTTAACTCTACAAAAACCCAATCGATCGCAAATCCATATCCGGTCAGCCGCAAATCCACCCAAGAGCAATAGATTACAATCTGTTCTAAATATGGTTGACCACCCATCTAATTTTAGTTGACCGCAATTCTACCCGAGAGCAACTCTACTTAATTTTTCACATCTAACTTTCATGTCCATTTCGTCATCAATTCATCCTTAACAGCCAACATTCTTTTCAACTATAATTTCATCAGACTAGTACCTAATCACAAAATATCATTAATACAAAATCTTATACTTAACATGATAAAATTTGAGGTATTACACGCCCAACCCTTCAACTGATTTACTTAAGGAGTAGTGGAAGACTTAAATATAAATAAAGTAGTCAATGCCCAAACCAAATAGGCTAAAATCAAGGTTCATCAGTGACATATAAGATAATGCAGAAATATAAGTTCAAAGTAAATGTGTCATAAATAAAAAAAGGGAAATAGTAAAATTCTAACACTAGTCTTAAATAAGATGCAATCTCACTAGAAACTCTCTAAAGGAAAAATATTGAAGTAAAACAAAAAATTGCCGATCTCGCCACTGCATCGACAACTAAGAACCTTCTAAACTAATACATAAGGGAAATGTTGTTGGGATGAATTGACTAAATTCAATAAGGGAGAAGTTTTTTCTTCAACAAAAAATTTAGGTTAAAAGTGGGAGCATGCTATATAGAAAATATTTGCATAAAAACTTATTTACAAATCAAGCAATATAGCAAATATTAAAAAAAAAACACTCCACTATAGTGTGGTACGTACAGAAAATAAGTCTCATTGTACAATATGAAAAGTTTAGTGAAAATGGAGTCACTCACAGACTTTGTGAACATCATGTCATAGACATATAAAGAAATAGAGATACTCGAAAATCGTTAAAGCCAAGAAAATAAGATTCTGATAAGGTTTGAAGTTTTGTGCCAAGAGTCAATCAAACTTGGTTCACTTGACCAAGATGATCAAATAAGTGATATGCTTGCTCAAATAAAATATATCCAATGAAAAATACTTAATAGTACCGAAAACCAACGACTATAAAGTGGACACATCATTTTATAAGAGATCGTATCTCAAAATAAAGTAGTTCTATCACATTTCCACTCTTTACATACATATATAGTAGTCTTAAATGCTTAAACATAGATTGTAACATCCCATTTCCATTTGACTTTCCAATAAAATTTTTCTTTTTAAAACTTTATTCAAAACACATGAAAAGAAATATAAGAGTAAATAAGCGCGGAATATTAAAACATGAAATCGTACTTTAAAAACTACACTGTCAATCAAACTTTTCAAACACTTAAAGCAAACTATTTGAATTCTTTAAAATAAAACATTTAAATATTTTTATTCCATTTGTGAGCCATAACCCCCAAGTCGTCACGCGCAGAGTAACACAAGCCCTCGTTGCATCATACTTCTTCCACATACATTTCACTAGGATCACATTCAATACCTACATCAAAGGAGAGATAATGAGCCTATTGCCCAGTAAGAGATATAAATGATATGCAAGAAAATGTGTATGCTGACTCTATGCACATATCTGATATGTCCAAAGAGAACTTATCCCTTCTATTTTAATTAATGTCTCACTTTCAACTAAAACATTTGAGATATTTCCCATAGAGAGAATAGATACATCCTTGGGGCTAACTTGGGCAGAGATACATCATCTCTTGGTTCTCCCAAGCATCACCGATATTGAACTCTCCAACCTCCAAAGTCTATTTACATACATTAGATTCATTATTATCCCGTGCAATGCATGATATGCAACCCTAACTAAAATGCTTATATGATGCATGATATGAATGAATGTCACACAACAGTTCATATAATACTAGAAACCAATACAATTCAATCAACAAAACATTGAAACATGAATCATGAAGCAACTATAATCAATCATATGCATGTTGTCACTATCATATCAACAAGGTGGAAAATCTACATGACTATCATTTCCTCTAACAGTTTTAATCATCCAATAACAAGTTCTTGAACATACTGCAAACTAACATTCTAGCATGTTACTAATGACTCACAACCAAGTTGTCAACAAGTATCCTAATGTGGTATTATTCTAGGCAACTTATCAGTAGCGAAATACTTATACAGAACACTAAAACTTTACAAAATAATATGCTTCTATTTCACATCAGTATATTCAAATTCACTAGAGCATCACTATTAACAAATTCTCTTCAAAAAATTGCAATAGCATGGAATGAACAAAATACCATATCATCAGTAAGCTCTCTATTCAAACAATAGCAAAGAACAGACAAAAAATTTCAGTTCTATTTATCACCGAACAAAAAGCATTGATGACTCTATTCACAACAACTAGAAGCAGATAATGAAATTCTCTTTTATTCATTATCAAAAACAGGAGATAGATATATTCTTTGGTTAATTAACAAGGAAACATGCAATTAGTTTTACCATCGAAGCAGAGAACATTTTCCAACAACACTAATAGAAAGCATACGAGTTCTATAGGCATTAATAGAAACTAGACAACTTCTATGAACAACAACAATAAGCAGCCAAGTAATTCTCATCATCGAAGCAAAAAATGTTTTTAATAGAGAACAACACAAAACCTAATCCTGTGATGTAGGCCTTTTCAGGCAAAGCACACACAAATCTCTTACCACCCTTCTTGCTAAACCCTTCTTTGATGAAAATACTCCTAACATAATCTTTCTCCTTTAGTCCACTGAAACTCTAGAAAACCAGAGAACAAGAAATCACCGAGAGAGTTTCAGAATTTACAGAGACCTTTTCCTCTTTCATTTTTGCAAAATGTCCTCCCATATATACTCTATAACCCCCAGAGGACGTCGAAGAGCTGCGACCCATTGGTTTCCAGTCGACTCCTCAAACATCCAGACGTCAGTTACCAATTTCTTGGTTGACGATCTGAGTTTCAGTCGATCACCTCCTTCCCGTGATCAACCGCGAAACCTCTAGATTCCTATTTTTCGCGGCTAAGATCTATCGCAATGATCGACCGCGAAATCACCATATTCCAATTTAATATCTATCCTTTGGGATCGATCGATCAAGCTTCTTAAGTTGATCAACCGCATCTAATTTTGATGCCCTTTGAGGGTGATCGACCGCCTTTTCTCCTGATCGACAACCACCACCCTTTATCACCCTATTCTTCATTTAATTATATATTCTCCTTATTTATTCTCTAATATATAACCAAATTACACCCCATACAAAAACTAATACTATATAATTCCAATATTCTTCCAAATATTAGCAACATCAATATTCTCAATGATATTAATGATTCAGAATCACATTTCACATAATTAAAGTCTTATATGTTAACAATTTTTTTGGATATTACATAGATAGTTGGTAAGACCAAAATATAATAACATTTATACTAAATCTTGCTTCAAGCAAGTTCACCATGATTGACATAGACGTCATTTTACACTTTTGTACTACCATAATAAATATAAAATCTCAACTCATGGTTTTCAACTAAAATCTCGTGTTTCAAATTCATATTCCTAAGTATTACCACTGTGACTTTGAACAATAGAAGTCCATCAACACTGGGCCATGCTTAAATCCTTTCTTAAGTTCATCAATAAGTTTCTACATTTCCTTAACACATTGCAAAAGAATAGAAATGATGTCCTTAAATTATACTGACATCATAATATTGACATTACATATCATAGCCGTTAGTAATTTAAGATTTACTTCAATTCTTTAACACCAAGTAAAGAAATAAGGTTTTAAAAATGTCAATTCAAAGCATTTGTCATGACATTTGTTGACAAACTTAGTAGACCAAAATAAGATTTTCATCTTCCATATTTTCTAATAATTTCCTCTGTCTGAGACTTGAATCATACTTCAATATTCTGAATCGTTAGGTACGCGAAACTTCAAACTTCTCACCATAAAATTAACTCCTATAAATTTTAAAACAAAATAAAAGTTTTACTAACTTGTGTTCATGAATTAAGCTCATTTGCCATCGACAAACAAAACTTATAGGTATTAATTTTATCATACCACATTATTATGCACATAAATCCAACTTTTGATATTTCAACACAACCTACGCACAGTAAATATGCATATGGTATTGCCAAAAACACGCAGTAGTTACTTTGAGTTTTATCTTCTCAAAAACTAATTAACAGTTTTCCTTTTCATTAAATGTGAGAAACATCCTGCAAAGCAGCAACTTGCTCGCTTACTAATTGAAGAGACCACAATTAAATCTAGTCATATATTCACACAACCAGTTAAAATTTGAGATTACAGCTAACCCAACTATATACAAAACTAAAAACTCACAATCTATATAAGTCTATTAATCCCATGACATCGCAGAGCTTTAGATGTGAAACATCTCATTATCAACTCTTAACACATTTTAACAAATGAGGTTGTTAAAAGTTTCTTACTACTGACCTTAAATGAATTGCTTTGTCCAATCAAATCATAGGCATTAAATCATCCAACAATTTGTACATATCCTGAAAAATTGTACCTCATCCTAGTCATAATCCATCAACTAGATTGCTCCTTATAAAAAATTTACACTACTTACTCAACACTTATTAAGATTAACCTTAAAATATTATAAGAAATAACTCAATTTTCAAAAGTGAAGCTGAACTCGTTTGGCTAAAAATAATTTGGAAGCTTCCAATGCTTCTCAAACTCATAGCTCTATCAATCATGACTAATCACTTTAGTAGCATATGTCAATTCCGCAACTTGGCGTGATCTCTCAGAAATTTAGAACTCCTCATAAACCAAATAATAATTTCTACCAATCATTTTATATTTACATCTCACGTTACACACCAAAATTTTCCTTCAATTCTATCAATTTCATTCCATCAACCAACCAATCAACTCTTAAGAATTCCTTATCTACAAACAAAATGTAGTGGAGCCAATCCCATGCTCCACCACTTGACATTGGCTTTAAATTCTTTACAATCTCATTCTAAGCAGTTTCGAAACAAACTACGATCAGGGAAATCTTTGTTGAAGTCATTCTTCCACTTGAATGACTCCAGTCCTTGGTCCAAATATTCCAAATGCCTACGCAGAACTTACACTAATGTCGAATCACACAATGCAAGACCAATTTAGAAGCCTCTACTAACATTTTTCAAACCAACGGCAACAAACGCAAGGCTCTAACTCAGACTAACGAACTCCAAACATGACAAGGCAATTTTTTTGATTTTTGAAGGGAACTAAGACTTTGAACTGTCTCCTAAGATGGATTTATTAAGTTCAAACTTCATAGACCCCACAAAAAACCTAGTAGAGTTTCAAGACTCATACTTTTAGAAAAAAAATTTCTAACGATTTATGAATCGTACTCTCTACCACTTCTAACTAATTTTAAGACCACTCTAAACTATACCCGTACATGTAGAGAAATATCATCATCCTCTAGTGGGCAACATCAAGATGTCTTCTTAGTAATACCCTGATTCAAATTAGTTTTAGTACAACATCCTTGGATACAATAACTTCATCATTTTATTATCACCACAATATCTATTTTATTGATGTCACTTTTCAAGATGTCAACGTGGCTCTAATACAACAATTTTTGTCACGCTCTAAAGGGAACCCAAGTCACAATGGAGAATGGCCCAACCCAAAAATGAACTGAGTTACATGGCTCTTAAACTTAACATGCAGATGAAGACTTAAATATAAATAAAATGGCTAATACCCAAACTAAATGGGATAGAATAAAGACTCATCAGTGACATGTAGTAATATAAATCTAAAGTAAATGTGCCATAAATAAAAAGAGAAATAGTAAATTTTTCACACTAGTTTTAAACAAGATCCAACCTCACTAGAAACTCTTGAAAGAAAAAATATTGAAGTAAAACAATAATTCACCAAACTCGCCCCTACATTGACAGCTGAGAATCTTCCAAACTAATACATGAAGGAAATGTCGTTGGGGTGAATTGACTAAACTCAATAGGGGAGAAGTTTTTTGTTGAACGGCAAAATTATGTTAGTGGGGAGCATGCCATATAGAAAACATTTGCATGAAAACTAATTTACAAATCAAGCAGTTGGGAAAATATTAAAAAAAAGTACTCCATTATAGAGTGGTACTTACAGAAAATAGACCTTACAATACAATATGAAAAGCAAAATGAAAATAGAGCCACTCACGGATTAGGGGTAAATTGTAATACCCCGATACTAATTTCCTTGTATACGCGATGTAATCAATGTTGGAGAAAAATTATATATTACATTGCGTATTTATACTTGTTAAATTATGACATGTATTCATGGGAAAATATTATGGGATAAAAGTTTAGTAGAAAAATGTGAAGAAAGTGGAAATATGGCGTATGCGGACACCTGTGAAGGCCAAGGGCATTAGGTTTGGCATCCGCACCATCGGATTGTACTTGTGATGAATGCAAGATGGATCCTCACGTCCTGAACTGATATTATCTCTCTGCGGACGAAATGCGGACAATGCGGATGAGGATGAGGTACGTCTGTATTGAATCTGTCCAATTTCTGGACACATTTAGACGAAATGCAAACGATGTGGACGAAGACAATGTGCGTCAGCATCAAATTTGTCCAATTCTTGGACACATTCGGACAAACTTGGATGCAGTATGTGGACGCCAAAATTCGTACGAATGTTGCATTTGGACGGTACGGACAAGGCGAGGATGCCATTTCCCATCCATAAACACGAATTTTCCTAGAGGATTTTACACTTGTGGATGAATGCAAACGAGACCATCACGTCCACACTCATCCAAATCAACATAGACCTGCGATAAGTCAGGATTTAAATCAGACGGCCTGTCATGGAATCACTGGGCATGCGACAACCAATCTCCCCCTCAAGTCCAGATTGCACAGGAGTCGCCCTCCAGAGGAGTATAGTTGGTCTTCTAAGCTCATCTATTTAGTTCAGCCAAGCTCCTTCTCCTACATCTCTCCTCTTTCTTCTGGTTCTGTGTCTTCCTTTGAAGTGGATTCCCTACGTGAAGAGTAGTTTCGGGAGGAAGAAATAATCTATTCGTGCATTAGTCCTTCACCTTTGGTAAGGATTTGGGTGGAGGCCCTACACCCAAGTAAAATGTGTGTGTGTGATGGTTGTTGTTGTAGTTAAAATCTGTAAATTTCCTTACTGCTCAACTCCTATAATTTCTTCTATTAGATATTTTGTTTTGTTATTATATTTCTGCTTATTCTGTTGTTACATTCAATGCTATTTACATTTACTGGATGTTAAGGTTAGAAGTATTAAGCCTTGCCTGATGTCAAGCTTGGTAACGTAGAAGTATGAACTAATGATTTCATGGCGACTAGCAAGAGTGAACGAGATAGGCTCTATGTTTTTGCTTGTAGCCTTGACTGGATTAATATTGCCTTGAGATTTCTTTATACTCTAAGCATGATTGTTCTTTCATTCATTGTCTTATAACACCCCTAGCTGTGATTATTAAGCCTGTTATTCGGTAACACCTTCACTGTGGTTTCATTTATACGTTGGGAGCATAAGTCGATGTTTCATTTCTTTGTTTGTGCACTGATGTTTATTTTCATTTAGGAAGCATGTTCTATGGGTTCATTTCGTCTCATTATACGCTGCCGTTATTTTCCGTTTAAAAGTATGATTTGTAAAATACGTACGTATGTTTCGTTGTTACGTTTCGTGGTTACTGTCAAAATGCTAAGCCCGTACGCACGTTTCATTCCGCTATTATAACTCGTAGTTGCTGTCAAAGATATAAAGCATGTATATTCCTTTTAGTCCGTTGTTGTATTTAGTATTCGCTGTCGAAGTTCGAAGCACGTTTGTATGCTCTATTTCGCTGTTACATTTGTATCCACTGTTAATATATATAAAACAAGTATGATCATGATTAATTTCTTGCCATGTTTAGTATTCGCTGTGAAGTTTTAAAGCATGCTCGTTCACTTCCGTTGCCATCATCTTTCACACTCACTGTTATGTTCCTTATTTAAAAGCATGATTCTGCTGTCATATTTCGTCATTGCACGCTGCTGTTTTAACTGTCGCTGATAAGCATGATCTGTAGTTTTATTCCGTCACATTACATTGTTGTTTTATTCGTCATTGAGAAGTATAATCCGTAACTCTATTTCGTTGCATTATGCTGCTGTTTTAATTGTCATTGAGAAGCATGATCTGTAGTTTTATTCCATCACATTAGATTGTTGTTTTATTCGTCATTGAAAAGTATAATCTGTAACTCTATTTCGTTGCGTTATATTGTTGTTTTAATTGCCGTTGAGAAGTATGATCTGTGGTTTTATTTCGTCACATTACATTGCTGTTTTATTTGTCATTGAGAAGCATGATCTGTAGCTCTATTTCATTGCATTATATTGTTGTTTTAATTGTTGTTGAGAAGCATGATCTATAGTTTTATTCTCTCATATTACATTGCTGTTTTGTTTGTCATTGTGAAGCATGATTTGTAGCTCTATTTCGTTGCATTATATTGTTGTTCTAATTGTCGTTGAGAAGCATGATCCGTAAATTCTATTTCGCTCGTAATTCATCTCCGTTTTGTTCACCATTGAGAAGCATGATCTATAAATTCTATTTCATTCGTATTACTCTTATGTTTTAATTGCTGTTGAAAAACATGACCTGTAATTCTATTTCGTTGCGTTATGTTCTATTTTTATTGTTGTCTAAAAGCATGTTCTTTAGTTTTACCTCGTTTGTCATATGCTGCTGTATGTTCTTCATTCATTAGCACGTTATGTTATTCGTTTTGTTCAGATGCTAAGAGTAGAATTAACCTCTATTTCATTTCGCCGTACGCCGCCGTTAAATCCGTCGTTAGAAGTATGTTTGGTTGCTTAATTAAAGAGTTCAAGTGTGCTTAATAAACTGTTCTTCAAGTCAACTAAATAGAATATGTCTCACCAAATTCAAGCATGTGATTGACCATACTTGTGAATATTCAAGTGTGATTGTTAACAACTGATCTTCAAGCTTGCTACTCCTATGACGCCTAGTTACTTGTTTAGTATGCTTCAATTTTTCGTCCCATTTGTTTCTTTATAGTTATCTTATAATTATTTTAGTATGCCTTCATTCTCTCCTAGTATCTTTAAATTCTACCATTTAATTATTGATTTGTCATCCTTTAAAATTATCGTTATTTACCCTTCGTTTATGCGCTATTTAATTTTAATCATGCATCATGCTAATAGAAACCAATAGGGAGTGCCATCTCGAGGCGTTACTCACATGCATTGGGAAATGAAAGACGATAAGAAAACGAAAGAAAATAAAATAAAAGGGAGTTGGGGCGGATTGGTAACGGGTCTAGTCTGCAATCTAGCTGAAGCCGCTCCCTTGTCGAGTATAGGAGTTCTACTTGCAAGTAAAATGTTAGCTCCAGTCCCTATTACATCTCAAAGGAAATCCTCCATAAATGAAGACTTTTTATTTGAAAACTATCTTTAATAAGAAGTACATAAATAAAGTTCTTTTCGTTAAACATTTTATTACTTAAAAACATGTTATGAATTAAAACTTTATAACTTTAAAACAGCAGAAGACTTGTCTTTACAAAACCAAAAGAAACATAATACAATTGAAAAACCTTCTTAAAAAACAATTACTATAATTAAGGTTCACTTTCTTTAAAAACATTATTACCAATTATTACATTTCTTTTTTAAGCTTTTAGTCTAACCAGCTACTAAGCCCGCAAAGTACAAATGCCTCATCAACTACTAAGCAGTATAAAAATAAAAGTGCGCATGCAATATTATATAAAACACATACAGTTTTCTCAATGTTCATTATTCCATTACTCTTTATAAAACAGTGATGAACTTTATACTATAACAGTGAACTTATACTCTGGCTGTGAACTTGTACCTAATTGGTGAACTTAAACCACATCGGTGAACTTATATTCTAGTAGTGAACTTGTACCTAACTGGTGAACTTAAACCAGATCGATGAACTTATATTCTGGCGGTGAACTTGTATCTTACTGGTGAACTTAAACCAGATCGGTGAACTTATATTCTAGCAGTGAACTTGTACCATACTAGTGAATTTAAACCAGATCGGTGAACTTATACTGCAACGATGAGCTTGTATCATGATGGTGAACTTAATCAATCATGATGAACTTAAACCATTTCTTTTTCTGTTTCTGGATGACGCGTTAGGTGAGAGCAACCTCTTTAGTATCCGAGCTCGAGCAACCTCTTCAGTATCCAAACTCACCTGCACAGGTTTGTTTCCATGTAAGAGCAACCTCTTCAGTATCCGAACTCACGAAGAAAGTACCCATTGACATTTATTCCTTATGTTCTATTTAATTCAGTTACTTTTGTATTTTTGTGTGCATTAGGAACAATGATGCAAACATATAATTCTATCTAACACGTCCATATACTGTATTCTCAAAACATGCTTTTCCTAACTAAGGAACTAAACTTATATCTAATAAACATACAATTCACGCCAAACAATCAACAATATGTCAGTAAAAGCAAGCATCAAACAAACCCCAATTTTTGTGATGTAGGTATTTTCGGAAAAAACACATGTAGTACTACTTACCTAGATTCTTTAGCTTTTAAAGAGTTAGCACTTAAATTGTCTTTCATGAAACCTATTCGTAATTAACACACATATGTATTAATAATTAATTTCCAATAATGTATAATTTTCTAATATGTCCAATAGAATAATACATTAACCAACGGAGTGTAATTTCTAACCCTATCCAATAGTTCAACTTATCAGGTTATTCCAACAGTGACCAAGGCATATATTTCCAATCATAGAATATGGCCTTTATTACATCCATAAAAAAATCAACAGATTCTATCTCATTAAAATCACTGACCATCGACAACATACTGTGTCCAATAAATTATCAATTTCCTACTTCATACCAGCCAAATAAACAATTTTTATGAAATATCTTACTTAGCAACAATTAATCAAAACCATATCATCAAACCAATCAGTTCTATATATTTCCCATGCAGAAACCAAACAGAAGAAAAACAACATTTCATTCTCATTGCGCAATAACAAAAATTGAGTGATGCATACGTCCAGACTCCCTTCACAGTTGCTTATTGAATTCCTTCCTCCTTTTCCTCTAAAACATCTTCAACAACCACTTCCCTTACAGAGACCTCTTCTCTTTCTCTCAAATTTTCTCACTAATCCTCTTTCCAATTCTTTGATTACAAAATACCCTTAACTCCCTCTCAAAATCACAATATGTTTCCCTTTGCCACTCACTGACTCATCCTCAAACCTTCAGAACTCTTTCGGCCTTTCTCTTCATATCTTTCTTTCTCTCAGACTTTCTCTCTCAAATCACAACAAGCATCTCTCCTCACAACCTCTCTCACTAAAAATTCTAGAATCTCACTGCAGCTTCTCATTCTCTCATTATTTTTCCGCTCAATGCATCAGGCTTGTATAAGAACCCGAGAGACAAAAGTTTAATTCCAAAATACCCTCTCGGGCAGAGAATGATTCTTCCTCACAAAATCATAGCAGCATAGCACCCTCATAGAACCATCTCTCTCACACAATTTCATCATAGTTTCACCATGGTTTTTTCCAAAACTTCCTGTCCACTCCATCGTCCACAATTTATAAGCAACCATCAGCACCCCTTTAGCGACCATCTGAAGGTGGAAAGTCAAGGGGAGGGACGTTCGAGCATTCCTTGAAGCGTCAATAGTCAAGGTCAAAAGCTTCCAGGCGATGGTTCTCTTACCAATACCTTTAAACAAAATCTTTCATCCATCATTTCCAATTCCACTGACTATACATCACTAACCCAATCCGATTTCAAATTTCACTAAACAATTTCCCAATAACCTTAATCTTTCCTCCAAGATTAATATAACATAATTTCAGGGTATCATAATTCACTTCTTTCAATATGTTTCTCTTGACCAATATTTTAAATTATCCAATTCAGCTCCTAATACCCCAAGAATTATCAGTTAAGCCTTGTGCTTAGCTCTACGAAAATTCAGGATATTACATTAATAAAATATATTAAATGGGAAAGCGAGAATATAGGTTTTTATCAGGAAAGGACCTCATTCTCATGGGTACGTGTTCACGAGCTGAGAGAGAAAAAGAGAGAGGGCGGAGAAATAATGAAAGATCAAAGTTGTGAGAGAAGGATTTTGTGCGAAGAAGCGTGTTACCGGTGTGTCAATTCACAACATTGGTGAAGTAAGTTCACATGTAGAATAGTTTAAGGTAAATTTCTGAAGTCCAGAGTCGTGTTGGTGTTGATTTCGGAAACAAGCTTGTAAGCTTAAGAATCCCAAACATCGATGAATGGTTAAGGTCGTGAGAGGCAAAAACCCAGCTAAGAGAAGGACTTTCTCCTTCCTCTTGGTATAGTCTGAGCGATGAGTCGAGAATCCACAGTGGATGATTAAGGGATCACCTGCTGGAGAGTCAGACAATAGCGTGATGAACGCTTGCTCCCCAGCAAAGAATTCTTTGCTTCGTGGGGGAGTGAATCGGAAAGACTTCGTTCTGCAGGGAATGAACTACAAGGATCAAGTTCAATAGGGGAACAAATAGAAAGGATCTCGTTTCGCTGGGGAACAATTTAGAAGAATCTTGTTCCAAAGTAGAAGGATCTTAATTCCACAGCGAAACAAGTTTAAGTAATCATGCGATCTGCACATGTTCACAGAACGATAGAAATTTCCAAGGACATTCCACGCTATATAGTGTCGTGGAAGGTGAACTTTCTGTGAGGACATTGTTGCATGTTTCCAAATTCGCGTGAAGTTCCCCGCGGATGCATTATCTTTTTCTGCGGATGCCTTTCCTCGTCTGCTAATGCACTGCCCTACTTCTAAAACACTATGTCCTTTTATTTTCTTCACGGAGTCATCTGATTTGGGATTCTAATCTTGGTTTTGGACCCTCCCATTTTCCTATTCATTTGTTAACAGAAAATCTTGGATTTTGTATGATATAGGCTCAAACGAGTTTGAGGATTTTGAATTGACTCCCGAAGAGACAATTGCTCCTGTCAATAAGAGAGATCGACAAAAAGGTAGAGAATTTTTTATTTTATGCACTACATTGCATCATATGATTTTCTAACTAATATTTTGTAGGTTGCCACATATGAAAAGCCGACGGGAACTGTTTTGACAGCTCGTCCTTTTTTACGTATACGTACGTATGTTTTCTTACATTTACTTTACCATTTATGGTATTCTATTTTGGTATTCTGTGTATATTTATATTGGGAGGGTGAATCCTCTTGATGCTTTGAGTAACTTAGCACTAAAGTATCACAAGGCTATCACGTACAATCTTTTGTTGTATGAAGATTGTTTGTTTGTATTATGAAATGGGTAATAGGGCATAGGTGACATGTCCTAGGATTTCGAATTCTTTAAGTCAAAAAAGGGTAATAGGGCATTGGTGACGCGCTCCTTAGGTTTCGAATCCTAGAACCTGGGTAGAGAGATTGTTAGTAGCTGAGTTTTGCTCACCTAGTACCTTTCCATTTGAAGGGTGGTATGACGGCTCATAGCTCTGCTTGCTGACAACCCTCATCAATTTGGATCCAACTGATAGCTAGTTGAGGAGCAATCTGTCACTAACAATCTTATCTGTTATCTGATATCACTGACGTTGTCGCTGCCTGGTCTACAGACTGTGAATACCTTTTTCTTTTAACTCATGAGGTGTTGTCAATTGACAAATTGCCGCCTTTTTGTGATGTGTTGTATGGGTCCTTGTTTAACCATCTCTTTTCATTGATGACGTTTTTAAAAGAAAAAAATGATGTAGGCCTATCTTTATGATATAGTTGTCTATGTATACAACATGTTTTGATCAAAGTCTCATTGATGGCCACAGGTGTAATGACCGAGAATTTTATTAAACGATGCATGTTCAAATTATTTTGGAGGATCATTTATTTTGTTAGATAATATTATGATGTGATTAGCTATGAATGGAGGATTGGATTATGAAAATCAAAGATGCTAATTCACAATGAATATTGGTGCTACACTTTTTTACAATATCATGGTTGAGATGGATTGATTGAGTAGGGATATTTTGGAAAGTTACTAGGGATTATAGTATTTTCATTTAGGTGATGTGGATTATTTTATGATTAACCTTGCCGGAAGGAAATTTTTATTTAAAGGAAAGGATAATTTAAAAGAAAGGATAATGGTTGATGTGGTTATTTTACTAAAGAAGGGGAGGATATGGATTGTGTACAAATTTTGTTGGGAAACAAATAGGGGAAAGGAAGAAGCTTGAAATGGCTGGGACTTGGAAGTACCCGCGCGAGTGAGCGGGAGACGGACCCATGTGACTGCGGGGTGAATTGAGAAGCAACCATGTCTGGGAAAACAAGTGCGGACCCACGTATCCGCGAGCTTCAATCTTCGTGGTGCCCTAGAGAGAAAGATTAAGAGGTAGAGTTAGTACGAAGCAAAGGAGGGTTGAAGCAGGCGATTCTTTTGGTAAATCCAATGAGAGAGAGAAGTGGCCAATTGAGAGATTTTCCATCCGCCTTGAGAGGAAAGTATATGCTTGAGTGTGTTTTTAGCCTCATCAGCCCTACAATGCAAGGTATTAGGGGCTGATTCTTCTCTGGTCATTGTCGATTTCATGCTTCGTTAACTTTATTTTTGAAATCTGTTGGCTGGGTTTTGTCTTCCTCTTGTTTTGCATGATAAAATCTGTGAGAAAAGGTTGCTCTGCCGATTTGGTTGTTCGTTTTACATTGAACATTGCCTCAAATACACTTTGGGACTGCTACTCACTAATTTAGAAATCGGTGCTTCTTCTTGGTTCTGCCGTTAGGCATTTTGAGGAAAAATTTTTACTATACTGAAAATTGATTATGTTCTTTAGCTTGGGTTTCACCGAGAGACCATTTGGAAAATAATGTTATGTTAATTTAATTCCACCCTCTATTTTATTTCTATCAATACCCACTGTTGAGAGTCATTGCTCTATAGGTGTAATGCTCTATTTTGCGCTTGGGTTATTGCTTACTAGATAAAAATAGAAGTCTATGTTTAGGTGATGGGAGTAAGTTCTGTATGTTGGATGTTGTTTAGAGTTGCTTGCTGATTGAGTTACTTTCTTCTTTTTGGTTACTATTAATGAACCCTGCTAGTTGAAAATTATTCTCTACCCATTTAGGACATTGATTAAAATCCATGGAGGAAAGTTTTCTATTGATTGAGATATTTCGCTTGTTTCACTTATTGCTTGGATTTGTGTTATATTGCTGAGAATAATACTTGTTGATTTAATTGTCGTCATTATTTTCCAATTTCTACTCGATAGTTGTAAATATGGAATATAATCATTGAACTATACATGATTTGTTGTTGTACTGCTTCTGCTCTTGGAAAAGTTTATTATTGCCGCTTATTGTTGAGCATGTGTAGGATTTGTTGTTGCTAGGGTTTGATATTTTCATATTATGTGGAAATGTTCATGTTGTATTATGATGTATGTTCATGCATGAGTCCACATCTAAAAAGAAGAAATGCAGATAAAATGTACGTAAATGGATAAGGAGGATAGGCTATTCTACAAAGGGGACCGGTGAGGCCATTGACCGTTAGCTTGTTTCCGGCGCAACCCAGAAACTGACAAGCACAAGGGCCACCCAAGTCACAGTGCATTGAATTGCACGCAGCTAATGGAGGAATCCTAAAAAGGGTGAAGTTTGTCTTCACAAGGGCCGGTGACTGTCCCAAAAGGGTGGAGAAACGTAGTGTGTTCCCCACCGTTGAGCCTACTCATATCCGAAAAGAGTAAAGTGAAAGAAAGATGAAGAACAAGAAAGAAAAATGTACATAAATGGTGATAGAGGATAGACTGCCCCAAAAGGGTGGGCTAGTAGGACATTAGCCTGTTAGCTTGTTTCCGGAGCAACCCGAAAACTGACAGGCACAAAGGCTGCCCAGGTCATAGTGCATTGAATTGAACGTAGCTAACAGAGAACTCCCAAAAAGGGGGAGTCTGTCTTCACAAGGGCTAGAGACTCTCCTAAAAAATGGTGGAGAAATGTAGTGTGTGCCCCACTGGCGAGCTTACTCATATCTAGAAAGTGAAAGAAAAACGAAAGAAAAGAAAAGAGAAAGAAATATAAGAAAAGAAAGAAAAGATGAAACAAGTTTCATGACATGTCTCGTTCATGGTCACATGCATTGTTTGCTAAGTCTTAGACTTATAGATGAACCTTGCATTGTAGGTAATGAAGAGATGGGAGCATTTGTCCTAGATGACGAACAGGTGGAGGAAGCTCACCCATAAAAAAGACTTGGCAGTTGTTGGTCATTTTCCATGGGGCACGGTTGAGGGTATCATCCAACATTTTGTGATAGCTCATGTTAAAAACTGTTTTAAAGCATGATTTTCATTATGATAAGGGAGAGATTTTCTTATCAATTGTATGCGACTTTCTATACTTAAGACTTGATAGGACCATCCATATTATCTACTCGAAATGTTTTCCACTACAAGTAATTTTACTAGGTATGCTTTCTTATGTATATTTTTACATTAAGTTTTATGAATATGACGTTTAAAAAAAACAAACATTACAACGGGCCTATTTGATGATAAAGAGATTTCAAAATAATTTAAAAATTCATGTACGATAAAAAGAAGAATAAACTTTGGTTTTTCGAGAGAAATGTAAAATCATTTTCTCATGCATTGCATGTATCCTAAATTTCCTTACTAAGTTAGTGACTCACCTTAAACGACCCCTCCCCATTCTAGGAAAGGGCAAGAGTAGCTAGGGATTTCAAAGTTGGAGCTTTCCCCTATTTCAGTTTTATCATAGAGTGTTTGAACTAATTTTCTAGTGAGGATATTTTAATGGTATGTATAACCTATATCTGATGGTTGGGATTTGTTGTGCAATACTTTCTATTTTATTACTTTTATGCATTATTGTTCTCATGATTGTTATATGGACCTTGACCCATGTTTCTTGGTCTATGCTCAAACATAAAAGTCTTTCGCTGACAATCTAGCTTTGGCCTAGGCAATCGGGTTCTCTCCGAGGATCAGGTTACCTGACCCAGCATTTTTGTTAGGCTAGCCTCCGGGTCATGACATCGAAGCCATGAGATTATGTTTGATACGTTTTTGTTTTTGTAGGTTGAGTTTTGAATTTTGTCGGTAATTGTCTAATTAGAATTTAATGATTTTATTTAATAATTATAATATGTTAATTTATATTAAATTAATTAATTAAATTTTATTTTTATTTCCTTTCTTAAAAGAAAGATTTTCTTTCCTTTTTGGGGGTCACCACCCGGCAACGGACAAGAGGTAAAAAGGTAGAAAATAAGCAAGAGAACCTCATCATTTTTTTGTCCAATTTGCGCTCATGGCGTCTGGATCTCCATCCTTTGTGAAAGGGTTTCACAGGTAAGTTGGTCTCTAACTTTGTTTTTCCTTTGGGAGTTTCCCATTTGTGTTGATTGCGAATTCGGTCTTGTAAGCTCAAATAATTTGTTTAGTTATGTGTTATTGTAGTTGGTTTAGAGTTTGTGATGAGTTTTATGTCAATTCTGGGCAAGAATTAGCGAGGGAATGTGTGTTTCCTCATAATTTTTTACATTGGAAAACCTTCCCAGTCGACTATTGATTTGGTTTGGTTGACCGCAGTCTCAGCCAAGAGCCTCTCTATTCGAGGTCGCTTATGTCTAGTTGACCACTTCTTGGGAATGGTCGACCTGAGAATTGGCAGAGAGCCTTTCTATTTGAAATGGCTTGTGCCAATTGACGGCTTCTTGAGTCTGATCGATTGAGATATTGGTCGAGTGCCTCTCTTTGTGAGATAGCTTGTGTCCAATCGACCTTTGCAGATTTCAATCGACCAAGAATATGTTCGAGGGCCTCCATTCGTGGTTGCTTGTGTCTGGTCTACTACGTTGGGAGTTTGGCAACCGCGAGCTTGGTTCTCCATGCGTCCATGCTGCTTTTTGCTTCTAGATTTGGCGTTCATGATGATTGACCACGGCATGGTCCGGTCGACAGCAACTGATGTTTTTGGGTCAAATTCCATCTATCTGTGCCAGGTGCCTTGATGAAGTTTGTGACCATGGTTTCTTCCCTTCCAGTTTGGGTTCCTCCAAGGTCTCGGTTGACAGTAGGTTGGGTTCTCTATTGCTGCTTTATCTCAATTGACTGTTGTTGGATCCCAACAACTCTTGTTGAGTCTTAGATGGCTCCTGGGTGGTCTCTGTTGATCCTCATTGTGTCTTGTTGACACTAGGTAGTCCTTGTTGATCGTAGTCATGTTTGGTTGACTCCAACAATGCCTCATCGACTGCTGAGATGTTCAGGTAAGATGTGTTGTATGTTGTCCACCATAGTTGTGTCTTGTCTTTTGATGGGCCTTTCGAGTTAACTGTTGATGTGTGTGGTCGACCATTGTTATGTCTTGGTCGATTGCACTATATGTTTCGTGAAGTTTGCTTTTAGTGAACTTCACTCAGCTTCATCAGCCATGTCTAGCTGCCGATTGGTGTGAATTCTCAGTTCAAGGTGGATTTTTCTGTCGCAGTTTGTGTAGAACCTGGAAGTCTTGTGTTAATCTTTCCAGTCTGTTTTTGAATTTTGGTGTGGGACTTGTGTTTTGTCCCTAGTTTTGGTTTGTGCTTTTGACGTAGGTTTGGTTTTAGGTTCTGACGGCATCCTGGTGTTGGTGACTGTTTCCAACAGCGCGTGTGGTTGGTTGGCTGGGCTCTTCTGTCCTTATCGAGATAGGGATTTTATACTTTATGCATTACATAGCATGGTTTTCAAAACGTATTTTGTGGGTTGCCACATATGAAAACCAAGGACTATTAAACAACACATTAGTTTTTATACTACATATATACGTGAGTTTTACATGTTTACTTTACTGCATGGCATTTTCATGACATGCTATGATACGATTATGGGAGGATGAATCCTCTTGATACTTTGGACGGTCTCAATGTCAAAGTATCACGAGGATATCCTAGTACATCTTCTACTGCGTGAAGATGTTTGTTTGTGCACTGTGTGAAAAAGTTGCTAATAGAGTGGTGTTGACACATCCCTTGGTTTTTCAAATCCCTAAATCTGATCAGGGTGTGTAAGTTTGGGTTGTGTCATTGCTAACTAGTTTGTTGGCAACCCTTGTGAGGGGCTAGATCTTTGGATTGCACTCACAATTTCTTCTACCAGGCTCATGAAGCGTTGCCATCTTCGAACTACCACATTTCTGTGTGTTTGTATTGGAGAGGTCCTTGTGCGACCCTCCTATTTCACAGATCCTCGTTTAAACTTTTGAAAAGTTAATGTATGCTTATTTTACTATAACTGACTAGGTATTTAGTGACATTTCAATGATTGCCTCATCAGTGACTTGTGGAGCTTGTTTTAATGGTAAAAGATTTTTTGGAAGTGATTTTTAATCTATGCACGAGATACGATTTTGCATTTGATAATGATTTTTGCCGAGAAAAGGAAAAAAAAAACAAACCAATTTTACATGTGCATTCCATTTAGTATAAGTTTCCTACTGAGTTAGTCACTTACACCATGACCCCCTCCATCCTAGGTTATGATTGTGGTGGTCTAATGTGGTGTCCGAAGTGTAGGTACTTTTGAGTTGGCTCCCTCCTTGGAGTTTCCATGTTGTCTCTGGTGAGGATTTATTTCTTGATGTACTTTATGATTTTGGTATTGAATGGTTTCATTACCTCCACGATGTTTTTCTCTTTTTGTTATTACGCTATCATTAATTCTTGTTGATCACTTCATGGATTTTGGCACATTTGTTTTAGATTTTAGGCTAAGTTTTTTATTAAGACTTTTGTTGACTTCTTAGCCTTAGGCTGGGTGGTCAGGTTATTTCTGAGGATTGAGTTGCCTAATCTGACATTTCAATTAGGCCCGCCTCAGGGTCGTGAAAGAAATAATTTGGTATCAGAGCATTGTTCAACTATTCTTGGGAGTGATCACTTGAGAAATCGATAGTTTAATGTTTTGAACATTCGTCCATTGTGCATGGAAATGTTCCAACACCTAGTCAAGTTTTTGAATTGAGTTCTGGGTGTGCTTTATTGTTCATTAACAGAAATTCTTTTGGATTACGAGCTTGTGAACTCGCCTGTATTCTTCCTCTTGTGTGAGCCGGTATGAATTGGAATTTGAGTCTTTTGTCTGTAGATGTGGTCTAAGTCTTTGTCCTTTTCTAAAATCCTAAACTTGTCTTATCTTGTTTTGTGCGCCAATAGAAGGGGTTAGAGAAATAACTTGTAAATATTTGAAGAAGTTGATGATGGTTTGAGCAAGTGTTGATTGGTCGAGAGTGTCAAGAAGTAGGCGGAGAGCGGCTGATCATCAGTGAAGTAGATCGACAAGGATTTCATGGTTTTTGTGAAACCTGAGAATTTTCAAGAGAGTAAATTTCATTTGTAAATTTTTCACGTTAAAATTTGGTTATAACGTTGAAAAGTTGACCCGAATTGTCGCGTAGAAGACACGTTTGAATTTTTTCGTCGATTAGTCAAATTAGTGGAATTGAAAATTTCCAAGCAAAAAGTTTTATTAAGAAACATAATCTATGAATTTATTTGGATCGATAAACATTGCTGGGTAATGTTCGAATTAAGTAAGAAGTTGAAAATGGGTAAAGGGACTATATGATGTATATGTATTATTATATTAGTTTAATAAAGGAAATAGATTGAATAGAAATAAAAATAAAAGAAAGTAAAGTGAATGGGAAATAGGAGATGGTACGTGGCAGGAAATGAGAAGGGAGAAATTGAAGGCAAAATGATTTAAGGAATAAATAAAATGAGAAGGGAAATGAAATGGAAAGGGGGAAAAGGAAATCCAGATGAAATAAAACAAATAAGGGAAAGGAATGAAATAAGATATAAATAAAATGAAAGGAATAGAAGCAGCAGTTTAGTGAGAGGAGCAGACTACGAAGAAGAGGGAATAGGTTTCTTTCTTCTTCACTTGTGCTGCTCCACTCGGCCGCCAGAGAGCTTTCGCAAGAGAGAGAGGGAAATCGCGGGAGAGGAGACGCGAAGGACGGAAGTGAACGAAACGCGACGAACCGTCGGTTTTGGGCGACGACGAAACTGCAGCCGGCGAGAGACAACGGCGATGGGTCGTCGGCAGCTGTGAACGATCGAACGCGGGTTGTCGCACAGCCTGTTCGGGCATCGTGGTTGCGAACGGTCGGAGCTGCCGAGTACAGGCAGCTGTGCGGTCTGTATGGGGTCTTCTGAGTAGTTTGAAGGTAGAGGCAGAACCGAGAAGCTCCATTCCGCCGCTTCTTCCGACTTCGGTAAGATTTCTCTCCCTCCTTGGACTCTGTTTTGGAATGTTCGATTTCTACATTGGATGTTGCTATTGTTGGATTTTGCTTGAGTTATGAGTTCCATTTTGTTGCTGTTTTGGATGGATAATGCCCTGTTTTCTCTGTTTTGCACTGATAAATCCGATGTTGTGTTTCTGTTGTTTTCTGGAAAACTCATCTGGTCCGTTTGAAGGAAGAACCCCCTGTTTTGTTACGGTTCACTAATAAACCGAGGAGTTATCTGTGTTGGTTTGAGTTATACTCTGCGTATTGTGTACTGTCAATGAATATATGTTGGGTTATTGTTTTGGTTCTGCCAAGAGATGAGTAAGGTTCTCCAATTTGGGTTGTTACGGTCTTGATGGAAATGCCGTAATCTGAGATTGTTTCCATTTAAGTTTTTGTTGTGTTTAATTCCTGCTGTTTGGTGCTAAGTTAGTTTGGCTACTGCTATATGGATGGTGTTAAGGACTAAACTCTGTTAAGTGGAAGGACACATTGAGGCAGATACAATGTGGTTTTGGGAACTGATAAATATAGTTGGTACACTTTGAATATTTACTAAGTGATGGATTTAAGTGCTTTACCGCTGTTTGATAAGAATTATGAGGATGTGTGCCTTGTAGGAATTACATATACCGTGCTCTCTGTTTAAATTGATAACATGAGAATTGTAGTTGGTAATTGTTTGTGGAGATAAATATTGAGGATGTTTCTGCTATTGCAATAATAAATAAGTTGAGGTTTTGTTATAGTTATTCATGCGATTAAGTTGATCCTGTCTAAGTTTGAAAGACATTCTGTGATATTGTTAACTATTTAGATGTTGCACAATATGTTGAGGATTAAGTGTTGTTCAGATGATAATTTGTTAGTTTACCGAGTGATACAATTTAAGAATTTTGTTGGGATTCTTAAATGAGACATGTATATGACGGTTGGGTTCCTAGACCTGTACATGACCCTTTCATATGTTTATTGAGAGTCATTGACAAGAGTGATTGTCCTCTGACATGTTGTAGGCTCGAACGAGATTGAAGACTTCGAGCAGATACCTACGGTTGCTGCTCCTCCGTATTTGAGGAAGGACCGCCAACCAGGTAGGGGTTTTATACTTACTTGCTTTGCATATCCCATACCATCTATCTTTTTCAAAAATTAATATTTTGTAGTTTACCACATATGCATAAAAACCGACGGGGACTGCTCGACAGCACGTTTGATTTTATTATATCTATGTACGCGAGTTTTATACGTTTAGATTCTGTGCATAGTTTTCTTGGTATGTGATATCTATTTTGGGGCGATGAATCCTCTTGGCACTCTGGACGACCATGGCGTCAGAGTATCATGTGGCATCCCCGGTACGTCTCGTGCTATGAAGAGATGAATGCTTGTACACAATATCTGATAAATATTGTATTGGGAAGGTGATGACGCTTCCTTGGGTTCGAACCCCTAAACCTGGACAGGGTGTACTTTTATTCAAGTTGTCGGCGCTGAGCTATGCTCGTCGGCAAACTTGAGATTGAGTAATCGGCGCTGAGCTTTGGCTCGTCGGTAAACTCAACGAGGTGATTTGAGTTGTGTCGGTGCTAAGCTTTGGCTCGTCGGTAGGACTAGGGTTTATCTTAATACGAGTTTGTTAGCGATGAGTTATGCTCGTTAGCAAACTCGAGAGGTGATTCGAGTTGTGTCGGCGCTGAGCTTTGGCTCGTCGGTAGGACTAGAGTTTATCTCAAAACGAGTTGTCGGTGCTGATCTTTGGCTCATCGGCAAACTCGGGACGTGATTGAGTTGTGTCGGCGCTGAGCTGTGGCTCGTTGGCAGGACTTGAGTGACGATACGGGTTGGGTCGGCGCTGAGCTTCGCTCGTCGACAAAACCCGAGGTGACGAGCCAAGTCTACGGACCGTCATTGCTTTTCTCTGTACGATTGACCGGAGGAGTCCATGAGTGACCTCCCTTTTCACTGGTGATGATTTTCAGTGTGAAACCGACGAGAGTAATTTTGAGTATAGCTGTTTATGTATGCAGCGGTGTTTTCTATGATATTTCGTCGGGGCCCTTCGAGGCTGGTTTCCCTTAACAAAGATGTAAATGATTTTGAAACGTTTTGATAAAATGCATAGCCCCTTAAAAAGAATCAAAGCTTCGATAAAGAAAAGGTAAAACAAGTTTTGTCACGCGCTTGGCGGTGAGTATAAGTTTCTTACTGAGCTAGTCGCTCACCCCAATCGACTATATTTTTCCCCAAGTAGAGATAGAAATACTTAGAGTGCGGACATATTAGACTCATGGAGTTTCGGCTTTGGATTGCAGCTGACTTGTTTTGCTTCCTTTGGTTTAACTATATTTTTTGTTAGTGAGAACTATTGGTTTTTGTAATATCTTATAATTTAGACTTTTGGACGTATGGACATAGATGCACAGTTTGTTTGGACATTTTAATTTACATTTTCGAAATTTAACTTTTGCAATCACTACTTGAACCGTGACCCATCGCAAGTGGGTCGCGGCTGGATGTATATACAAGTCTTCCGCAATAAATTTTAACAAGCCTTGGGTTGGGCGACCAGGTCTTCTCCGAAGATCGAGTCGTTTGGCCCGGCGTTTCTGTCCGGCCCCCCTCCGGGTCGTGACAGTTTTGATCGTTTGAATATTTGCCATCAGATGAGCGGTCGATCGTCAATGAGAATAAATATTACAGAGACTAATGTTTTGATGCGTGGTCGATTGGCTGTAGTGAAGGTATTCGATCGGTCCTTCAAAGTTTCCTTAATTTGCTGCCGAAGACAAAATAGAAAGCTCGACTTTGAAAACTAATAACTCCCAAATTTTAGAAGCTTTTGATCTGAATTTTGGAATACAGCTTCCTTGGTAAATGACAAATAATCCTCTTAAAAATAAGAATAAGAAACTTCTCGGATTTGGAAATACGTTGAAGAAGTCGATTGGCCAGAAATAGCAAGTGGGCACACTTGTAACTCCCGTATGGATGTCTTGGCCTATGAAACTCCTTTGAAAAGTTAGACACCACTTCACACATTCTTCCTTCAAGAAGCAAGAATATGGATGCTGATAAGAAAAGATACCCAACTTACAAGTAGCCTTAATCTTTTGATATAACACACACAAGGGAAACTTTAGATGTAACCCACAAAAAGTTTGAAATAGGAATCACTCTAATTTCAAAAGAGAAGCAAAAGCTTTCATTAATCAAATTAACTTAACTGATTAAACATTTACATAAGGTGGCTTTAAATAGCCAATTACAAACTAAGAATAGTAAATAACTAAATAAGCAACAATAACACTAAACCGACTATAGTATAAGTTTGGTCAATACTTTACTTAGTAGTTACTAGGTTAATTAACTTATAGATTATTTAATTAGTTCTTGCTTTCTTATTTTATAAGTCTTGATGTCTTTTGGCAACTATTTTCTTCTTTAATTCATCCACTTGGAAGGTTTCCATGTATTGACTTTCCTTGGTCTCCAAACTTGGCCACTTGGACTTTGTACAATATTTTTTCTTTGTTTTGTGGTCTATTTTCATAGTAAAAAAACACCAATGTTAACAATCTAGGCCATTCTAGAAAGCCTAGGAAGTTAGATACAATATTTAGGAAGCACACTTTTGGATATGACGTCGTTTTGAATGCCAAAACTATCAAACACTTGTTGAAGGTCAGCAAGGAGGAAGAATTGTGAAGCTCATCAAATATTCTATAATTGTTCTTTAACTTCAACTTCCACTTATTCTTGACTTTGAATATCTCCATGATATTATTTGAAACTTGAATATTGATAGAGTGTACTCATAGTCCATCATCTTCTCGGGGTTGAAAAGAATTTGACATCGAATCATATCTTTTTCTTCCATATTCTTCATAGAAACATGGAGATTCATCATGGATCATGAAACTTGTAAGGGCTTCCAACTCTTCATTAGTGCAATAAGAAAATAAGACTTGCTTGTTGAAGTAGGTTAACCATATTAAAACTTCCAAAAACCACTTCTCATGACTGCACATCAACTTGGATGTTTGATCTTCATTCTTTACCATAAAGTTAGAAGTGGCGTAGACACCCCTTTTTAATTCAATAACTTCCATAAATGCATGCTTGCGAACACCTTTAAGTATGTCAGGCTAAAGAAAAATTTCTTCATATATTCTTGAGTTGCCTTTTCTCCAATGTATTTTGCTAGGTCCCCACCATGAACTTTCGTTATTGGTGATGTTCGAATTCCGTGAAGCTTGCCCTCTTTGGAAACATAATCTTTGCATCTGTGTATTGGCCACTAATTTCATCTTTCCTTTCTTGTAGTTGATCATATATGGAAAATATTTTAGCAACTCATTCTTAGACAACGATGCAAAATTAGACAAGTAGTGTTTGAGACCACAAAGCATATGATTATCAAAATTATCGTTGTTACCATAAAAGGTTTGCTCAATAACCAAATCAATATCCATAGTATGAAATATAAAAATTCTCCACAAGATGTAATGTGTTCTTCTAGCCCTAAAATAGCAAGTAAATCCAATACTCATAAACCTTTGAATTACCAACTTACTATCTTCAAAACTTGCTATGTGAAAGTTGTTAACCCCCATTGGACCCTAATTGAAATTAAAGTAACTATCCTTATCATGATGATAGCCTTACCAAAATACTATGCCAAGAACATAAGAATCTTACCAAAGGGCCAAACCAATATCAATATCATAAAATAGCAAAATCTTCTCCAAGATGTAATATGTTTTTCTACCCTTAAAATAGTAATCAAGCCCATCATCAAGATTCCACTAGATCAATGAAAATCTTCTTTTACTATTACCACGCATGCTAACAATATCTCCCAAATTTGAATTTCCATCGTACTTACAGAGAACATCTTTGTCACTATAAAAGTATTGCCATAGAGTCAAATCAATATCAATGCCACACAATATCAAAGTTTCCCTCACGGTGTAATTTGTTCTTCTATTCTCAAAATAGTAATTAAGTCAATCACCAAGATTTAACAAGATCAATAACAATCCTATTTTTCTTTGCATGCTAACAATGCCATCCAAATTTGAGTTTCCATAATTAAAGAGAGCATCCTCATCAAGTGATTGCAATAAAAGTATTGCCATAGAAACAAATCAATATTATCAAGAGATAGTAAAGTCTTCCTTTTGATGTAATATGCTCTTCTAGTCCCAAAATAATAATCAAATTCAACACCAAGATGCATTAAGACCAAGAACAATCCACTGTGCATAAACATAAATGAACTTCCACCAAAATTAAAGAGAACAACTTTACCATCATGATTGCCATATCCAAATATCATGCCAATAATATAAAGAGCTTTAATCCATCCAATAATAAAAATCCGAGCAATTAATTTGTCTAATGGTGCATACCTCTTTATCATAAGCATAGTAATTTTCAACCTATTTCCCTTTATGCATCATAATCTCTAGCAAATTGCTTCGATTGAAGTGGAGCTAGCTTCATCATTCTTTCAACATTTTTGAATGAATAATAACTAGAGTGGTAATTAGAATATCCATCATGTGTATGCCACATATCATGTTGCCATGGTATTTCCCAAAGTAAACGGCTTGTACTTAACATATCACAAAACATCATGTTAGTAAAGCTTCCATTAGAAAAATCACCCTAGGTTTGATTTCCCTTGATGTCTTCTTTGTCATTCAACCAACTCAAACTTTCCTTGAAATCCATAGAAGACAAATTGTTGTAACCTCTTTCATCCTTGATCAAAGAGCATACCTTTGTTGTGATTAGGCATCGGTTATTAAAATTTTGCTCCTTATCAATGTGACACCATAATTTGTAAGGGATGTCATGCATCAATATCCCCGAGCAAACTTCCTTCACCATAATCAAAGAATCCATAATAGCACCATTTCTCTCATCAATGAATAAAGAGCAAACCTTGTTCTTGTTGGAGAATTGTATATGAAAAAGTTGTTCCTTTTGACAATCCACTTCTTGAGTATGAATAGTTAGTGCACTTGGAAGCTTTATGTCGAAGGGTTCCCTTTGAATATGACACAACTCCTCTTGTGTTGTTGTTATCAAGGCATCAACTTTGCCCTCTACATCTTCGAGTACTTATTTTTTGGGACAACCTTCCTCCTCTATTTGAGATTCCAAAGATAGTGACATCCCTTCTTAAGGTGTTATAACCACTTCTTCATTTTGCACAAGAGTACCTTCTAATAGCTCATCATGGTCTTGTGCTTGTATAGTCGAGTGCTTCTTGATTTCAATTTGTCAAATTTGTGAACTATCTCTTCAAATGAGGCATATCATTTAATGACTTGAGCTTGTCTACTTTGAGAAAATCCCTTTAAATACCTGGTTGGTGGTGGTGTGGATGGAGCAAATTTTCTCCTCAAGAATTTCATCGTCAAATACCACGTGTTGATGTCTTCTCTTCCCTCCATCCTTCGGTCATTTATTAAATTGTACCACCAAAAATAAGCTCTTCTTTAAATCTTGAAGAAATAAGTTTTACCATGGTCTTCTTCGAAAAAGAAGAGCTTTAAACGTGGGAGTTAATATTCTTCATGTATCATCCCACTAAAAGTAGGAATACTTGATTGTAACTACTCCTTGTTTGTAATGTAATTGCTTGAGTAGCTTTGGCCTCTCGTCATTGTGTTGGAAAAAAACAATCACAAATTAGTGGGAATTTTAGCTCTGATACCAAATGATGTGCCAGCGGAAGGTGGTTAGAGAAATCACCTGTAAATATTTGAAGAAGTTGATGAAGTGTTGAGGAAGTGTTGATCGGCCGAGAGTGTCGGGAACTTTGCAGAGAGAGCTGATCATCAGTGAAGGAGATCGACCGAGATTTCATAGTTTTGATCATCCAGATATTTGCAGTCGGATGAGCGGTCGATCATCAACAAGAATAAATATTGCAGAGATGAATGTTTTGATGCGCGGTCAATCGGCTGCAGTGAAAGCGATCAACCAGTCTTTCAAATTTTCATTAATTTGCCGCCAAACACAATATAGAAAGCCCAAATTTGGAACACAACTTCCTTGATGAATGAAGAACAATCCTCCCAAAAATAAGAAACTTCATGGATTTGGAAATGTACACTGAAGGAGTCGATTGGGCGAAAATAGCAAGTGGGAACACTTGTAACTCCCGTATGGATGTCTTGGCCAATGAAACTCATTTTGAAAGTTGGACACCAGTTCACACACTCTTCCTTCAAGAAGCAAGAATGTGGATGCTAATAAGAAAAGATACCCAACTTACAAGTAACCTTAATCTTATAATATAACACACACAAGGGAAACTTTGGATGTAACTCACCAAAGGTTTGAAATAAGAATCACTCCAATTTCGAAAGAGAAGCAAAAGCTTTCATTAATCAAATCAACTTAACTGATTAAACATTTACATAAGGTGGCTTTAAATAGCCAATTACAAACTAAGAATAGTAAATAACTAAACAAGCAACAATAATACTAAACCGACTATAGTATAAGCTTGGTCTATACTTTACTTAATGGTTACTAGGTTAATTAACTTATAAATTATTTAATTAATTCTTTCGTTCTTCTTCTCCAAGTCTTGATCTCTTTTGGCAACTATTTCCTTCTTGAATTCGTCCACTTGGAAGGTTTCCATGTATTGACTTTCCTTGGTCTCTAAACTTGGCCACTTGGTCTTTGCACAATATTTACTCTCTGTTCTGTGGGTTTTTGTCATACAAAACAAACTTCAATTTTAACAATCTAACCATTCTAGAAAGCTTAAGAAGTCACCTATAATCTTCATGAAGAACACTTTTGGATATCACATCGTTCTGAATGTGAAAACCATCAAACACTTGTTGAAGGTAAGAAAGTAGGCAAAATTGTGAAGCTCATCAAATATTCAATCATTTTTCTTGAACTTCCACTTATGCTTGACCTTGAACATCTTCATGAAATTATTTGAATCTTGATTATTTATAGAGTGGACTTGTAGTCCATCATGTTTAGAACTCAATAGTCCGGGTTAGAACGTTTCATTCATAAACCATGGATCAGTTACTTGTGGTATCCATTCCCTTCATTCATAAACTGTTGGTTAAAGTCTCTAAATGGGTCTTGTTTCTGTACGTTCCATCATTATGGACCTCTATATATGTTGTTAGAAATACTTGGTCCAAGATTTGGAGTCGTTTGATAGGTTTTCCCAGAGGGATGAC
Organism: Begonia loranthoides; assembly: GCA_022433065.1. Classification (NCBI taxonomy): domain Eukaryota; kingdom Viridiplantae; phylum Streptophyta; class Magnoliopsida; order Cucurbitales; family Begoniaceae; genus Begonia; species Begonia loranthoides. The sequence continues at coordinate 9,468,434 of CM039477.1, read as the reverse complement.
CACAATGGAGGTTTCCCTGATCGAGGCTCTTTTTGTATTCGCTTATGAGTAGATTGTGTTGTCGTGATGGTCACGTGCTCGTCTTCTATGCCTATCACACTCGTTTTGTAAGAAAATTATGATTGATGGGATAACAATGTTTTTGGTTAGTTGGAATCTGAATGTTAGTCTTGAAATCATTTTTCCTAGTTTTTGTCTTTCCTTAAGGTTCTTGGGCCTTGGTATATCGGGGGATCATAGTGGTTTGATCCTTGTATCCAGTTGTTCTTTTGGAAGACCGTTCAATTCGAGTTAATCGCATTCTTTCACCTCCATTGTTTCTTTCCTCGTGTCGGTTGTATTGGTTGGTTGTGGAAAACCTGTTGAGGAGCTGGAGACATCTTGTGTTTCTAGTCTTACCGTTTGGTTTGACCAATGCCTTGCTGCCTTTGTGAATGTTAGTATTAGATTTTGGACTTGCGGTGTCTCATTCTGTATCTTGGTTAAATCCTTTAGTGTTGTTGCTGGCAACAACTATTGTCTAAAGTAGTGCTAGAATTCATGGATTTCTAAGGCGTGTTGGCTATCATGTTCTTGTTAGAGTTTCTTTCCTTGTTAGATTCATTGCAGATCGTGTGGAAAAGGACACATGTTAGGTTCGTGTTGGATGTTTTAGTTCAGGCGCACTCTGGGATTAAGAGTTGGTTGTTGAGTGTACCATATTTAATAGTTCCTAACTAGAATAACATTAGGTAGTCTGCGTTGGTGTATGAGGCATTCGATTTCTAGTTGTGTTTTAGTGCATCAAGGGATAGTGGTTACCCATGTGCTTGCGAGATTTGGTTTTCGTTGGATGCTTAGTTACCCGATTTTATCTAGGTATTGATGCGAAGTCTTGTTTTGTGCCTTCACTAGGAGTTCTCTGTGTGGCGCAAATCTTGAGTCATCTCTTGTTGGGCTTGGTGGTTGGACATCACAATGCCAACGAGTGCGATGTGGTTGTGATCTCAGTTTGGAGTATTGCTTAGGAGTTAAGAGCATATTGACTAACGCTCTAAACCTAGGTCCAACTAATGTCCCTCCCTATCCAGTTTGGGACATGTTTTTTGTCAAGAGAATTTGTTAAGTCGCATCTCGAGTGTTTCTAGGACTCCATATCAGTTCGATGTTGTGCAAGTCACTGTAACCAGTTGAATAGTCTTGTTTGTCTTCTTTCAATTTGTGTGGGTCTTTCCATTTTGAAATCAATTTGTCTGTCGACCGATTGATCGGGTCACCCATTTCGTTTATGTTCGGGTAACCTTCCTTTGTCCTTGTTGGATTGTCGTCGCATCCTGAACTTGGTTCTTTTCACAGTGTCAATTACAATCTCGTTATTATATCTTCGTCTTATTCTAGGCGTGTCGGAAGCCCGGAACGTAGGTATTCAAGTACCTCCTTAGGAGATTCTCTTGGTTTGTGTGTTGTGGGTACCACACTAAACTGGGAGTTTCCTAGGAGTTCATGTCTGAGTTATTCTCATCTATTTGATGTCCCCTTGGGTTGTGTTGAATTTCGGGGATGAAATTCTTTGAAAGGGGAAAAAACAATTTGTGTGATTTTATATTTTTCAAAGTAATTTTTTCGCTTTTCTCTAAGTCATTTTTTTTTGTGTTGTCTAGATCCTTGCCACGTGTCGTGAGTTTTTTACCACGTGTGAAAGGGTCCAATCAATGGTCAATTGGTGTATTCTGTGTTCTCCTGTGGCTAAAAACCATGGGATTATTGTAATGTCTAGGGTATTTGGTTGTGTGTAATTATTAAATTTAGTGGAAATGCAAAGTATTAATAATTTATTAAGTGTTGGAATTTACATATTATATAAATAGGAGGTAAAGACATCAAGAAATTTACGAAAAATTAGACGAAAATTAGAAGATAGAACTGGCAGTCGATCTTGGCAGTCGATCACATCCTGTGTGATCGACCGGCGTGATCGATCGGTGTTCCTGAAGACCAATTCTGGCGGATGATCAATGAACTGGTGGCCGATCACCCTTCATTTAAATTGATCGACCGCCATTAATTATCAACGTCTGGAAGCGATATTCAATTGTCAGAAATGCTGAACACTTGGCTTTTGATGTTCCCAATGATACCTAACGCTCTAGACTTCTCATCTTCAAGGTGAGTGACTGAAAAGTTGTTAGAGTTTTGTATAAATAGGGCGTGTGAGTGAAGAGTTGTTCCAGTTGGAAAAACTAGAGAGAGGAGAAAGTTTCTGTGTTGTGAGTCATTTTGGACGGTGACGGTTTGTTCAGCTACTGGAAAATAAGGGAAGACATACACAAGGTAAGAAATATTGCGTGTGATTTGTCCGTAAGGACCTACATCGCAGAAGTAAGAAATTGCCATGTTTTGTATGCTGTAGTTTACGGTTCGTTCTCTAGAGATTGAAGTTCAATAGATAGGATAGTTTTATTGCATGTCTTCTTGAATAAAATGTTGTTATTTCTATTATTATTCTCTAGAGAATTGATTCTGTGATAGAACCAGTGTTTTGCATGATTTGATCGACAATTTAGAGTGATAAATATACTTCAATAATTATTCTCTGTTAGTGTTGTTATGTTATTAGCTTGCAAACTGTTGAAATAAAATGAGTTAAACTCTTAGTAGACAGTATGGTATATTACAAATGTTTTCTTTATTATTCTGTTATACTGTGATTTATATAATTGCATGCTTTATAATTTATTAAGTTTAGTAATTGATTAGTAATAAGAAAATTATGAAAAATTAACAGAGATAATGAAATGAAGTATTTTCATATCTAGTTTCCTAAATAGTTCAGGGTTTAAATTGTGATATTTCCTAAATGATAAACTAGACTCTAAATTAGATTAATTACACTTGGTGAGTACATGGTGATTAAATAAATTGCTTAAAAACGTTATACCTTACATGAATTTAAATAAATAAGAATCAATCATATTTTATTAGATAGAAAATTTAGAAGTATGGACATATTACGTAGACATAAAATAGTAGCATGATGCACCGTGTTTAGTATTTAACTTGAAGCATAGCAATTGTTGTTAGTTGTTTGTAGTATTGTTTGCGATATATGAATTGTTGTGTGTGACATTCATGTAGTTATGTTATAGGATGTACATCATACCTTTCATGGGCTAATAATAAAGATAATAATGGTGTTTTCTACGTGGGTTCGGACACTTAAGAGGTTGCTCACACGTAGAAAACAGCTTGTTTGAGTAAGTTTGGAGACTGAAGAGGTTGCTCTTACTCAACGAGTGGTGAGTTCGGAGACTGAAGAGGTTGCTCTCACCCAAATAGTAATGAATGTAAATGTGGGTGGGTTCATTTTTACTGAGTTCGGAGATTGAAGAGGTTGCTTTCATGTAAAAACGAATCCAAGCAGTGAGTTCGGAGACTGAAGAGGTTGTTCTCACTCAACTTACAGATGTTTCAAGCTAAATCATGTAGAGATGTCATAGAAGTTAAGGTTGCATTTCATTTTATATTCCTTACTGGGCAATAGGCTCATTATTCCTCCTATGATGTAGGTATGGATGGTGAGCCAGTTAAAGTGAACGTTGAAGGAGTGTGACGTGATTCGAGCTTGTGTCACCAAACGCGAAACGACCTCGGGGATTATGGCTCTAAATGAATAAAAGTTATTTTAAGTACATAAAGACTTTGTAATGAATTTCAAATGTTTATTTATGTTATTTCTATAAAACAGTTTAATGCTTTTATTCTGCGTAACGTACTCTGATGTTTTTCAATAAAATATATTTTAAATGGGATTTTAAAATGTTCAAAATTTTTCAAAAAATTCATAAACGGAAATGGGATGTTACAATTATGTTTGATAAGTTCTTAGTTCCGCAGGTTGATTTCTGTGGTCGGTAGTTGTTGGATTAGAATTTAAGAATTTTATTTAATAATTATAATATATTAATTTATTTTATTTTTATTAAATAAAATATTTAAATTTTAAATTTTATTTCCTTTTTTTAAAGGAAAGATTTTCTTTCCTTCTTGGCGTCACTGTGCGATGAGAGAAAAGAGGAAGAGAGGGTGAAGAACTAGCAAGTGAAGCTTATCGTTTTTCTACCTAATTCGCTTTCATGGTATCTGGATGTTTGTCCTTTGTGGAGGGGTTTCACAAGTAAGTCAATCTCTAACTCTTTTTTTCCGTATGAAATTTCTCGTTTGTGTTGATTTCAGTTTCTAGCGTAGAAACTTGAATCGTTCGTTTGTTTCTGTGTTATTGTGGTTAGTTTAGAGTTTATGCTAGGTTTATGTCGATTCGGGCCGAGAATTGATAAGGGAATGCATGTTTCCTTGCGATTTCCCTCCAGAAAACCTTCCTTGGTCAGCCGCTAGTTTGGTTCGGTCGATCACGAATTCGACCGAGAGTCTTTCTGTTAGAAGTGGCTCATGTTCAGCAGACCACTTCTTGGGTTCGGTCGACTAGGGAATTGGCCGAGAGCTTCTCTGTTTGAGAGGGCTTGTGTTTGTCGACCATGAGATTATATTTTGGTGTTGGGGACGTCCTTCTCAAATGTCTGTGGAAGCGCACAAGGCGTCTGCACCAGACGTTCGCCCTAGACAAATGACTTGTGTTGGTCGTTCGATTCTTAGGTCCAATTGACCAGGATATTGGCCAAGAGCCTCTCACTGTGAGATAACTTGTTTTCAGTGGACTGTTTGTTGGGTTCAGTTGACCAAAAATGTGTCTAAGGGCTTCTATTCCACAATTAACCGAGGGCTTGCTTCTCTAGATGTTAACGCTGTAATTCGCTTCTGGATTGGGTGTCGACGCCGGTCTACTGCAATAGGGCTTGGTCGTACACGACTGATATTTTTAGGTCATATTTTGTCTCTTGGTGCCACGCACCTCGATGAACTTTGTGATCATGGTTTATTCCCTTCTAGTTTGGGTTCCTCCATGGTCGTAGTTGATTGTAGGGTGGGTTGTCGATTGCTGCTTGGTCTCGGTTGACCACATGTGGATCCCCAAAAATGTTGTTGCGTATTGGATGGCTGTTAGGTGGTCTTGGTTGACCTTTGCCGTGTCTTGTTGACACTAGGTGATCCTTGTTGACTGTAGTCGTGTTTGGTTGACTATAACTGTGGCTCATTGACTATTGAGTTGTTCGGGTTTGGTATATTGTATGTCTTTGACCGTAGCTGTGTCTCGTCGATCGGTGGGTATTTTGAGCTAACTGTTGATGTGCTTGGTCGACCATTGTTATGTCTTGGTCGACCGCATTGTATGTTTCGTAGAGTTTTGGTTTAGTGAACTTCACTCAGCTTTGTTAGCCACGTCTAGCTTCCGATTAGTGTCGATTTGGTTCAAGGTGGAGTTTTCTCGCTTCTTGTGCTAAACCGGGAAGTCATGTGCTAATCTTTCCAGTTTGTTTTTGAATTCTGGTTTAGGACACAAGTTTTGTCCATAGTTTTTTTGGGGTTTAGACGTAGGTTTGTTTTTAGGTTCTGACGGCATCCCTTGTAACGCCCCGCGTTATTAAAACAGTTTTTCTTTACTTTCATTTTTAATCATATAAAAAAATTTCTTTAATTTATTTAAAATGTATGTGAAGAAAACAGATCAAAGTAATTTGAGCGGAAATTGATAATAGTTTTCAAAACATGGTTTCAACACTTCTAACAAAAGTCCATAGTTTACAAAACATTTACCGAATTTAAAACCATAATTAACTGTTCAAAATAACTGGTATTGCTTTTCATGAGCAATAACCCTCAGGTCGAACCCAGCTGATAACCAAAGAGTTCATCCTGTAATGTCTCCTCCTCCACTGGCAAATCACATGTCTCATAGCAGTCACCTACATCACAGGATAAAAGAATGAGGCTAACGCTCAGCAAGAAATAGAATGAAATGCAATGCTCATGTTCATGCGTGCTTATGTAGTCTGTCTCATAAAAGAACCTATCTTTTATGTCATTTCATTACCAGAGAGAAAAGATACATCCTATGGTCATGTGGCTTAACCGTCACTTCGATAAGGAGATACATCCATCTGGTGTGTCACCATATACCGTCATCAATCTCTTTTTGTTTAAAACATTAGGGATTTCTGGTACAAGAGAAAATGATATATCCTATGGTCTATGTGACTTAACCGTCACTCCGCTTCCTAAGTGGAAGGAGACACATCCATTAGGGGTGTCACCACCAATAGACTGTTACCAAATCTCTCGAACCTCCACATGACTATTTACATTTATTATGCATTTCGTGCGTATGTCAGTATTTTCATAAGTCCTACTAATGATGCATGAATGTCATGCCATTTTCAATTCACAATAATGTATAGAGTATTTAAATGAAACTTAACATAGCATCCCAACAATGATAACACTTCACGATCAAATTAGAGTAACTTACCCTTACCCTATAACACCTTGTCAATGAATGATAGAAAAAGAAGGCAGAGAGCAATTTAATTTAATAACTATCAAATCAAGCTATCCATTTGTTAACAGAGAGCAATTAACATGCTAATTAACCAAGAGCAACTCATGCTAGTTGACAGAGAATAATTCGTTTATGAGGTGACAGGGAGAAATTAATCAATAGAAGACAATTCATGCATAAATTGACCGAGAGCAATTCGTAGGGCAATTCATGGAACCAGGATATAACCAATGCTAACAAGTTAACTTCTGATGTAGAATCCAAAAATAAACAGAATACTAATAACTCCCTTTTTGTCATTTTTAATCTTTGGCAGATTACCATTGCATAACTAATCATAGAGCACTTCTTATATTCCCCATTATCTAACATCTCATAGTTAATAACAATCTCAAGCATTTTCTAAGCTTTCCATCAACTATAATTAGCAGAGACGAAATAGGTTAATATTAGCACAACAGCTCACAGCAAGAGGAATAAACTAATGTGTGATCCAATATCTCAAACCAACAACGGAGGCAGTAACAAATCATCCAAGGTTAATATTAGCACAATAGCTTACAGCAAGAGGAATAAACTAATGTGTGATCCAGTATCTCAAACCAACAACGGAGGCAGTAACAAATCATCCAACAAAGCAGAACTTCCCATTTTTTTCATCCAACTATCATTAACAATTTTAGTTTCTTTTAACAGTAGCATAATAGCAATCGCCAGCAAGTAATCAAGGCAGAAATCCACAATTTGCAGCAAGTAGTCAAAGCAGTAATTAACACCAATAAAATCCTGTGATGTAGGGCCTCCACTGGCCAACCTTACACCCTATTTCGAATGTCACTCTGTGGAACTCCAAGAAGCCAAGGCACAACCTCTTCACCCATGGTCAATAGCAGCCAAACAAGACAAGGCGCAGCTCCCTTCACTGCTTCTCCTTCGCACACACACAGACTTTGTAAAAATAAGAGAGTGCTTTTCTCCTCCCTCATACCCAAACTCTCTTGGCTCTCTGTAACAAATACCCAGGAGTTTTTCCCCCATCGTCTACCATCGTTTTATATATAGAACAAACTTCACGTGTATGCCAAGGCTGATGGATAGTCACCCGTATCAAGGGAAGAGGTCCAATTCGTCCTCGCCACGTGGAAAGTTCCTTATCACATCGAGGAGTCACGTGAAAGTTATCGAAAGAAACGTGAAATGACCCATGTGATGTGTTCTAGGGACCGATCACTTGATCCCGAGTCAAAAAACTTATTTCTTCCCTAACTCGTTCTTATTTTGCAGGCAACTTTAAATTATGGGATTTTACTGAAGAGACAACTCACGAGGACAAAGGAGTGTCATTTCATGTTGTTACTTGGATTGGTTCACCACCAAATGAATAGAATGTTACTTCCCGCCTTGGAGTTACCATGATGTTACGGGGATGTTAAGGGTATTATTAATTTTTGATGGCATTTTTTTGATTTGGAATTAGACCTTGCTGGATCTTTGATTGTTGTTTTTACTTTGTTGGATCTTTGTTTTTTTTAGTGAGTTGTTTTGAGGAGTGTGCGGTTTGCATGTAAACCGCGCCCTCTTACCAAATTTTTGCACATTAAGGGTATTTTAGTCTTTGGCATTTTTTGTAAGACACTTTTGAAGAAATCTAAAAAAAAAGCCTATTGTTCCTTGTGGTGTGTGGTCTGCGCGGCAACCTCCTCCTTGGCCGATCCTCCTCTTGCCCGAACTCGGTTCTCTTGAATGCTTGTTGGCCAAGTTGGAAGGGTTGCTGCTTCTTCCAATACTCCATTCTTGTGGAGTTTATTGTGGTGTGGAAGTAGGAGAAGTATTCAACCCCTTGGAGAGTGCTTGCTTAACCGGTCAAGCCAATTGAAGTCGCTCCTCTCACGTTAGGAGGTTTAGCGGACTCCTCGGTTGTTCTTTGCATTTTCTTGTTTGTTCATCAAAGGATTCTTGGCTTTTCCTGCATATTTCTCATATTATCAGAGTCCCCTGCCTTCCAAAGGTGTTCCTATTGAAGGGTATATTTATTTAGGGTCTTTTGTTGTGGATTTCTTGCTGGCCGATAATTCTATTCTGGATATTTTACTGCTTGGATCTTGCGATTGAGACTGGATATTAGCGACTTGTTGACGTCCTTTTGAGCTGATTTTCGACTGAGTTATTCTTTATGTTGTTGAGCTAAAATCCTCCAAAATTGGCGTTGTTTGGCCGTATGCATATTGAGCACTAACCAATTATTTTTCTGTTGACGGAACTGTTCTGGGCAGAAAGCTAAAATTGGTGCTGTAGTGTTATTGCCATAACTGGAGATTCTAAAGAGCAATTGAGCTAAATTTTTGATATGTTACTTGTGAGTTTACTGTCATTGACCCCTCCAAAATTCAGCTCTTAATAGTTTTTGGTTGGGGAGTTATTATTGATTGAAGCAAATTTGGTCAGAATATTTCAGAATCTGTTTAGCCGATTCATCTAGGTGCTCTCATTGCAACTTGGAGCACGTCGCCGAAAACAAATTTTCTTTTCGCAAAGGCTTGGTTCCGGTTGATAGGAAGTGTAGACTGCCTTGTCGACCAGTCCTAAAAGATTTCGCCACTGCCTTATATTTGGGTCGAGCTTCTCAACCGCTCCATCGACCGATGACTTGACCGAAAAAAAAAATGCAATCTGTAATACCTTTCAGTCAAACTTCTCAACCATTCCATCGACTGGTGACTTGATCAAAAATAAAAAAATGCAATCTGCAATGCATTTCAGTTGAGCTTCTCGATCACAACCTCGACTACCTTGTCAACCAAAAATTCAGGGAGTAATCTGTAACACATTTCGGTCTAGCTACTCGACCGTGCCCTCGACCGCTCTGTCAACCAAAAACGCCAATTACACTTCCCTCAATAATTTATACTTTAATTAATCCAATAATATTTCTACCTTAATTTTCATTGCATTATAAAATTACGGAACGTATTTTTCTTTTACCAAAATATTTATTCCATAAAATCCTTTATATAAAACAAAGAGGTTTTATTCGAGTATTACATCCCTTGTGTTGGTACCTATTTTCAACGGCACATGAGGCTGTTTGGATGGGCTCTTCTACCCTCATTGAGGTAGAGATTTTATACTTTATGCATTGCATTGCATGACATGGTTTTCAAAACCTATTTTTTGGGTAGCCACGTATGAAAATCAAGGACTGTTCGATAGTACGTTAGTTTTTATACTATGTCTATACATGAGTTTTACATGTTTGCTTTACGTGCATAGTATTTTCATGATATGTTGTGATACTGTTATAAGAGGATTAATCCTCTTGATACTTTGTACGGTCTTGCTGTCAAAGTATGACAAGGATATCCCGATACATTTTCTATTATGTGAAAATATTTGTTTGTGCGCTGTGTAAAAAATGGATAATAGGGTCATGTTAATGCATCCCTTGGGTTTTTAATCCCTAAACCTAATCAGGGTATGTATGTTTAGGTTGTGTCGTTGTTGACTGGTTTGCCGACAACCCCTATGAGGGTATATATCTTCTATCACACTCAAAGTTTTTTTCCTCGAGGCTCATGAGGTATTGTCATCTTTAGATTGTTGTCTTCCTTTGTGTTTGTATCAGAAAGGTCCTTGTGTGACGCTCGTTTTTCACGGATCCTCGTTTAAACTTGTGAAAAGACAATGTATTCTTATTTTACTATAGCTGGCTAGGTATCTAGCAATGTTTTGATGGTTGTCTCATCGGTGGCTTGTGGAATCTGTTTTGGTGGTAAAAGATGTTTTTGGAAATGATTTTTAATCCATGCACGGGGATAGTATTGCATTTGATCATGGTTTTTGACAAGAAAAGGAATAAATGTTTTACATGTGCATTGCATTTAATATAAGTTGTCTATTGAGTTAATCACTCATCCCACGACCTTGTCCATCTCAGGTTATGATGTGGTAGTCTGGTGTAGTGTTCGAAGTGTAGGTCCTCTAGAGTCGGTTCCCTCCTTAGAGTTACTGTGTTGTTTATGGTAAGGATTTATTTCCTTATGTAGTTTATCGTTTAGTGTTTAATGATTTCATTTCATGCACAGTGTTTTTCTCTTGTTGTTATTACACTATCTTTAATTTTTGTTAATCACTTTGCTAACCCTACCCCATTTGTTTTAGGTTTGACCTTAATTTTATGTTAAGACTTCAATTGACTTCCTAACATTTGATTGAACGATCGAGTTCTCTCTGAGGATCAAATCGCCTAACTTAATGTTGTTGTTAGGCTCGCCTCTAGGTCATGACAGTGTTTCTACAAACTTTGTAAGTTCTAGAATGATGAATTTCTCTTAGTGAATATTTTCTAGAATTATTATTTAGAAAAATATTGTAATTTTGTTTTTTTATATTGATATCTTTTTGAATTTGATTATGGTGGCTTTTTTTTTATTTAGTTGTTTAAGTAAAAATTATTAGTGTTATTTTTTGTATTATTTCCCTACCTTTGTCCGTTATATTTTAATGACGTCAAAAAATATTTTTGATAAGTTTCTGTAGACATCATCTCTAAATATTTATATTGTAAAATCTGTGAAATTTTTAATTATAAATTCTACATGTAAATTTTTTGCGAAATAATCGATCAAGCTATTGAAAAGTTGACTCAATTTATTATGTAGCGGCTACATAAGAATTTTCGGTAAAATAGCTAAAACGGTGAATTAACTAAAGAAATGGAATTGGTGAATTAAATTGGTTAAAAAACTATTGTCGATTAGCGTTTGGAACAAGTTGAAATTAAAATCTAAAATTGGATTGGAGTTATTTGATTTGTAAATATATTTAATATATATTTATTTATTAAATAAATTAAAATAAAAGAAGAATTAACAATAAAGAAGAAGGAAGGAAAGAAGAAGAAACTTCTTCTTTCGCCCGAGAGGAGCAATGCACGTGTAGAGAGGACGATGGAGGAGAATCAATCGTTCGACGAATCCAACAGAGCGAAAACGTTCACAACGTCAAAGCGAACGACTGTCACGAAGAAGGTTCGTGAATCGATAAGTTTCCCGTCTCCGATTTTAGGGTTTAATTTCTAGAGATTTTGGGCCATTTGAGCTTAAAAACTCAAATTCAAGGGATATTGTTGGATTATATTGGTTTATTTGAAGTATAGGTAGGAGTATTTGTTGATTTGAGGTGAAAAAAATGGGAAACGGCGTGTTTCCGGCAAAGAAATTGCATCAGAGATGATTCTAACAAGTGGTCGACCAAAAGTGAGCTGGTCAATTGAAAATTTGGCAGATTGCCCTGAAATTGTCCCTAGTCGACCAGAACACTGTTCTTGGTCAACCACACAATGCAGAATCACGTATATTGAGTCGTTACATGCCAGTTGGGTTCCTAATCCCGACATAGGATCCTTCCACCTATTCCTTGATAGCCATTGACAAGAATTCTTCTCATTTGACATGTTTTTAGACTCAGACAAGTTTGAGGGCTTCGAGCCGATACTTGAGGTTGCTGCTCCTTCAGATAAAAGGAGAGACCGTCATCGAGGTAGGGTTTTATACTTAGTTGCTTTGCATTACATTGAATTGTTTTCCAAAATTATATTTTGTGGGTTGCCACATATGAAAACCTAATGGGGACTGTTCGACAACATGTTAATTTTTATACTACGTATGTAAGTGAGTTTTACACGTTTATTTTAGGTGCATGGTGTTTCATGATATGATTTGATTTTGTTGTGGGGGCAATGAATTCTTTTGATACTTTGAACAGTCTTAGTGTTAAAGTATTACAAGGCTATCCCCGCTGTATCTCATATTGTGTGGAGATAGTTGATTGTGTGTTGTGTGAAAGATAAGATTAGGCACGTGATGACACTTCCTTGGGTTTCGAATCCCTAAACTTCATCAAGGTGTTTATGATATGAGTTGTGTTGTCGCGGAGCTTGCTCATGGGCAACCTGGCTGACGTGCTGGGTCTTCAAACCTCCGTCATTTGTTTTTCTTCAAGCTCATGAGGTGCTGCCCGAAAATGGTCGCCACCTTTCTGTGTGATTGATTGGATGAGTCCCTGAGTGTTCCTCCATTTTCACTGAAAATTGTTTTCCAGTACAAAATACGACGAGATATTTTAATATATAGCTGTCTATGTATACAACCTTGTTTTCTCTTTGATGTTTCGTTGGGAGCCCTTAAGGTCGGTTTTTCCTTATAAGATAGAAAGCATTTGAAACATTTTGAAAACATGCGTAATTTCTCCAAATCCTTGGTTTTTTACGAAAAGAGGTCAAACAAGTTTTACACACGCATTTCATTTAATATAAGTTTCTTACTGAGTTAGTCACTCACCTCAACAACCTTTCCCATCCAGATAAAGACAAAAGCAATTAGGCTTGTGCGAGATCAAGTTGAAGATTTTCACTCTATTCACTTTCGTTTATTTAGTTGTACCTTTATTTTCTAGTAAACATAATTTTGGAAGATTTGCATGATACTTTGGATTTGATTTCTCCATGGTGGAATTATATGCACAATTTGTATTTGGATTTAATTTTTATATTTTTGTACTATTGACTCCTCCAATCGATATATGGTCAGTGATCCATCACAAGTGGGTCATGGTTGAGAATTTTATATAAGTTTTCTGCAAATTTCAACTAGCTTTAAACTGAGCGATCGGGTCATCTTTGAGAATCGGGTCATTTGGCCTGATATTTCTGTCATACCCACTTCTAGGTCATGACATATACTAATTATTTTGGTGAAGAGAAAGAAGAAAGAAAGATGATCATTTAGGGTTACATGAAATATCCCTAAATGGCCCCGCAAGGTCACATGATTTTTTGAACAGATTTTTTAAGACACAGGTTTTAAGTTCGAGTGTCATGTGTCTAAAAAAAATTCAGGGGTTGTGGTTTATTACCTTAAAGTTCATCGGGTTAACTGCGCCTTTTCTTAAATAAGAAATATATTTTTCACGGAACAAATAAAGTTTTTGTTTATTAAAACATGAAATTGAAATAAATTAATATATTGGTGGGTCAACAACTTCTAAGGGTGCTTAGTTAATTAATCAAGTAAAATTATAGAGCTAAAAATTAGAATAAATAAACTTAAGTTAATTACATTTAACCCCTGGAGTTAGCTCTTTGAATATTTTTGAACATTTGACACACCGAACTAGAACTTAGATTGTGAGCAAATAAAGCTATGTTGTGACACAATCTATTACGGTGGTCTAGAGTTGTTTATGGTCATGAGTTTGGAGTGTGAGGTGTTACCAAAATTCAAGGAGTTAAAAACTTGATGGATAAAGACATGCCATGTGCAATTGCATTGTGTGAGAAAATTGACAAATGCTCTATTCAATAATCTTGTCGTGTTTTATTGGAACCTTTTTCCTCGCGAATAGAGAATTTATTATTTTACTTGTGCGTATAAATATTAAAATATAATAAAGAATCAAATGAGTGGCACGTACGATCCCAAGTTTCACTCCCTCTCTATTTGAGTTGGACTGGGCTAATTTGCCTAGCATTTCCAAACAAGGGATTACACTGTGAAAGAATTCCAACTTGATGATATCTTATCCCTTGATACCATAATTAATTACCAACCATCTTTGAAAAAAAACTTAAGTTTGTGAGGTTAAGTTAATTCTTAATTATAGATCGGCCAATACAATGGACTTTCATAATTCAAAATTTTTAAGAAAGAATATATGTGATAGTAATACTAATGGAAATGCATTTCAAAGAGGAATGAAAAACACTCCGAAGTTATTAAAATAGAAGAAGCACATAACACTAGAATTGGATTGAAACCCAAGCCCAAACCCAAACAACCTTAGTAGCATAGGAAGTGGTAGCCATATGAAGCTTTGTTTAACCCTTCAAATCCAAGCACCAACAGTAATAATCAGACCTTGAATTATCGAGCAGCTGTTCAGGAGTCATCTTCTCCAGCTCATTCTGTCTCCACACTGCAAAATTATTCCTATTTTGCTGCTCAGATGGAAATGGGTGGTTCTCTGTCTTGTGAGCTTGGCTCCTCATTCTTATGTAAAGCCTCATGGCTGCTACACACTCTTCATACGGTTCTTGTATTCCATTCTGAATATCATACCTTAATCATGGAATGGGGAGAAATAGAGGGTTTTAAGATCAACAAAACATTGTTATTACTAACTTTAAGAAAACTCTTACCCTAGATATGCTTGAACCAAGTACTTGAGCGAATTACTGAGCTTGCTTGTTTTCATTAATGGAGGATATTTTGCAGTGTCCCTGAGTGGCAATAATGAATCGGTTCAGATGAAGTTTAAATAAACAAGTTTTTGGTTGTAGAAGATGATTAGTTTAACCTGATCATTAGAGATGGATATTCTATCTGCAAAATATCAAGATCATGATCCAAACCATGACCCACTAGAATCCTTGCTTTTCCACTCCTGGGTCGAATCTTCCACATGGGTTCCCCATTGCAGAGAAAGTCTTGAACTTTCTTCTGCACTTGCCTCAGTTCCATCGCTTCCCTCAAATGCTCCGCACGAATACCCGTTGATTCATACCTTACAAACATTCATAATCATATGTTAGGAATTGCCTAAATTTTATCATGCATGCATTATGGGTGTGTTATAATTTACTACCTATAGTTAGTGATAGGGATGATTGGTTTCACATAAGATTGGAAGAGTATGGTTTCATTTTCATCAATGAGGCAGACTCGTGCACAAATATCTATGGAGGAATCACTGCCGCCACCAACCATTTTGCATGCCAATGCGACGACGTCTGGCCCTTTTGTTCTCCCATCCTCCATACCAAGGTTGGCAAATCGAGCAAGCAGGCCCTAAAATGAGAGAAAACATTGCATATGTTTACTACTGGTTATGGGTAATCAACTTCTCTGCATGAAATTATCGAGTATTAGTTTGTTGGTTATTATTACAGCGTTTACACCAGAGAGTTGACACCTATCTTGGTGAACCCTTAAAGCATAAGGGCTATCAAGAATGGATAAGCAGAACTTGCAACCTCGTACACTGAATATGTTTTTGCATTCTTGTTTCGGCAGTGGACCT
Organism: Begonia loranthoides; assembly: GCA_022433065.1. NCBI lineage: Eukaryota > Viridiplantae > Streptophyta > Magnoliopsida > Cucurbitales > Begoniaceae > Begonia > Begonia loranthoides. The sequence goes on along the minus strand of CM039477.1, from coordinate 9,452,929 downwards.
GCAAGAACATGAAAACATTCAACATAGCTTAGGTCAAACTTGATAAACCATCCATCTGTTGCGATTCTGGTTGAAAAATTTCTTACCTATGAGATGTTCTCTCAGAGACTCAAAAGATCTACAATGTTTATGGCAAACGCCACATGAGGGTTCATGAACTGAGTGATATGAGATTCTCATATGCTCCACAAGGTGTTCCATCTTGTTGAATTGCCTGAAGCATGCTGCACACTTGTTCCTGTGATTTCAGAAGTCACTCTTCATAAAACTTTATGCACATTAGGCTAAACTACAAAGAGAGAGAGAGAGAGAGAGTAAGAGAGAGACAGAGAACCTTAAAGCTTCAGAAGACTCAACTCTATAATCCATCTGTGACGTTCAATTATTTTATTGAAAAACTCTGAAAGGGGGATTGATCAGAAAATTGGGAGAGGGTATAGCTATTTATACTAAGGGAGGATGGGTTAAGGAAGATGATTCCTCTTTGGCGATCAAGGACTTGGATTGTGGCACCCCGGCCCTATGAAGGAAGGACCATTCAATATTCTATTGATCGGAAGATCTCAGTTCACACCAATGGGGATACACAATCCCACATCGCTTGAGAAAGTGAAAAGTGAAAAATGAATTATTATAAGTATAGTTCTCTTTTCTACCTAGTACAACGCGTTTTGCGCTAACTCCAAGAACAAAATGGTATTGGTTTTGGCTCAAAGTGAACACTATTGTGTTATAAGGACTAGAAACTCCACAAATGGTATTAGAGTCAAATTCCAACTAGAAGTGTGACTGACAATGATGTCAGGCCTCTAAGGAGGGAAGACTACGGTAGCCCACCTTGTGAAAGTAAGGGTGACTTAAGATTCTGTTGATTTTAAGGACTCAGCCTATATCAGTGGAGGTGCAGAATCCCACATTACTTGGGAAAGTGAAAAATGAATAATTTATAAGTAGAAATCTTCTCCCTACCTAATACAATGCATTTTGGGCTAACCTCAATAGTAAAACTGTGTAAGATTCGACCGAAAGTCGACAATATTGTAATAAGAGAATTAGAGACTCCACATGAATAGTTACGTTAGGAATGACAAGTACTTATTCTCTAAACCTTCTCATTAAAAATGAACATTCCACTTGATTCAAACAACTTGGGGACGCCTAATCTATGTATTTGAATATCCTTTTTCCCTTCAAATTCTCTGACTATTTCATGCTTATGCGAATAGATTTTTGTAATGACCAAGAGGCAGGCTAAGACGAAAACGCTAGTAGAAGGCTCAAACCCTTGAAGGGAATTTGATCATTTGACATAAGATTTTTGTTTGGGTTCAAATCAAAAGACTTAAAAGCATAATTTAAATAAGCCATAATCCACAAGAGATTAGCCGAATTCACATTAGTGGATTACAAGAAATAAAACGATAGTGCAATATAATTCCAAATGAAACTATTGTGCAAAAAAAAATGTGCACACTAGTGCATATATAATACTAACCCAAGGTTTATTAGAAAGGAAATAAAATAAAATGTCACTAAAAGAAAACTAAACACTTAAAAGAGAAGATGCAAGATATTTCAAAAGGACTCGATCTCAACTCTTAATGTGACGACTCAAACCACCTTAATTCTTTTCTAGGAAAAATAATCATTTTAGGTCAGTTGAATATACATTTTTAGTGTTATACTCAATGTTTTGAAACTACTTTTAATATTTGTCTAAGATAGGTACTTCATACTATATCATAGCATATAAGAAAATAATGGTTCCACTGTCTTTCATATAACACAATCTCAGCAAAAATAAAGTTAGTTAATGGATTTTTCACAATGGTACCATAGGCATACAAGAGAAAGAAGTCGGCTATCAAAAAGACTAGTCGAGATGTAGTATGTCACGACTTAGAGACGAGTCTAGTGAAAACGTCAGGTCAAACAACTCGATGCTCAGATTGGACACGGTTGGCCAGCCCAATACCTAGTTTGCAATGGAAGACTTAATCAAATCAAAGTCATAACTCATAAGAAATGAGTCGAGATCCATATAGTGATCACTAAAAAATAGTGCAATAAGTTATAAAAAATATTGTGCGAGAATACAAACACCAGGGAAGGGTTAAAATATTATACAGATGCAAAACAAAACCTTCACCAAGAATTATATAACTCAAAAGATATCATAAAAAAAAGGCCTCCAATCCAACTTTTGATCCACTACTTCTCCCGACCACCACGACTCTTACCTACAAAGAAGAGGGTCATTTAAGTTAAGTGATTAACTCAATAGGAAATTTATACTCTATGCAATGCAAGAGAAAACAAATTTTACATTTCATTTCAAAACATGTTGCATTTAATATGTCACGTATAAGTTACAAATCCCTTGAAAACTCTTTTATCATTTTAATAACACAGGCGTCATGAGTTATCGATGAGGCAATCTTCACAACTTTGTTGTTCACCTAGACAACTATAGCAAAATAGGTCTCTATCGTTTTTACGCTTTAAAAAAAAACCTCAGTGGAAAATGAAGGTCCCATAGTTTGAGGTTTTAGTTGTCCACAAAATTTTTTCAAGTTTTGGCGAGTTACTTACCCCAAAGTCTAAGTTTTTTTTTTGTTAATTTCCTTTTAATTTTTAATAACATTAGTAATTTTTCACTTTTTATAACTTATGACCATTTGACAAAAAATTGTCACGTCGACACAATGATTAATTACAAAAATTAAAATTAGTCAAGAGATGATCAAACTTCATTAACTAGAAAATTTATTCAAATTCTACAAAATTTACAAAATTAGGCTGATTTTGCAAATTTCTAATTACATTTGAGCTTCTTTTTGCTTCGAACCTTAAAAAGGAATGCTTAATTTGCAGAGAAAATGGTAATCTTGTTTGCAACTTTCTTGTAAGAGACATTTGACCTATTTTTAGCATTGTCCAACCAATTATTTTAAGCATAAAAAAATAGGTTAACTTATGGTGAGACAAAGTTGATGCGTCATGTTATGCATGATAGATTGCACCACGTTTGTTTGCTTGCTATTTCAACTCATAACTTCAGAAGATTAATATCGAATATCTTATGTAGATTTATAAATTTGATCATTTTTTTTTTAGTTTTGTACCCTATTATGGCATAGATAATGTCATTTAAATTAGCATATTAATGTGTTTCCCATATTTATTCTTTCAATAAGGATACATTTTTATTACATAAATTATTTTCTAAAAAGGATTTATATGAAGAATCTCTACGTTAATGTATGTTAAAGGGTGTTTGATCTATTACTTTTAGGACTTTCTTTCAAAGCTATTATATCCATTTTCAATATATTAAACAAAACCCCCTCGTTTAATTAAGAGATTTCTACTCTTTCATAACTTTCATCTTAGATTTTTTTTTTTTTTTTATGTTTTTACTGAGAAAAAAAGTTAAAACATCCCACTTGATACGAAGTGGAAATCCATTTGGTAAATGAAATAAACTTTTGGAGGAGGTTTGAAATTCGATCAAAGTAATGACAAAAGAAGGTATCTTGATGAAAACAATTTGATCCTAGGTTTTGTACCCGATGAAAAGCAAGCAGACGTGAAGAACGGGTAAATGCAAAGTAGAGGTTTTTTAAAGTTAATATTTATTTACTTTCGGGAAAGGAAAAGTGAAGAACAACTTCAACATGTTTGACTTCAGAACCATGGGAAAGTTAGAGAGAAAGGGGGGAGACAGAGAGAGAGAGAGTCTTTCTTTTGACAAAATGGATTCCTTCTTCTTGTGCTTTACAAAAAGTTGCATTCAAACCTATAAATTATTGTCCTTTTTCAGTAGTCTGGTCAACTATACTACAATGCAAAATGCCATGTGATGGCTCCATTGGTTTCTATTCCACTACCTCTCTCTCTCTCTCTCTCATATATATATATATATATAAGGTTTAGCTCGTAATGGTGTCAAAAGAATGTGTAGACTCGAAAAAGGAAGATGAAATTCATTCTTCGTAAGAATGTCCACATCCACTTGAGTCTTGAAAGACTAGCTTTTGAAAGAGAAGAGACTCTAAGCAATTGATTCTTCAGAATGTCAGAGACCAAAATGGTCAGAAGACAAAGAATGTGGTAGCTCTTATCACTTCCTGTATATGCTCCACTTCTTTACTTCTTTATCCGTTTCTTTTCTTTGTCACCACCTACATGGGGACCAAACAATCCGACCATCGCATAGAATTTGACCATCCGACCATCACATAGAAAATCCCGACATAAGTTACTTAAGTGATACACAATGAAAGACTTGAGAACCCATTAAAAACACCATGGCAACATAGGATGTGCCCAATTCCATATCAAAGTTCGGAAAAAAGAACATGACAATAAAAATAAAAGTAAATATTCATATATAAAGTTTGACAATCTTTCTGACTAAAATAAAAGGAAATCACTTGTGTTCAAATAAATCAAACATAACAAAAAATAAAATTACCTTATTAACAATCGCCACACCCTTCGCCACCTAACTACATACTAAAAATAATATTCGATTAGAATGAGTTGACTAAACTCAGTTGAGAATTTCTAGTTTTATATTCAATATTTTTAAATATTTTGTTTTTCTTAGTAATGCATGGATTCTTATTTTATCTTTCAAACCATCTTTCAAAAACATGTTCTGTAAACATCTAGTGAGGTATTTCATAAAAAAAAATTATGATATAGTATATATGGTAGTAAAAGTATGGTCACACTACTTTGCTAGTGAAACTCATCACTTTTTAGAAAATGTGATCACAAGAATACAATAATAGCTTGACGACCAATTGTAAATAATCTTAACATTGACACTAGTCATATCGCAACTTCTTATCAAGTTTAGGGACTTTCAATGAAGAGCACGATACAACTGTCACTTTGACTTTTTACAATGCGTAACATATAAGCATCTTTAGGTTCACTACATGTTGAAATATAAACATTCACTTAATATCTTTTTGTTGATGTATCTTTTAATTCATGTGTCTTTATTAATGTATGTCTTTAATATGTTTTAAGTACATGCATTTGTAAAAAAAGTTATCTTGAGAGGTGTGTGGTTCATGTATGTGTAAGTACATGTCTTCAAATAGTTCATGTACTTAGTGGTTCATGTTTTGTATTATACATGTACAATATAGTCCTATAAATACTATGCAAGTCTTGTGGTTTTTGCTAGAGTCAAGAGCCAAGTCAATTAGAGAAAAAAAAATTTCTATGTCATTTCTCACCACATTTCCTCTCCAAAATCTCTCTTCTTTTATTTGCAACAAATTGGTATTGAAGTTTAGTTTCTTCATCTTGTCAAAATATCAAATTTACAGTTCTATTTCAATTCCCTCAATTCACAAAAGAAAAGTATGAGAATTGAGGCATTCATACGAAAGATTGCTCAATTGGCAAGATGTGTGAAAGATTATAGATAATGGATAAGAGAAGACTTGTGCTGATTATTGATGCACTAGCAGAAGGGAATAGAAGTATAACCTTCCAATACTTGAAGAAAGATGTTGAAGAAGTTTGAAGAAGTATGATCAACCGAGTGTAGCAAGATTTAGGAGAGGCGAACGATCAAAGGTAGGCGGAGATCGACCGTAATAGATCATCTGCAAGTTGATATTGAAAAATTGGTCGAGCAACAATGCGTAGAAATAAGACAGTGGCAACCAAATTCTCGGCCCGATAATTGTCAATAGTGAAGCTAATCGACTGGGTCTTCAAGCTTCCTTAAATGGCTGCAAAACTCAATATGGAAAATCTAACTTTAGAAAGCAATAACTCTCATGTTTTAGAAGCTTTTGAGCTGAAATGTAGACCATGCCCTCTTGGATGAATAAGGAAAGAACTCTTTTAAGAACAGTGGAAAGAACTTCCATGGATTAGGAAATATAATTGGAAGAACTCAAGTGGTTGGAAATAGCAAGTGTAGCTTGCAACTCCCAAATGGATGACTTGTTGATGGAAACACCTCTTGATGGTTGGTCACCTCTTCACACAGTCTTCCTCCAAGGAGTAGGGATGCGGATGCCAATAAGAGAACTCACTTAACTCCAAGTGAGCCCAATCTTGTGATCCTGCTCACACAAGGATAACTTTAGATGCAACTCATCAAAGTGTTGAAAAATGAATCACTCCAATTTCGAAACAAAGCAAAAACTTTTATTAATCAAACTTCAATGTCTCAAACACAAGCACTAGAGGGCTTTATATAGCCAATTACAAAGCATAGAATATGAAACAACATAATAGAAAACACTCTAGGTATTCAGCTGTATGGCCGATTACTAAACTTATGATTTTAGTAACTTTCTAAAGCTATTATTTAGTAATTCCTTGTTGTCTTTGGCTCCACGAAATGATGACTTTTGGCAGCTACTTCTCTTCAAGATTTTCCACTTGGATGATTGTCATAACCAAGTACAAACGACCCTCCTTTATCTACTTGCTTTCGGCCTATTAAGGAAGGTTTCCTTATCTCTATTTCCTTTGGTTTTTCTTGCCCTTCAAAATTGTCTTCTTGGGCTTCTTTCCATAGCATTAGGGGCATGGGCCCTCTTTGATCTCCTTGGATTGATAGCTCTTCTATTTGGGCATTTGATAAGTTATCTTCTAAATTGTTGGAAGGGAATGAATTGATGAGACCTTGGACCTTTGTCTTTGGCTTTATATAGCCAATTACAAGGCATAGAATAGGAAATAACATAATAGAAAACACTCTAGGTACTCGACCGTATATGGTTGATTACTAAACTTATGATTTTAGTAACTTTCTAAAATTATTATTTAGTAACTCCTCGCTAGTTTTGGCTCCACAAAATGGTAACTTTTGGCAGCTACTTTTCTGCATGATTTGCCACTTGGATGGTTGCCATAATCAAGTACAATTGGCCATCTTTTGTCGACTTGCTTTTGGTCAATTAAGGAAGGTTTCATTATCTCTTATTTCTATTTCCTTTGATCTTTCTTTGTCCTTCAAGCTTGTCTTCTTAGGATTCTTTCCATAGTATTAGGGACATGGACCCTTTTTGATCTCCTTGGATTGATAACTCTTCTATTTGGGCCTTTGAAGATTTACCTTCCAAATGGTTTGAAGGAAATGAATTGATAAGACCTTGGGTCTTTGTCTTTGTGGATGGACCTAGTAGTCCATCAATTATACATTGGCTCTTGACCAAAGAGAGACTCACAAAAGAATGCGTAAGAGAGATCAACAAAGGAGAAAGAGAATGAATATGGAAGAAGCGAACAAGAAAAAGGTACATATGTGGATAGGATAGAGGAAGAGGTCGAGGCCATCAAATTTTTTAAACAAAGAGAAAAGTCATTTTGTTAAATAATGCAAAACAAAAGCAACTCAAGATGAAATGATCATTCATATGTTTAACGTTACAATTGATAAAAGCATGGGCACTATGCTTGTAGTTGTTGGAGTTCTTTTCAAAATTTTAATGATATGGCGAATTATGCTCTAAATGAACAGACGGAGGAAACGTTTTTGCTTGCATCAATAACAATAACGTGCGATAACTTGACAATGTGGCAAACAATCACATCCATGTAGCGATAAAAGGAAGCTTATGGAGATCAACAACTTAGTGATCTAATCAGTCACATCTGGAGATAACTCTAAAGTTCAAATTAAAAGCAAATGTATAATTTTAATTTCTATGAAAAATGACAATCATCATTTATTAACAATGTTTATTATGTTTCTTGTATGATGAGTAATTTTTTTGAGCTTGAAACAACTTTTGAGGAAGAACTATGAGATCAAATCAAGAATCAAAGTCTCTTACTTCAAGATGATAGAAAAATTGTGATTGCAAAAGTTGTTATGACAAAAAAAGGATGTCTTACTTGAAATTCAAGCTAATGTTGCTAGATGTTTCAAGAATTGAATGAAAGATACTCCATGGATTTGTCACTTAAGACTTTGCCATTTAAATTATGATGTTTTAATGTTATTGGGTAAGAAAAGAATGCTAAAAGGCATACAATCTAGAGCAATCAGATCAACTATTTGAATTGTGTCTTGTTGGCAAAAAAATTATAAAAGAATTGATATCAAGAGCAAGTGAACTACTCCAATTTGGTCATGTAAATGAATATTTTCTCCTTTTTGTTGATAGCTTCAGTTGAAAAACTTGAGTTTACTTCTTGAAAAAAAAAAATCTCAAGTTTTTTATGCTTTTAGAAAATTTAAAGCATATGTAGAAAGGTGATCACCAAAGGGTACAATCGGGTCAACAATGGAGTTGGGGTGGTTATCGGCTTGTACAAAAATAGAACAACAGAAATGGCAACTCTGTAACTTCCTCTCTAGAACTCCAAATGATGCCAAATTTGGAAGGAAATCACCATTACCAATCTAAAATGTCCCCTCCAAAAATTATGCCAAAATTTGCAAGAGAATGGAAGTTATGTAAAAGGAAATTTGCTACTCCAAAATGTGCCAAATTGGCAGTTTTGAACCAAAAATGGGATTTGCACAACTCCCGCGTCTCTGGTCCAAATGACACCAAATTTGACACACACAATCCTTGCCAAATGAACAAACAATACCCCAAAATATAGAATCCAAAACACTCCACTAAGAAAATTATGCTCAGAACTTACAATTTGGTCTAAGAGTTGCTATTTCGGCAACCTTGACTTCAACGAGTCATTTGAACAAAGAACCACTCTACCTTGCTTCAATGTTTGTCTTCAAAATCTCCACTCTGAAGACCATCTCTGGATAGAGTGATGGAGGGATTAGTGTAAGAATCCCACTCGAAGACAAAGCTAAGAAAGTGAATGGGATAATGGTTGACACAAACCCTTCTTGGGAGACTTAGAAGAAAATGGCTGATTTGTAAGGAGAGGGAGCTCCACACAAAAGGGTTTAGCTTCAGCTTCAAATTTTCCAATAATTCCCTTCAGAAAACCTTAGAGAGGCTTATAAACCCCTCAAAGTTGCCCTAATGTAAAAATTACAAAATTGATCTTGAAAAGAAACAAAATTAAAATAGGTCCTTGGTTAACACTCTAGCCAAGAACACCAAGTGACACATTATCCCAACAACAAAAACTCATCCCAAAAATAATCATATCTAGCATATCATCAAACAATTTAACCAAGAAAGCATAGAATAACATTTGAATGATATCTCTTCAGCTGGAACCTTCAAAGGCATGGTATTGGAAACATCAACTTGCTCCTCTTGTGAAGGTGTAACCGAATGGGGTGTAAGAGTCATCCAAGTGAGGAGGTGATTTTGTCTTTCTTTGTCCTCATAGTGTGGCTCATTCTTTAATCCTTCTAAGATCACTCCACCTACAAAATAATAGCTCATTAAAAGGTTGATAAACTTCTTGCCCCAAGCTCTAGTAACTGGGTCTTGTGGTGTATCAAAAGGTATAGTGGTTATTCTTTTAAAGCTTTGAGATCAAAGAGATGAGGTGAGTTCACTTATAACTAGTTTAATGAGTTTTTTTGAACTAAATTCCATTCAACAATTCTAAACCATTACAAGATCTACTGAACACAATAGTAAAATTGACTAAAAAGAATCGAATCATTGTCAATAGTCAAAGCACGCTAAAGACAAAGAAGATATCGAAAGAGTTTTGGGTAGAATTGTTGATTGTGTTGTATATCTATCTAATAAGTGTCTCATGAGAATCTTGTGGAAGAAAACAACTCAAGAAGCATGGAGTGGAAGAAAACAAAGTACTTCGCTTTTGAGAATTTTTGGAAGCATTGGTTATGCATATGTGCATGATAAAGAGAGGGCAAAACTTGACAAAAAAAAAAAAAAAAGCACATCTTCGTTGGTTATTATCAACATTCTAAAGGTTATAAGTTTTACCATCTAAGTTTTGGCAAAACAATTATTAGTAGAAATGTGGAATTTGATAAAGAAGATTATTGAGTTAGAGTAATAATGATAGAGAGAGATATGATTTCCTTCTTTTCTTTGATGAGGAAAAAAAAAAAAAAAGAAGTTCAAGAACCTACAACATCTACAAGATCTAAATAACATTAAGTACACATTTTTCATCTTTTTCTAGGGAGAGCTCAAGTGAAAGAGAGCCTCACAAAAGAAATCTTCAAGATCTTTATGATGTAATAAAAAAATTATGCGAAAATGTAACTTTATTTTTACCACTTTGTCGATTGTGAGCCTTTATTATTTGAAGAAGGAATAAAGATAAAAAGTGGAGTATTGTCATAGATGAGGAGAATGAATCAATTGAGAAGAATGAGACTTCAAAATTAGTAATTATCCCGCAGGACCAAAAGTCTATTAGTGTTAAGTGGGTCTTCAAAGAAAAGAAGAAGACAAAAGGATAAATGGAGAAATATAAAACGAGGTTAGTAAGCTAAAGTGTTTGCTCATGTTTCTCATATAGAGACTATTCAAATAACCATTTCACTTGTAGCTCAAAAGAGGTAGAAGATCTATCAAATGGATGTCAAATAGGCATTCTTCAATGAAATTCTCAAAGAAGAGATACGTTATTAAAGGATATGAAGATAAAACATAGAAGTTGAAGGAAACGATATATTGCTTGAAGCAAGCTCAAGGACATTGAAATAGTCAAATTAACAAAAACATTTCTTGAAAATGAGTTTATCAAATTCCCATATTAGCATGTTCTTAAGGCTAAGATACGTAAAAATGGAGATTTTTTTTATATGTTGATTATTTAATCTTTACAAGATAATTTGATTATGTATGAAGAGTTCATGCAAGAAATGACCAAAGAGTTTTAGATGATAGATATTGGTCTAATGTTGTCCTATCTGGGTATGAAAATTAATAAAAAAAACATGATGAAATTTTCATATCTCAAGAAGATTTTGTCAATGAGATTCTTAAAAGATTTAAGATGGAAGATTATGAATTCGTGAATACCCCTTTGACACGTGAAATGAAATTATCTAAGGATGAAAAATAATAGAAAGTTGATTTTACATACTTCCAAAAAAATTAGTTGGGAGCTTGAGGTATTTACCTTGAAAAAGACTAGACATCCTTTTTGGACTTAGACTTAGACTTGTCAGTTGATTTATGGAGTCAGCAACTATGACACATTTAAAGACGACAAAGTAGATACTTTGTTATAACAAAGGTACGATTGATTTTGATTTGATTTATTCATTTTCTAACGAATTTAAGTTGTGGGATGTCATGGTAGTTATTAAGGTGGAGATATAGATGATAGAAAGAACACAATGAACTTTTTTCTCTACGTGATTCATGACTTTTACTTGGAGTTTGAAGAAAAAATCAATTGTGACACTATTCACTTGTGAAGTTAATTATATTGCTATAGCATTTAGTGTGTCATAATATATGGTTGAGAAGATTATTAAACGAGTTATACATGCCACAAAAAGAAACTACAAAGGTTTTTGTTGCAACAAGTTAGCTATTGCATTAGCAAATAATTTAGTTTTTCATCATAAAAGCAAGCATATAAGCTTTTCTTTTGAGTCTACATTATGAACCATGAGGGCAAATAAACACGATGAAGATGGAGGACCAAGTTGCTAATATTTTTTATAGGACCTCTTAAGTATGACGCTTTTCAACAAGTTTAGATTATGTTTAGAGTAATTACGTTTATGAGGGTGTTGATGTATAAACTTAATTCACTCAATATCGTTTGGTTAATGTATCTTTTAGTTCATGTATTTTTGTTAATATATGTTTTTAATATATTTTCAATTAAGTCCATACACTTGTGAAAAGTCATATCAATAGGTGTGATTCAAGTAAGTAGTACTTTTTGTAAAAGGCAAGGCCAAGTGAACTAGAGAATTTTTTTATCATGCTCTTCATCACATTTCATCTATAAAATCCTTTGTTCCTTTATTTCCAAGACTACAAACACTTAACCCACACGTGAGTTCGTCAAACTCAAGTCACGAGACTGGGAATAAGCAACTGTGCATGCTAAAAAAAAAGTGCAAATCTTATACATGTATAATAAAAACTAACATACTATTAGATATGATATGTCATCTTGAGAGATATATTCTTAATTTAGAGTTTGAAAACATGTTCTATCACATTAAAAATCCCTTGTGTCCAAATAACCTATTACCATTACTGGTTACTGTTGTGCTAGGGTATTTACCTTTCCCTGTTATTGTTGTTAGCGATACATCCTCCCACTTACCAAGCTCTTGAAGTGGGATGAGAGAGACCATAGGTTTGAATCTTTACAATGACATTGAAAGGCATTAACGTCAAACTCTCGACATCCTCAAATATGATCTCGTATATACTAAACCATTTATTCAACTACTTACAATGAATTATAAAGGTCAAACATGTAAATGAAATCAAACCAAAACACATGGCTGTTTTTATTTATAAAAACACCCACATTTTAAAAGTCTTAATATTTATAAGACTTAGACAACATTTTTTTTACTTCTTCCCTTCCAAGACCTCTTTCTCAGGTTCTTTAGAAAGTTTTTCAAGTGCTGATCAAATTCTCTAAGGTTCTAAGTTCCAAATTCATCTCTTCTATTTTTTCCTTTCTCTTTCCCTCATTTTTCTCTCTATCTCATTTCTTTCTTGCAGGTTGGAGGATAACAATGGTTCCTTCCACCTACTTCTCTTTCAATTCCATCAGTTAAAGATACTAGAAGACAATTTAGGGAGGTGAAATTATCATTTTACCTTTAAAATGTCCATGTAAATATCCATTTTGCCCTTGAATTTTAGCATAATCACAATTAAATCTTCTCTAATTGTGATTGAAGTGTCATCAGCTTAACTTCACTAATCATGATTAGATTGTTGCTTAATTCTCAAATAGTTAAGATAAGAAAGTTGAATTATCTTAGTTACTTCTTAATCCCATCATTAAAAACTAATCAAGCCATGACTTTTGTCACCACCCTATTAGTGAATATTTTTCATCACATGATATGCTAGATAACCTAAATATGAAGGTATTTGTCTTATCACTTGCTCTCAAGCTGAAAACATGTTTTGGCTTATTTGATACAAGGTGTTTAATTTACACTCACATATTGTTTTCATCACTTAGCTATGTGGCTTAATTTCACAACCAATTTTTGCAAACTCTGCTATTTGATCCACAAACCAAACCTCAACACATAAGACCATTGTACTCCAACTATCACACATAGTAGCTTAATGATGATTAGTTATTTTCTTTAGCATATCCCTAAATTCTATTGATTTCAAGATCCATATCAACATCTTAAAAGATTTTAGTTTCTTAACCTTAATTATCTAGGTTATCCTTCCTTTAAACTATTATTATCCAGACAATTCAATGCAATAGCCTAATTACATTTATTAGCACTTGCATGTAGTTTATTATTCATAATAACGTTATCATCTACCCAAATGTGATTAACATGCATTCACATTTACTTTCATATCAAATCACAATACTATAAATGTATGTTGATATGAAATACAATATTTAAGAGAAAAATTTGTTGTTTCCTTTCGGTTTGGGTTCCTAGTCTCGATATAGGATCCATCCTCTATTTTTTCCTTGAATTTGGATATAGATTTTTGATATTGGTTATATTGTAGATCTAGATGATTTAACCGATTTCGAGCCGACTATTGAGGTAGTTGCTCTTGCTAGTAAGAAGAGTAATTTTCGTCAAGATAGAGATTTTGTAACGTCCCGGATTTTCGTAAATCCTGAAAATGCGTAAAAATTTAAAATTTTCCCTTTAAAACAAATCAGAGTGCGTAAATCCGAATCACTACTAACTCTTTATTAAAACTCGTCATCAAAACCAACTTATTAATTATGCAGAAGCGTTAAAACCATCTATTTAAATTCTTGCGGAAACATTATAAAATATTCTTTTTAAATCATAGCAGAAATGTAAGAGTTCTTTCCAAAGAATTACTAAACAATACTAAACTATTCAATCATTTCGTTTATCAAATAAAACTGAACCATTACTTCATTGATTCATAACCTTTTTCTTTCATTTATCTTTTTGCCTTGCCAGCCCGAATCTTGTGCGTGCGAAATCATCCACCTCTGTCTCATTATGCGTTTCTCATTTACTTCTTATCCGTTTACTATCTGTTCGTCATTGTTCCTACTCCACAAGTAAGGACGTGAGCTTACGCCCCGTAAGGAAATGGGGGAAAACAATTATACATTTCTCTCTTTAGTTCTTCTTGGAATGGGGGCCACCCAAACCAACTCTTTCATTACGTTCGTTTTCTTCATTCGTTCTTAACTTGTACATCGAGCTGGAGATTGAGGGTTTTCCTTTGAGATGGCATAGCAGTACGGATTCTAACCTCCTGTGGGCATACTAGTCCCTTTCCTGACTTGGTAAGGGTGTATCCTAGCAGCTAGGCTAGATCCGGACTACCCATCTACCTCAACTCCCTTTTCCGGCATATACCCGCCTTTAGGGTTCTTTCTTTCTGTCCCGGCATATACCCGCCTTTAGGGTTCTTTCTTTCTTTTCCGGCATATACCCGCTTTGAGGGTTCTTTCTTTCTGTTCCGGCATAGACCCGCCTTTAGGGTTCTTTCTTTCTTTTCCTCACTCATGCATGTGGGTACCATCCGAAGGTTACCCCTTACTTGGTTTCTATTATCATGAAACATATACATTATAGAGTACATTAACGGAAACTGAAACTGAAATGAACATCGAAGTAAACATATATTAAACTTGCGCATACAAAGGATTACAATAATTGAAATGACATGAATACAATAAGACAATAAAATAACGCGCGGCACTAACATGTTCATCGAAATCTAAACTAACATACAAACATGCTTGAATTGATTACCATGAGGACATACTCAACTATTTCATTACTAACATGCTCATTAGACTAAGCTAATGTTATATTTAGTCCATACTATAAATTCATGTTTAAATCTCTTAACATATGCATAAGAGTCTAGTGAAAGAGTTCAACATACTTCTCCTATGTAAACAAAGTTTATCACCATTTTGCTTCACACCAATTTAATAAAATCATGCTCGTTAGATTGCATTTAACTAAAATCAGAGGGTTCCTAAAGAAAACAGTAAGAATCTGAAATGACTTACACCATTCATGCATTTTAAAATCCTTGTTCTTTCGTTCATTCAATCTCATCATAGCAGTTTTCATCTTCTACTTTCGTTCATTCTCATCATACATTCCTCTTTCATTTCATCATTCATGAAACCCGTAAAGAGTTCATTCGTAGTTTTCTCTATTCTTCTCTAGCTTAATTCACTTTCTTTTTCATTTCATTATTCATCATAACAAGAATAAATTAGACACGAAACTACTCACACACACTTTACTTGGGTGTAGGGCACAAGGCCAAGACAACCCATTCCTTACCTCGAAACATTAACGTGCATTAGCATTCCGTCGTTATTCTTCTTCCTCTTTTAATACCTTCACAAATAGAAATGTCTATCATTAATAATTATGACGTATAACTTTCATTTTCTTTCATATTCTTATTTCTTATATGCCATCTATTCAAGTTTCCTAAACGAAACATTATCATCATAATTTCATCTATGTTATCGGCTCGTAAATCAACGCTTACTAACTATATCATAAACGAGTCATAAAACTATATTACTCAGTTTCCACAATATCTTTATTCAAATTAGCGAACCAAAACCAAAACCAACAATCATTTAACAATGTATTAGCGTCCAAAAAATGCAGCCAACAATAACCAAATAACGCAACAGTAGATGGCTGACAACAACCAACACATTTTATTATCTTTCATTGCAACCTATTATTTCCATTAGAGCAATGAACTAAACATAACATTTCAAATGATAGAACGGCGCACTTAAAACATCCACCATGGCTAATGACCAAACCTCCGCCCCAAAATCATCTACTTTAACAGCCATATTTCACTAATCAACCTCATAATCGAAACTGTAAATTAACAACAAATATCCATGGCATCACAACCAATGTTATTTCCATCAGGTTATTGATTCTAACACAACTAACGAAATCGTTCATTCTACAATACAGAACTACAACCAAAGTTGAACTAAACTTCAGAGAAGAAATCTCACCATCATTCAGAGATAACAATGAACGTGCATAGTCAAAACTTCCCCTGCATTCATCAATATCCCTCATGACAAAGAAGCAGTCAAGGAACCAATATCATTTCCAACAACTGATTATTACTCGGCAGAAACCCAATCATAACAAAACCAATTTAACAGAGTAATGCTCTACATATTGCCAATCGACATAAGTAAGCATCAAGAATGTAAACCCAACAGCTTATTCCATCTAGTTTACTCGTCCAAAAATCCAAAATAATATACTATTCCCTTTTCATCCAGTAACCATTCCCAAATGCCAAAGTTATAAATAATCTTAAAACAAGAATTAAAGCTCAAAATAGACTCCAATGGATTAAATTCCAGAGAAGGAAAAATTCACCATCGACAGTGCAGACCCGAGCACTGTATCCTCTTTCGGTGCATCAGGAAAAATTCACAGAATACCTCTCCTCTACTTCTGTCATTTTATCCTTCATTTACCCGACACACTCTGCAGCTCAATTATGGCTTCTACATCCATCTTTAATTCATCTATCTCCTCTTCAATTCTTCAACTGATTCCAACAAGGATGCTTCCCATTGAATGTCGGCAGAACAACCAGCTGTAAAGGATAGCTACGTGGCAGGTTAGGCTCAACCCGAACCGGCTAGATCGGGTATCCAGACGCAGCCAGGCCGGAGCCCCCAATCACGGCCCAAACTAGAATCGCCCCTGTCCATGTGAACAACTCCTCTGCCGAACGCAAAACACCAGCTCCAAATCAATCCTGCCATCATCACACCACAGCACCGAGCACGGTTTGCGAAGGAGGAGGATGGAAAACAACGACTTACCTCGTCCCGTGGCCGGAATCGCAGCAGTAACGTCGATCCCGAGCCCGTGCCATTCGTCGTCACCAAAGCCGCTCGCCAGGAGGTCGCTGCGCCGCGAGGAGGTGACTCCGTCACTCGTCGCCGTTGCCTAATCGTTCGCGCTCCGTCGATCTCTCCTCCGATCGCTCCCTCTCTCGGTCAACCTCTCACTTTCTCCCCCAAAATCGCAGACTACAACTCTCCCCCCTATTTCGTTTTTCTCTTTTTATTTTATTTTATTTTGTTTTATTTATTTTAATTTCATCTTAAACCTCAATCTACTTTATTACGTCTTAATTATAACTAAACTCTTTCTAATATTTTGATGCCAATTAATCCATTATATTAGTTCTTTGCTAATTTAAATCACTTTCTTACCCATTTAAAGTCCTCTTTAATAATTTAATTAAATTCTTCATTTAATTAAATTACTCTTAACCCAATTCCAAATTCTCGATTATTCCAAGTATCGTTTGTTGATTATGATTGACAATTATGTCTTTGGTAATACCCCGATAATTATCCCATTAAATCTGAATATTCCAATTCACTTTCCAATTATCCTTATTAAATTCCGATATAAAAGTTCAGGGTATTATAGATTTTATATTGTTTTGCATTGCATCATAGTTTCCAAAATTCATATTTTGTGATCAATCACATAAGAAAACCTGATATGGTATGTTCGACTTCACGTCTATTTTTATACTATACGTACACATGTTTTCCATGTTTACTTGTATGGTACTTGAATACTTTTGTTGTATCTATATACTGGTGGATAAATTCTCTTGTTATTTTAGACGGTCTCGATGTTAAAACAACATGAGGATATCCCAGTCTACCTTATACTGCTTAAAGGTGTTTTGTTTGTATAATGCAAAATGGGTAATAGGGTGGTGATAATGTGCTCCTTGGGTTTTGAATCCCTAAACTAGCCAAGGTATGTTTTGCTTATACAATCATTATATGTTGATGCCACCTGGTCTTTGGATCGCCGTCATACGTCTTTTGATTTATGTGACACTGCCTAGTCTTCAGATAACTTTAATACTTCTTTTTGCCTCATGTGATGCTGCCTGGTCCTTGAATCGTCGTCATTCTCTATATAACTAATGGCAAATGGTGTTCTTGAGGGGTCATTGTAATATCCTGAATTTTTGTTGAGCTAAGCACAAGGCTTATGTGATGATTTTGGAACGATAGGAGTGGATTTGGATTGTTTAGAGATATTGGTCAAGTGAAATGTAATTAGAATAAGTGAATTATGATACCTCAATATGTTCATAATTAGTTTAAGGGAATGATTAAGGTTATTATATAATGGATTATGACACTTGGATTTAGAAAAGATGATATTATGAATGAGTTAGTGATTGGCAGTCAGTAGATTAGTAAGAGAAAATGCACTTGGATATAATAAGGTTGAAATTATATGGTTTATTATATTTTGGAGTGTGTTGGATTTAATAAAAGAATAAGGTGGAAGATGAGTTATAGAATATATATTTTGAGTATTAAGGGATAGATTATAGGTAGTTGGATAATTTAAGTGTTAGCCAAAGAGAAAATATATTTGAACGTAATTGGACGTAATTGAATATTGTAAGGATACTGTAAAGAATGGAAGTTTGGATATAATTAGGTATGGAAATGTAGAACATATAGTATAAGTTGGTATAAATGTTCATATATGTGAATATATGGTTTTGGTGCATAAGGATTTTGAGAAGATAAAGTGGTATGGAGGACATTTCAATTACATGTAAGACATTAGGTTAAGGTTAGATATATATATATATAAATATAGGTTGACGTATGTATAAAATTGTCACGTTAAAGGAAATGATGTGAATATACATAATCTGGAGAAAATGCGTATATTATTCTTTTGGGAACTGGGGTTGTTTCTGGCGGTCGATCGACATGATTTTTTCGATTGATGTGATCTTCTGCAATTTAGAATCAATGAATTCTGTGGACGTTTGACAGAATGGCAGTCGATCGTCCTTCATAAAAATCGATTAGCCGCCATTAAAAATTGTTGTCTGGAGATAAAAAAAACATCGTTAGAATTGGAGAGTCTTCAACGTCGATGCTTCATTGATGCTTAGAACATTATTGTGGTTATCTCTTCATCTTTAGAAGATTGCTGGAAGGACGTTGGTGTATGGCCATTGATGACTGGTGTTTGTTAATGGTAATGAAAGTCTGGAGATCAAACTTTGTTTTTCTGAACGTCTGGATGATTATGGATGTGCCTCGTGGCATTCCATCTTCACACGGTCAGTGGCCTATAAATTGAGGAGCAAAGGTCGAGAGTTGGAGAGGAGAAAATACATGGGGAACCTCTGCCAAAAATGGTTTGAGAGTGAGAGACAAAGGAATGTTGCCGTGAGACTCTGGAGAATTTGAAGAGAGGGTTGGTAGGAGTTCTTACTTGTTATGGTGTTTTGTATTAAGGAGAGAGAAGGAAATCGTGGGGGTGATGAGTCTGAAGTTTGTGAGGGCTACTAAGACATGGTATGAGCACTTGTGCTTCTGGAGTTTAGGATGTGAGGTGAGTCCATGTGATTCAAATGCTTTTGTGTTTTGGTGTGAATAGCAAAGAGTCTGAAAGTGCGAAGACTGTCGAAATTTGGAGAGAGAGAGAGAGTGTGAGAAAAGGGTTGTTTTCATGATGAAACTGGGCATGGGTGGCACTCCTTTGAGGCTAAGGTTTAGGTCTCTTGAGTGGTTATTGTGAGTGAGCACAACGAGAGAAGATTTGATGGAAGGAAAACCACGTGATGCTACTGTGTTCAAGTGAAAACCGAGAAGGTGTTTGAATGGTTTGAAGGATCAAACACCATGTGATGGCAGTGAAGAATAGGATAGAGTGGTATTTTGCTGAGATGATGAAGTTATGGCCATGGACGTAGTGCGATAGTTCTGCGAAAGATAATTCTATGGGGTAATTTATTTAAGCTAAGGACTCTAGGTAATGAATAATGCTTGTGTTTTGTCCAAAAGGACCTACATCGCAGGAGTAGGGTTTTAGTGTAAATTGATATGTTACTCTTTATTGATGGTTATCTGGTTAGGTTATATTCCTACGTTAGATTACTAACAGTTGTGATGAAAATGGTTTTCTAAAAATAATATGTCAAGGATAGAAGATTAGAAGTATAACGTTATAGTGTAATAGGAACATCCTAAATGTTAATATTATAGTTGAAGCATAGTATTGTTGTTAATTGTTGATAGTATTGTTTGCAATATATGAACTGTTGTGTGTGACACTCATGTAAATATGTTACTAGAATGTACGTCATGCATTTCATGGGCTAATAATGGAGATAAGAATGGTGTTTCTATGTGGGTTCGAAAACTGAAGAGGTTGCTCACACATAGAAACAGATCGTTTGAGTAAGTTCGGATACTGAAGAGGTTGCTCTTACTCAACGAGTGGTGAGTTCATAAACTGAAGAGGTTGCTCTCACCTAACGGTGAAACGGAAAACGGTAATGAATGTAAATGTAGGTGGATCTATTTTTACTGGGTTCGGATACTTAAGAGGTTGCTCTCATGTAAAAACAAATCCAAGTGGGGAGTTCGAAAATTGAAGAGGTTGCTCTCACCCAACTTACAATGGTATATGAAACTAAAGCATGTAGAGTTGTCATAGAGGTTACAGTTGCATTTCATGATTATATTCCTTACTGGGCAATAGGCTCATTATTCCTCCTGTGATGTAGGTATCCAAGAGATCAAGAATGGCAACAGTTGATGAGGCATTTGTGCGTTGCAGGCTTGGCGGCTGGTTAGGCTAGGGGATTAAAGAAGAAATGTAATATTTGGTAATGACGTTTGAGGAAAGTAAACCTTTATTAAAGTATTTAGTTTTATTAAGAAGGTTTTCAAATTGTATTTAATTCTTTTAGTATTGTAAATACAAGTCTTCCGCTGTCGTAAATGTTTTAAGGATTTATAGTATGATATATTTTAAGTGATAAATGGTTTAACGAAAAATAGTTTATTTATACAATTCTTATTTAAGTTAGTTTTCAAATGAAAAGTTTTCCGCTGTAATTTAAAAGAAAAAGTTTTCAAAAATCATGAGTTTTAAATTGAAAGAATAAACGGGATGTTACAGTCCTTAAGTGACCTTTCTATGTCATTGGGCCTACTTTTAAAACGAGAAAGCGATGGAGGCATATTTTGCTATAGCTTTCTATTTATACAACAAGCCAGTTTGTGAAAATGATAAAAGAGTTTTTAATGGATTTAAAACTCATGCATGTCATATTAAATGCATCATGGTTTTGAAATGAAATGATATAACTCGTTTTCTCATGCATTACATATAGTATAAGCTTCCTACTGAGTTAGTCACTCATCCCAAACGATCCCCTCATTCTTTGGTAAGAGTCGTGGTAGTCAAGAACACTAGTTGATCAGAAGTTGGGCTACATGCCATTTTCTTTTTGATATCTTTTGAATGTTTTAATCCTTCGTAAGGGTTTCGTTTTGGATTTGTATACTATTCTAACCCTTCCCCGATATTGTATCCTCGCACAATATTTTTATAACTTATTGCAATAAATTTTTAGTGATCACAATGTGGACCTCGACCCATTTCTTGTGGGCTATGGATTTGATTTTCATTAAATCTTCTATTGCAAACAAAGCCTTGGGCTGGGCGAGCGAGTTCTCTCTGAGGATCGGGTCATTCGACTCGGTGTTTCTGTTCAATTCTACTCCAGGTTGTGATACCTCATAACTAAAACAAGGTCTTTTAGTGAGTCATCAAGGACAAACCCCAAAATAGAGTGAATTTTGCAATAACATAACAGTCTTCAAGCCTAGGTGTCACGCTCCATGTTGCGCCCACTTGTCATGCTCGTCCTTGGAGCATGAACATGTCAAACATTACGGTGCAACAAGTAGAAAGTTTCTATGCTTTCTGGATAGGAGATTCGCACCTCAACATCACATTTGTAGTTTTAGTGGTGTTAGCTAGGATAAAACCCAAAAAGGATTTGTCTATCAATTTTCAATATTTTCCCCACCATACTACCACCAAAAAAATAACATTCGGACTATCAACACACATACATAAATTAATATTTGCTTGAATCTAATGACAAAATATGAAAATCTAACTCCAACAAATTTGAAACAAAACGTAGGAGAGCTAATGTCATTTCTCAAATCCCTTCAAGGAACTCATCGATAACACCTCCCATAAAGGTTAGAGACTGGATCCCGACTCAGTTTTCTCTTAGAAGACACATTTTTCTCACTCTCTCCATATGTTCCTCTCTTTCTCACCCTCTATGTTTATCTTCTTTATGTCTAGAAAACAACATGCCATAACTTTTTGTGAAGATTAGTAGAACTTTGAGGTAAACCTCAGAACTTATTGAGAAAGCCATGCTCAAAGGAATCTCATGGACTCTGATACGAAGTAATCATTCTATCCCTAATAACCCACACTACACATGACTCTGTTGGATCCTTGGTAGGCTGGTCAAAGTCCATTGTGACACTTTCATTCTAGGGTAGAAAAATGTTGTTACAAATTTGCAAATCTCTAGTGCTCTACCTTTATTTGGTGACGAGTCAAACAGCGCCACAGAATCAGTCACATCACGTTTCATTCTTGTCCACTAGTAGTGTCTCTTTCGAACATGATACATCTCAATACTATTAGGATGGAATGCATATCATGATATATGGGCCTCACCATAGATAATTATTTAAATTAAAGGTCACTTGACATGAACACTATTCCTTTAAAGAATAACAACCTAACAACATTGACATTCCAACTTTTAAGTTGTCTTATATTCTACAACTGATTGAAATTTTTCTTGTGCTCATTGTTTGGCACTTCACCTTCTTAACATGCTTAAGAAGGGTCAAAGTTGTTACTAGGTTACATGCATAGGCTTTCTGTCACGACCCTAAGGGGGGCCGGACAGAAACGCTGGGCCAAACGACCCAATCCTCGTAGAATACCCGATCGCTCAACCCAAGGCTTGTTAAATTATTGCAGAAGACTTGTATAAATACCCAGCCGTGACCCATTTGTGATGAGTCACGGTCCATATAGTGATTGCGAGAATAATAAATAATGCGGAAACTGTAAACCTTAAAGTCCAAATAAATACTGTGCATCTAATTCGGAAAATCCAACAACCAAGTTAAGAGTTTTTACAGTCATCCAAATTAAAAGCTATAATTATCCATTGTTAAGCTTACCGACAAATAATAGTTCAACTAGGGAAAGGGAATAAAATAAAATAGCAGTAGAGCTTTCAACCAAAACTCTAAGCTGGGAAAAATAAGTCGATTGGGGTGAGTAACTAGCTCAGTATGGAATTTATACTAAATACTATGCATGTGTAAAACTTGTTTTACCTTTTCTTGAAAACCATGAGTTTCGGGGAATCATGCATATTTTAATAAAACATTTAAATCCTTTCCGTCTCAAGGAAATCAGGCCCAAGGCCTCCGACGAGATATTAAGAAAACATAGTTGTATACGTAGACAGCTATATGCTAAAATACTCTCGTCGTGTTTTATACTGAAACCATAGTCCGTGAAAAAGGAGGGTCACTCAAGGACTCCCCAGAACAAACACACAGAAAGCTGGCCATATCATGCAAGCAACACCTCATGAGCCTGGAGGAAGAAAAATAATGACGGTCTGTAGACTCCGCTCGTTACCCAAGTTGTCGTGCAAATTCCGCTACAACACGCCCGTAATATATATACACCCTGATCAGGTTTAGGGATTTGCAACCCACAGAAGCAGTCAACACCTTCCCAAAGTCTCCTATTTCACACAACGCGCAAACAAACCATCTCCACTAAGCAGGAGATGTATCGAGGGTGTCCCCTTGATACTTTGACGCTCGCGACCGTTCAAAGTGTCAGGAGGATTCATCCCAAACAGGTTATAATCATCATATAAAAACATAAAATCCAATGCACAAAAGTAAACGTGTAAAACTCTTGTACATATATAGTATAAAAAGCTGACGTGCTGTCGAACAGTCCCCGTCAGGTTTTTCATGTGTGATATTCCACAAAATACGGTTTTATTTTTAAAACTATGCAATGTGATGCAAGCAACTAAGTATAAAGCCCCTACCTCGACGAAGGTCTCTCCTCGTATCAGAAGGAGCAGCAACCGCATGTGTCGGCTGGACGTCCTCAAACTCGTCCGAGCCTACAACATATCGAATATAGGAAAAATCTCATAAATAAGCCTCGAGGAATAGTGAAGGGATCGTTTGTCGGGACTAAGTTTAACATCTATCATCAAGCTTATCATCATAAACAAACTCTTCTAAAACCAACATCTGAACTCTCTCTAACTTCATCACTTAATAAAAAGTCTAGAGTGTACCAACTATATCTATCAGTTCCCAACTATTAATCTGTGAACCAGTTCTCACCATGACCAACAGTGCACAGCGAATAGGTTAACAGCCTCTTATCATCCAATAAGATTGGAAACAACTATGCTTATATCCATACACTATTTATCATCACTTCGTCTAGAATCCTTCTAATATTATGAGGAATAGAATGAACATTTTCTACTGTCTCAAGGCTACAATTTAGCATCATCAAACAGGAAGCAACACATACCACAACAACAGGATCTCCAAACTCTCACATTCACATGTTATCTATTTAAAGAGTTTAACCAACAATACTGGCATAACCCAAATCAACAGATTATGAAGATGAATTAACAAGGCATTAATTTTCAACAATGGCCATCAAAACAGGGATCCAAACAAACTCGCACCAAGCATTTCTTTTTATCCAAAACAGAGGCATTTAAAGCCATCATCCAATCTAGTATTCCAAAATCTAAAAATCGAAATGAAGCAATACAAGTGAAAACCCATCACCCGCTTCATTAGTTCCAATCAGAAATCAACAGAAACAGAAATCAGCCCAAGCTACAAAACCTTACTCATCTCTCGGCAAAACCAAAACAATAACTAATTCCAAACTAATAAGCAATAACAGGTGCAAAGCAGGACTAACTCAGAACCAAGCAAAGATTGGAGTAATATTATCGGCATTTTCATCCTCCAAAACAGAACAGTTTACAACCAAGACCAAACAAGAATCCAATAAATCAATATCGGGAACCCATCACCGAAATCAAAGGTGCTCAACATTACTCACCGAAAATAGAAGGAAAAGCTTGATTCGAAGCTCCTGTCGTCGCCGGAATGCTCTTGGGAGCCTTTCGCAATCGCAGCTCCGTTCTCTCGCACGCGACAGTCTTCGTTCGCTCGCCTGCTGTCCGTCGGAATCGCCGGCTTGTCTCGGTCACTCTCCTCCTGCGAATGTCGAAACCCTTCAGTCGCAACCTCTCTCCCTCTTGCGCGAAATGCAGAAGCCAAAATGGGAAACCCTATTTCTCTTTTCTCTTTTTCTTTTCTTCAGCGGCGTACCCCTGTTTCTCTTCCCCCTTCATCCTTAATCCTCCTTTTTGTCATTTAACCTACCCATTTTTATTTTACATTTTCTTTATCTTTTCCCAAGTCTGCAGCAAGACTTTTCTTCCTTCTCATTTTTTATTCATTTAATCATTATATCCTTTTTTTTCCATTTATTCTAACTCTACCCTTTCCTTAGTCGAGGCCTTCTACACCTTTTTCCATTTTAATTCTTTTCTCTCATTTTATTTCATCTTTCCTCCTTTCTTCGTTTCAAATGTCGTCAATCTTCACTCTCCCCACTTTCAATTTAAACTTAATTTCATTTAAAATTCTTTCTTCCTTCCTATTTTCCATCCTAAACTTTAATCTGTCATACCCACATCTCTTTTATTCATTCCATAATGCATAATAAATATGTATTACAAACTAAATTAGTCCAATTTAATTTCCGACTTATTTCAAACATCCCATGAAATTGATCCCAATCCGATTTAATTCACCAACTTCGTTTCTTAATAAATTTTCCGTTTGAAAATTTTCAATTCCATTGGTTTGACTAATTAACCAAAATTCCACCAATGGTCGCCCCGCGATAATTCGAGTCAATTTTCCAACGTCGAGACCAAATATTAAGGCGAAAAAAAAAAAATTTTACACGTGGAATTTACTATTGAAAATTCTCAGGTTTCACACTTTCTACCATTTGTATAAACCTCCAACTCTCTCAAATCTCCTTCCATTCTTTCAGAACTAGACAAGTCAAGGATTATTGGCCATTACGACTCAAGTCATCAACTACAACATTAGCCTTTATAGGATGATACTAAAGGTTAAAGTCATAATCTCTTATGTGTTCCATCCATCGATGTTGTCTTAGGTATATATTAGTATAAATGAACAAGTATTTCAAGCTCTTATAATTTGAATAAATCTCAAACCTCAAATGCCATAGAGATATGTCCTTGTTAGTTTCAAAGCAATCATTATAGCTGCCAAACCCAAGTGATGCATTGAATAATCTTGTTCATACAGGTTAACTGACAGGATCTATATACAATAACTTTGTCGTGCTACATAAGTACACACCCTAATCCAATTTGTAATCCAAAGTGTACATTGCAATGAGTTGCTAATTGGTAAGTATTGTCAAAATATGTACACTTGCAAATCTACACTTTAACTCTTGGGAAAAAACTTGGCACTGGTGATCCCAGTCAAACTGAACACCTTTCTCCATTAGTTTTATCATTCGCATGGCTATTGAGAAAATGCTTTGCAACCAGCCAAGCCCAAGAAATTTTCTCTCATCCATTCATATTCCTTTACTTTTGTAACAATCATTTGTCACTTGGTACCTGGGAACAAGACCTCATCAAACTATCCATTGGTAGGATTGTAACAACTTGTTATCATCTATCATAACATGTGTGAACTTAAGGACAATTGATTCCACTCTGTCAAAACCTAATAGCAGCCTTAATAACAATGTGGATTCAGCCTCGTGTATTGTTAACCCCAATATTTATATGAACACAATTAAAATGAACGAATGTCTTGTTCCTTTATTGAACAATACATGAACTAGAGAATAAGAAATTAGGATGATACCATCAACAACATCCTAGTTTGGCTAGTCATAGAAATACTATGAGCCTTCGATTTTATAAGCTTGACCCATCACTTTCTTTTTTTTTCTTTTTAGCCCTTGTCTCTCTCACACTATGAAGTACTATTATGACCATGTTAAATTATTTTAACAATAATCTATTAATGTGGTCCATGTTAATTAAAGTAACATTGACTTAATATTAAAGTGCTTAATGTGATGGTTGTTAAGCATAAAAGACATTAAGTTAATTGGGTTTTAATTCCCTCTCCTTAACCTTATTAAAAGTGTATAAAGTATAGTTGAAAAGATATGAATGAAAAGACATGATTGAAAGGACATGTATGGAGGGATCCCTTTTGGAAGGTTGTCTTCTTCATCATTTAGAGAAAAATTATAGCACACTTTCTCTAAGACAATTACAGAAAATAATCTCTGAAAATTATGGTGAACTATACTTGTTTCTTGATCATCAAAGAAACGGATTAAAGGAAAAGGATTAAGGCTATAAACGAATCAACTTCAAGATCTTCATCAAAAGCTTTTATTTTGTCATGGATCAAGGT
Organism: Begonia loranthoides; assembly: GCA_022433065.1. Lineage (NCBI taxonomy): Eukaryota > Viridiplantae > Streptophyta > Magnoliopsida > Cucurbitales > Begoniaceae > Begonia > Begonia loranthoides. The sequence continues at coordinate 9,425,350 of CM039477.1, read as the reverse complement.
TGGTATTATTGTTTATTTAGTCACGTATTATAGAACATGAAATGGTTGAATCAATGTCGTTAAATATGGGACAAATGGATTGTTTGTATGAACGTTGAGATTTTAACAATTGGTATCAGAGCATTATTGATAAACATATTGATTTACCATGAAATTTGACAAATTAGATTTCATGAAAAGTTATATGCATGAAAATGATTGTTTGATTTCGTAAAGTTATGCATGAAAAGAATTGTAGATGAAATCATAGAAAGAAAGTAGGATATATTATGGAGAAAATGGTTTTCAGAAAAAATCTATGTCTAAAATGTTCATCATGCGGAGAAAATGGTTTTCAGAAAAATCTGTGTATAAAATGTTCATCATGCGGACGCATGAGCAAGTTTTCAGACAATACAGATTTGCCTCTGTAATGAAAATTACAGTTTAAAGTTGCTATCGGACATTTTCGGGCGATAGTGAATGAAAACGGACGCAGCGAACGATTACATTTTGAATTTGTAATAGATTTATATGTTTTCAGATGATCAAGGATGAAGCGGACGCTATGTGGATGATATCATTTTGAATCTGTACAAGTTTCATACGAATTTGAACGATACGGACGCTGTAGAAAAACTGCGAACGTTTTTTATTAGAATCTGTACAAACTATAATGCGTTTTCGAACGATATCAATTGTTTTCAGACGAAAGAACCCCATCCGCTAGTCATCCGCAAGGCACAAAAGGACAATTTGATTATATGTTATTAAATGAAAGTTTACTCAATTAAAATATTGTTGTATAGAAACTTAGTAGTCACCAAAGTGACCTATTTTAAAGTGATCAATATTAAATTGTGTAATTTATTCATTTAATTATTATGATGTTATTGAAATGAAATTATTAATTATAAACTAGTAGGTCACCCAAAGGTGGACCAATGTTTATAGTTAATAATATTAAAGTGAAATGTTTACATATTTGATTGATATGTTTAAATATCCAAAGATATTAAACATATTGCGTTGAATATGTTTATAAGTCAATTAAAGATTATAACATCATTGATTATTTATATCTTTAAGGATTACCCAAAGGTGAACTTAAAGAAATAAGTTTATGTATATCTGAATCTTGTTTAGGTTGTTCAAAACATTAATGTATGAGTATGTGTTATTTGCAGCTTCTGTTAATTTATTCGTCTCTGGTAGTGTTTCACTTAAGTTCAATGGTCTAAAATATGCTGATTGGTCTAAACAAATTCAGTTTCAACTCGATGTATTGGATTTAGACCTAGCACTAGTTTGTGATAGACCACCAGCCATTAATGAGACTAGTACGGAAGCTGACAAGTCTTATAATAAGGCTTTGGAGCGGTCTAATAGGCTGTGTTTGAGCTTAATGAAGATGACGATGGCTGAAAATGTTAAGCCATCGATGCCGAAGACGAATGATGCTAAGGATTTCATGTCGAAAATAAAGGCATATTCCCAATCAGACATTACGGATAAGTCTGTTGTAGGGAGCTTGATGAGTGAGTTGACGCCAAGAAATTTGAATAGTCTCAACCCATTCATGATAATGTAACAAACATGGCCAATTTGGCAGCAAAGATGAAAACGTTGGGTATGGATGTGAGTGAATCATTTTTGTTCAATTTATCATCAACTCACTTCCTCTTGAGTTTGGCCAGTTCCAGGTGAATTACAACACCATTAAAGAAAAATGGAACTTTCAAGAAATAAAGGCCATGCTGATTCAAGAAGAAGGGAGGTTGAAGAAATTGAAAGATCATACCGTACATTTAACGTTTCAGAAGGAAGTCAATAATAGCAAAGGAAAACCGAGTAAAAAGAACAAACGGAAGGGAAAAGGCCAATTAAAGTTGAATGATGGCCAAATCCGAAAAGCGTTTAACTACTACTTCTGCAACAAAGCTGGACACATCAAGAAGGATTGTCTGAAAAGAAAAGCTTGGTTCGAAAATAAATGTACATTATTTGTTTCAGTATGTTTTGAATTAAATATTATAGAAATACCTAATAATATTTGGTGGTTAGACTCTGGTGCTACTGCTCATGTGTCACATGTTACGCAGGGATTTCTTTCGATCCAACCCATAAACGGGATTGAAAAGTTCTTGTATATGAGGAACATAATGAAGGCACGAATAGAAGGAATTGGGACGTATAGATTGATCCTAGATACTGGATTCCACCTAGATCTAGAAGAGTGTCTTTATGTTCCTAAATGTGCTAGGAATTTAATTTCTGTTGCAAAGTTGGATTGTAAAGGTTTTAATGTTAAGATTGGTGATAGTGTATTTTCTTCGTACAAACACAAATACTATTATGGTTCTGGTATTATGAAAGATAGTTTGTCTTGTTTCAATCTTGATATTAAATTTATAGAATCTCTGTTTAATGTTGATCATGCGATTGGAATTAAACGTAGTGCAACAAATGAAAGTTCTGCTTTCTTATGGCATAAACGTCTATGTCATATATCTAAAGAAAGAATGATAAGGTTAATGAAAAGTAATATTTTACCTCAGTTAGATTTTAATGACAGGGACGTGTGTATAAATTGCATTAAAGGAAAGCAAACTAAACACACGTCAAAATATCCTGCCACAAGAAGTAGCGAACTTTTAGAATTGATACATACCGACATATGTGGTCCATTCGACACTCCGTCATGGAGTGGTGAAAAATATTTTATCACTTTTATAGATGATTTCTCACGTTATAGTTATTTGTATCTACTGCATGAAAAATCTCAAGCGATGAATGTTATAAAAGTGTTTATCAATGAGGTGGAAAGACAGCTACATAGAAAAGTAAAGGTGGTGAGATCGGATAGAAGTAGTGAATATTACGAAAAAAACGATGAAAATGGATAAAACAAAGGTCCATTTGCAAGGTTTCTTGAAAGTCGAGGCATTTGTGCACAGTATGCAATGTCGGGAACACCACAACAAAATGGTGTAGCTGAAAGGCGGAATCGTACTCTTATCGAAATTGTTAGGAGTATGATGAATAATAGTAATGTACCTTTATCGTTGTGGATGCACGGTTTAAAGACCGCTGCATATCTGCTGAATAGGGTTTCTAGTAAGGCGGTTCCTAAGACACCTTATGAACTGTGGACGGGAAGGAAACCTAGTTTGAGACATATCCATGTTTGGAGTTGTTCAGCAGAAGTTAGATATATAATCCACATAAAAAGAAGCTCGATGCAAGAACCATTAGTGGTTTTTTCATTGGCTATCCGAAAAAGTCTAAAAGGTACATATTTTACTGTCCAAAGCATAGTACAAAAATAGTAGAGTTTGGAAATGCTCGATTCATTGAGAATGACAAGTTCAGTGGGAGTGATAAATCACAAAATGTGAATATTCAAGAGAATCGGGTGGAGAAAACAACACCTAGTACTTCTCATCAAGTTGTTGTTCCTTTTGTTGTATCACAGTCTAGCAACATACCAGAACAACATATGAATATTCAAACCATGCAAGGTGAACGTGTCAATGATGAGCATATTAATGATGCTCAAGTCATAAGTGATCAATCACAAGAAACAGAATTGAGAAGGTCTGTAAGGCAGAAAAGACCAGCAATTTTTGATGACTATGTCATTTATTCACTTGAAAAGGAATATGACTTGAGTAATGATAAAGATCCAAACTTATTCAGTCAAGCGATGGAATGTACTAATTCCGAAAAGTGGTTTAATGCTATGAAGGAAGAGTTAAAATTGATAGATGACAATAAAGTCTGGGAACTTGTAGAGTTACCTGAAGGTTTGAAATGTGTTGGTTGTAAATGGATTTACAAAACCAAATGCAATTCAAAAGGTAACATCGAAAGGTATAAGGCTAGACTTGTCGCCAAAGGTTATACTCACAAAGATGGCATTGACTATAAAGAGACCTTCTCTCCGGTTTCAAAGAATGACTCTTTAAGGATAGTTATGGCATTGGTAGCTCATTATGATTTAGAGCTTCACCAAATGGACGTAAAGACCACCTTTTTTAACGGTGACTTAGAGGAAGAAGTATACATGAATCAACCAGAAGGGTTTTCATTTCTTGGAAATGAAAAGTTGGTGTGTAAATTGAATAAGTCAATTTATGGATTAAAACAAGCTTCCAGACAATGGTACATTAAGTTTAACAATACTAGAGAACATCGTTGATCGGTTTATCTATATGAAGGTTAGTGGGAGTAAGTTTTGTATTCTTGTATTGTACGTTGACAATATTCTTCTTGTTGCAAATAATAAGGGAACGTTACATGATGTCAAGGCTTTTCTCTCGAAGAATTTTGAAATGAAAGCTATGGGTGAGGCATCATTTGTGATTGGAATAGAAATATTTTGTGATAGACAACAAGGTTTGCTGGGATTGTCTCAAAAAGGATAAGTGTTCCGCTGGTGTAGCTCCAATTCAGAAAGGGGACAAGTTTAATCAAATGCAATGTCTGAAAAATGATTTGGAACTAAGGAAATAGAATCTATTCCATATGCATCAACTGTAGGAAGCTTAATGTATGCTTAGACATGTACTCAGCCAGATATAAGTTTCACAGTAGGGATGTTGGGCCAATATCAAAGTAACCCAGAATTGGATCACTAGAAAGCTGCGAAGAAAGTACTAAGGTACTTGCAAGGAACAAAGGAATACATGCTCACTTACGGAAAATTAAGTCACCTTGAGGTGATTGGATATTCAGATTTAGATAACGCCGGATGTGTAGACTTGAGAAAATCTACATTCAGTTACGTGTTCCTATTAGTTGGAGGAGTCGTGTCATGGAAAAGTGAAAAACAATCTTTGATTGCTACTTGCACTATGATGGCAGAATTTGTGGCATGTTTTGAGGCTACAATTCAAGCATTGTGGTTGCGGAACTTAATTCAGGGTCTAAGTATGGTCAAAAGTATAGATAGACCGCTGAAAATTCATTATGATAATTCCGCAGCTGTATTCTTCTCGAAGAATGACAAGTAGTCGAAAGGAGCAAAGTATATGGATTTAAAGTACTTGGCAGTCAAAGAAGAGATACAAAAACAAAATGTGTGTATTGAGCATATAAGTACAAGTTTAATGATAGCGGATCCATTGACGAAAGGATTGCCACCCAAAGCCTTTAAAGAACATGTTGTAAGGATGAATTTAGGTGACAAGTCCTTGTTTATGTAATTGTAAATGTATAACTTGTATCTTATAACACCTTTGAATTCAATTAAAGAAGGTGTTTTTGTATGGATGGTTGTTATTCATATTATGGTGTATACAAGTATTGATTATGAATAATATGTGAAACTTTATGCAAAGTTAAAGTTGAAAGGTATATAGTGTTCTTCAATTAAAGAATTAATGAATTACGATAATCTATGATACATGGAAAGAATCATGTTGTCATAATTGACATGTGTCTGCCATGATTCGATTATGCAATTCATTATGAAAAGAGCACTTGATAAATTCACATTATAGCTCACTATAGTAATTGGTTGTGAATTCAAGTTGTGTTGGCTGAAAAGTAATAGCTGAGTGTCAGCTGAAAAGTAATAATTAAAAATAGATTTTTATTAAAGTACATAACATGGCCCAAGTGGAAAATTGTTAGATTATTTTAACAATAATCTATTAATGTGGTCCATGTTAATTAAAGTAACATTGACTTAATATTAAAGTGTTTAATGTGATGGTTGTTAAGCATAAAAGACATTAATTAATTGAGTTTTAATTCTCTCTCCTTAACCTTATTAAAAGTGTCTAAAGTATAATTGAAGAGATATGAATGAAAAGACATGATTGAAAGGGCATGTATGGAGAGATCCCTTTTGGAAGGTTGTCTTCTTCATCATTTAGAGAAAAATTATAGCACACTTTCTCTAAGACAATTACAGAAAATAATCTCTGAAACTTACGGTGAACTATACTTGTTTCTTGATCATCAAAGAGACAGATTAAAGGAAAAAGATTAAGGCGATAAACGAATCAACTTCAAGATCTTCATCAATCGCGTATTATAGAACATGAAATGGTTGAATCAATATCATTAAATATGGGACGAATGGATTGTTTGTATGAACGTTGAAATACTAACAGACCATGCAAACTAGGGCATCATTAACAGACAATCCTAATCACTCATTCTCTATTTCACGTGTTATTTCAATCACTTTCTCATTTTTCCTTTTGCCCTTTCCCTTGTCAGCGTTCGAAGTATTAACACTCAGTCCTCCATTCTTAAACCGCCTTCCAACCTATAAGCCTAAAATTTGAGGAGTAAGGTTAGAGTCGTAACTCTGCTAGTACCAACCCTAAGAAAATTAGGCTAATTGGTTGGTGTTGATGTTGTTGTTGAGGCATGTACTCGACCAACTATGGTAGAGAGAAAGTCTGTGGTGCAAGGTATTGTACCTCTTACCACCATAACTATGACTCATGCTCAATGCTAAATTAAATGCACTACAATGTGGAGTTGGTGGCCTGGCTATCAGCCAAAGTTACAAGTGTAGGGCCTATACCTACCAATTCTCAACAAGCGAATGCTATCATTTATAGTCCCTCCTCTCTTTGATCATTGACCCTTTCATTGTCTCTAGTTCTTTGTTGTTATCTTCTGTTGATTTATCTTTTTTTTTTTTTTATGTTTTCCTTCTAGGGCCATAGTTCTATTCTAAGTCAACTTTTACCATTTGAACTGGAAAAGTCATTTAAAGAATATAGAGAAATTGTATATTTGGTCATTCAAGAATGAATCTTTGACATTAGAGTTTTATCTAAACATGTTCTCAAATTGGTCCTGTCACAGCTCAACCCTCAAAACCTAGGGATCATGGCACAACTTCTAAAATCCGTAAGAATTTGGTTAGAATGCAACACACTCGAGCTCATTCAAAGTCCTAAAGTAGGATCTAACACGCTCAAATATATATATACACACACGTTGAGCGTTAACAAATTAATATACAATGAAAGAGTAATATAAAAGACTTTCTAACCTATGTTGTGCTCATATCATCAAACCAACTTGCCTTTATCTTTGCTACTACCTGGTCCTAAAAAATATAGAAGGACCACATAATGATTTTTTATAAGTCCCACTAAAGATTTACCAAAATATGAATAAAACTTCTAAGATATTTATCAAACTAAACACCAATGTATTACAGTGAAAGTGAATGCAGATACACTCAAAAGCACATATCATGTCAATCTTGAATGTATTGTATATGATAATATCATATAATATGAATAATAGTAATATATATTAGCATGGCAACGTAAATGTTAATATATGTATCTATATACACACATATCTAGTCTCACACATTGCTACATTTCTTGGATTTTTACTAGTAGGTTGTAAAGATCACCGACATTCTCTTCATGAGGTTTAGGGAGTTGCATCCTACGGAGGACAAATAGTTTTAACTTTTTTTACTAAAATCAAAGCAAAATGTGTCACACACATAAGGAAAAGTATAAAAAAATTGGGTTCTAATATAAACCAGTCATATAACTTTCATCCAACATACAATGAGTTGTAGTATGAACATCATACATGCCTCCTAATGCATTTGAATTATGATTAAATGTCTCCCATGCAATGTTTATATGTTGAAAACATGCATAATGATGTATGATTAAATCAATTTTGTTACCAAAAGTGTGCGCACGCCGTGGCTTTAGACTTAAAGCATCGCAACATTGAAATGCAAAATTTGAACATTTTTTACACTGTTTGGGCGCCTAAGCACTTTGGGCGATTTTAGGGGAAATCCCAATTTTCATATGGGTTTCCTTCCTTTTTGACTATTTCTCAAAAATTGTTAGTTCCAAAACATTTCAACTTATATTTTTTCCAATGATAGGAACTTAAATGTAGCAATGATTTATATGAGAATCAATGATTTTATGCACATTTTCCTAAACTGAAAGGGTAAGGAGAAACTTACAAAAGATCTCAGTTTTGTTTTTGAGATTTTTACACTAAAATCAATGATTTTACGCTTTTTTTTTTCTAAATCTCACTCCTTTAATTTCTATTTTATTTAATTTTAAATATGTAATTTACTATTATATCCTATTTGTCTTTTATAAAAGATCAATTTGCCACTTTTCAATGGATAATTACAATAAAATCGAGTTTAATTGACATTAAAATTAGTTAAATAATTAAATTAATCCAATGCTATGTGTCACCTTTCTATTGATTCAAACTTTTTTTTTGCGTCAATAGATAAATCCCACTAACACGTGTCACAATAACTTGATTAATTCTCCTCAATACGTATTCTGAAATCAACTTCCGTCTCCAAAGTCAAATGTCAACTTTTAGTTATTTCTAAGTAAGGTGTTAACTTCCTATTTCTATATAATTTTTCTCATTTTAGATCCAATGGACTCACTTTTGCAGTCAATTTCAACCTTAGGGTTTTAGTTCAATACCTAAAATGATTCATAATTATGTTCAACTCCAAAAATATTTACACTTAATTTAAGGATGATCATTCTTAGAAATCCCTAAAAGTGCCGCTTTGATATCACTTTATTTTTACCACAACAAGTGAGGGGACCAAGAGAGAAACTAGGGAAGAATGAGTTGACCTTAAAGGAGACTTTGACTACTCTACTCAAGGTACATAGGATAGGCCTCAGCAAAAAACTTTTGAGAACTGATTAAAATCGTCATAACCTAAAAAAATCAGTGCTTTTGATATTGTTAAATAACCCTATAAAAACAAACGTTAAGTTTGATTGAAAAGAAAAACTGTTAGTTGATTTCTGTAGAGCTTAAATTCAAATTAGCTACTATTATGTTTTTTGCAGTACCATATCATGTTCGCTATTTGTTGATTGTGTTGATGCATTGAAAGTGGGATTTGAATGCATAATGATGTGATATGATAAAGTTAATACCTATAAGTCATGTTAGTCGAGGACAAATGAACCTCTCATGGGCTGGAGTTGGCAAAATTTTATCTTCACTTTAAAACTAGATGAAGTTATTTTATGATGAATTTTCTTGGATAGTGAGAGTTGGAAATAATTATTTACCAAGTGTAATTCAAGTATCAGACTGAATAGGTAAGTAATGGAATATGAAAATCTTATTTTGAACTACTATTTTGGAAAGTGAATGTGGTGGTGGATGTTTTGAGTTGATAATCTTAAAGCCCTAATTCTTTGTTTTAAGTTAAAGATTGGATGAAATCTTAAATTACTAACGACTATGATATGCAATGCCTAGTCTATGATCTTTTATTGTAAGTATAATTTAAGGGCAATGTTTCTACTCTTTTACAACGTGTTAAGGAATGCAAAAGCTTGTTTTTAAGGAAGAATTTGAGCACGACAGTTGAGTGGTAGCTCATATGGACTTTTGTTGTTTGAGGGCATGGTAGTAATGCCTGAGTATTGGAATTTGAATATAGGGATCTTAGTTGAAAATCATAAGTTGAGATTTTATATTATTATGGTGGTGAAAAATTGTATAATGACATAGTCATTGATGGTGGACTTGCTTGGAGCAGGATATAGTATAAATGTGGTTATATTTTAGACTTATGATGTGCAACGAATTTCCTATCGAGCATGGAGATTCTCTAACGATATTTTGAGAGTTTTATTTGTAGGTAATCAGGGGGAAAGGGCTATTAATGTCTTCGTATGCCCTTATAATATTCAAACTAAAACATAGGTGGAAGATCAAGTATTATGGACCTTCCCAAATCTTTCCTTAGTCTGACCTTTGAGCACTCGTCAGCATTATTGGCAATTAGAACAACCTTTTATCAAAATATAAGCTTCATAGCATTTGTAGCTGACTTGTCAAGGTTTTCCTAATGTGTTTTTTTGTTCAATTTGGAATTTGTTTGCTATGTCAAATGCTCCTGTAACATAGAGCTATTTCCACTCAAGGCCTCTTCCTCAACCAACAACTTTCTTACAACTTTTGGAAATGCTTGAAAACAACTACACAAGGAAGATGCTCCAAGTTATTCAAGACTCCAAGAAGGTAACATGGAAGCATTTTATGACATTTTAGATTTTATTTGTTGTAATGGATAATGTTTGTTTTGGAGTGTTCTCGGCTAGTCTTAAAATAGCCGAGAACCTTTTGTGGTTGATTTACTTTGAGGTCATTTTTGTAATTTATGACATTAGGACAACCCTACTTGAGGGGTACTTATACTCCTTTTAATGGGTTGTTTGAACTAGATTGGAATTTAGATAAAGAAAACTATTTTGAGTTGTAGTTCTCTCCTTTTTCAATAGGCCCTCATTTCCTTGGTGAAACCCGAGTAAGCGTGTGACCACAAGTTAATTCATCACCGTTCTTGGTGTGTCTTGAGATGAATCTCCTACACTAGCTCCTTCCTCCGTTTTATCTAGAGGTAAAAGTCCATAGAGAAGGGTTAGAAGATCTGTTGCAACCCAAGTTGGAGATGCTTCCTTAAGGGAGTCCGTTTGAAGTCAAAAGGTGCTAACATAGTGGCTTTTCAGACCAACTTGTAATTGTTCATGCCTAAGTTCTTGTTCCTTTTGAATTTGATTATTATTTTTGGAGGGATATTCATTCATAGTTAGAAAGGTACATGGTTCAAGTTTTGTGCAATTTGGATAAGAAACATTCGAATTGTGAATACTTCCTATTGGGACTAGAAACTGCCTTGTTGGTGCCCTTCTAGGCAATCATTTTTGCATTCGTATATCTCCGTCTTTAGTTAGACTCTTTGCGTGATTTTTGGAAGCCTTCTCTACTCTGGTGGAAATTATTGTGGTTCAATTTTTATGTCATTTGGATAACAAACAAGTGAGTTGTGCATTCAACCATTTGGGCTCCAAATTCTGCCCGTTGGTGCCTCTTCGGACTAGTTGTACCTTTCCTTGAATATCTTCCACTCTCGAATGAATTATTATCTGAATTTTGGAGGGTTCCCTATTGATTCATAGAGAAGGGCGTGGTCCAAATGTCATGCCATTTGTGATATTTCTATATTCGCATATGTTCTTGCCTTTTACAACAGCCAACATCAAGAGCTTTCCATATTCCCCTCTTCTATTGGTGCTTTATTTGGTATCAAAGCATGAATTCGATATTGTTTCTTGTATTTACCATCCTTAAAATGATAGGAGACAAGAGTTATTCTCATTGTTACATTACAGAAGGAGAGGATTTAAAATCTTATCTTCCTTCTTTCAACAGGTCAGATTGGTCCGAAGATTACATAGACTGAAAAGAAGTGCTGGAAGAATTTTTTTTAAGTCACACTTTATAGTCGATATTATTATGAATGGTAATATTTTAATACCTTGAAGTGTATTGGATTTATAGAGATATGGTTATTTATTATTATTAAGAAAATAAGGATTAATATAAGCTGTGGTCGAATAATTTATGTGACGAATTGGCTGACGAATTGGAGGTCGAGTTTGGCGGTCGATCACCAACTAGACATCGATCGACCAGTGAATTAGAGAAAGGAATTAGTGGCTGATCAATTGAGCTGGAGGTCAATCGTGGACATTGAATCGATCGACAAGTAGTCTGAACATCAGTCAGAAAATGTATAACTGTAGTTTGAAGGCTTGAAGAGTCCCTAGAGATCAAAGAACCGCGTCTCCTGGACGTCTTTCGTGAGTTCAAAGTGTATTGAGGGAATGTTTAGTAGAAAAACCAGAGGGAAAACGTTAGCCTACCATCTAAACTCTCTCTCAATATTCTGGTGTTTTCTGGTTTTGTGTTGTTAGAAGAAAAGCTTTGGCGGTGAGGAAAGGTTACTGCTAAGTAAAGGGAATAGAAGAATTAAGTGAGTTAGGGTTGTTTGCTGCATGTAATTGTTTGTTTTCTACAAGTTATTGTTTCTGTGATGGTTTTGTTGTTCATATGCCTCTCTGTTTGATTAGTTTTCATGTGCTAGATGATAAGAGATAATCTGTTAGTAATCAATCATGAAGAGGAAATAAATTTATATGTTGATAACTTGTTTTCTATGATTATTCTTCTTTGATAATAGGATTGTCCATGAGGAAATGAGTTCTCTGTGTATATTAGATTCCCTGAATTGTTCTCTACAAGGATAAATTTGTGGATATTATGTCTTTGTTTGTTTCCTTTCCTTGCTAACGAAAATATTCCTTGAAAATGAATCCTGTAAATTGTTTTCTTGATAGTCCAACCTGTTAATTGCATAAACATGAAAATGGGTTTCGTGTAACTTTCTTGAGGGCTTTATGCTTTGGTATTGGTAAAACTTAAGAGTGGAATTCTTATCTATTGGTAAAATATTCCCTATTATGCTCCCTATAATGTTCCCTGCATGATTTTAAATATTAGAATCTGTTAGTTATGTTAATTAGCAAATTTTGATACTCTGGTACATAGTATGGCCACAAGAAATTAAGATTAACAACATGTTTTTCTTCAGTAGTTGTTTATATGTGCATAGTAAGTTTGGTTGTTGCCGTATTTTAGTGCCTTCACTGTTAGATAAATATAATTTAAGAAGTTGCTATTGTTAGAAAATGAAACTGTAATCTGTTGATGATAACACGTGAAAGATAAAGGAATTAGTGTGTTGTATCACTATTAGGGTAAATGATATTATGTTAGTAAAAACATGATTAGTGTTAAATTATAGTTGATGCATGATTCCTGCTCATTGTTTGTTAATTAATTGTATTATTGCTTGTGATATATGAACTGCTGTGTGACATTCATATAGGTATGCTAGTAGGGTTGCCTATCATGCATTGCACGGGATAATAATGAACTTAATATATGTAAATAGGCACTTTCTACGTGAGTTCGGATACTGAAAATGTTGCTCTCAGCCAAATGTGAATAAACGTAAACGAATTTATTTTTACGTGAGTTCAGATACTGAAGAGGTTCCTCTCACATGGAAACAAATATGTAACGACACGATTTTTCTTACATTTAAAAATACGTTAAATTTAAAAATTTTTCTTTTCCTTTTATAAAACAATAGCGGAAAACATTTTTAAATAAACATCCGAGTTCTTTTATGAAAACCAAACCGTTAAAATCTTTTTACTTTGACTTGTTATTAAAATCGTTAAAACAATGGAAGACTTATTATAAAAAAAATTTTCTCAATTTACGGTGGAAGCATAAATCGTTTATTTGAAAAGACAATAAATGAATAAAATGTTACTTTACATTTACAAAATTCGTTTTCTCTTTACTTTTGTTTAGCCTGGCCAGGCACAAGTCTCGCCCATGCAAATCCTTCATCGACTGCTCCTTAATATGTTCATCATTTTCTCTCGTGTTTGTACCTACATCGCAAGTCATAAACTATGAGTTTAACACTTAGTAAGTAATAATACCTAATATGTGCCATTTAAAACCATATGTAGTTTCTCTTTTTGTTCTCTTTCTTTTTATCTTTTATCTTTTCACATTTATGTAATTTCTTTCTATTTCTGTTTCTGTATCTATTTCGGTATCCGTGATCGTACGCATTTTCGTACCCGTTCCCATTTTTGTTTCTGTATCTATATCCGTATCTGTATCTGTATCCGTTTCCATTTATGGAAACTCGTTTCCATTTTCGTTTCCATTTTTGTTTCTGTTTCTGTTCCCGTTTCTGTTTCAGTATATGTGCTCATACCGTTTTCCTATCCGTTTCCGTTTATGTTTCTGTTTCTGTTTCTGTTTCTGTATCCATATCTATTTCTCTTTTTATGTTCTTATATTTACTTATCTTTTATTTTATTTTCTTTACTTATTTTTTCTTTTGTTCTTGCGTCGAGCTTGGCCTACCGGTCCACAAGAATCTTCTTTTTTATCTTTTATTTTATTTTCTTTTATGTTCTTTTCTTTTGTTCCTGCGCCGGGCTTGACCTACCGGTCCGCAAGAATCTTCTTCTTTATCTTTCTTAATCTTTCCTTTGTATTTTCTTTTCGTTTTCTGTTTGTTCGTACTTCGTTTCGTTTTTTGTCTTTCCTTTTCAAAACCGTGCATTAAAATCATTTTCGTATTTTTTTGAAAATTGTGATGCGTGATGCTCATGAATGCATACAACAGTTCATATGAAAACGTAAATAAACAGCCAAAGTACGATTTACAGAACATGTTATAAAAACAGTAAACAATGAAACGTGCATTTAAGTACTGTAAACAATGAAGCGTACTCTTAAAAACTGTAAACAACGAAGCGTGTTTAATCATATACTAATAAAGTTGTAAACAACGAAACGTGCATTTAAAATTGTAAAGATCGAAACATGCTAGAAAAGCGGTAAGCAACAAAACATGCATATCCTATTCTTGCGATGTAGGGCCCGAAGACCAAAAACACATGCATATCACTTACCTCGATTGCTTAAAGCGTTCAATACTTATTCGTTATCCTTTTCTTCCTTCTTTAGTACCTTCACAATTTAATAACACTTAATTATTAATCTAATCAATTAATCAACTTATTAATCTCCATGTCTTTTCCTATCCTTAATTCTTCTTTGTTGCTTAGTTTCATAATCTAACTTCAACTAATCGTATAATAATTCTAAGAACCCGTTACATCCCAAAAAAAACCTTACTCATCTTAATAGATTATAGACCCATAAATACTAACACCCAATATTAATATCCAAATTATTCTTCGCTTATCATCAATAGGGCAATTAACATATTCTATGACTTAATATGCTTCTTAACATAGCATTTTAAATAATCGATAGAGCATGTCCATTATCAACAATAAAGAGAGCTTTAATAATACATATCACTTCGTAAAACAAGAAGCAGCAACCAACAAAGCATATTTTCCAGTGACGTAACATTTCCTCATGAAGACTATCAGGCGTAACCAAAATGAAGTACATAACCAACATCCATTAAACAACATATAAACCTATGTATCCATTAAACAATAATCTAGTGCAAGATATAAATCAACCGACATATCAAGGCTTCAACAGAGTCTATTACAATAGGTTATTATTCTTAACAGTAGTTACCCAATCTGTAACAAAATTGAAGACCAGAATAGAAAGCCAAACTCATCAACAGAGCATTATCTCTCATAACACATCTCTCGGCAGAACCAAATTAAAAAGCAGAGTCATTTTCAGCAAAGCAACCTTTTCCCATCATGTTTATCGACATAAACAAACTGAATAACAGAATCACACTAACAAAATATGGAAACAAATCAACCGAGCATAAACTTCAACAATGGTCATCAAAACCATAACAAACCAATTTGACCGAGGGTACTCACCAACATTCCATTCTCTCTAGCATCTGATGAATACAAGAAGAACAACCGAGAAACACAGAGAAGACCAGAGCTTTCCTTTCTTCCTCTTCTACTTTATTTCTTCTTGGCTTTATCCTTCCTTTGTTGCTCTCTCGTTTCTCCAGAGAGTTCCTCTCTTTTCTCAATCTCTCTTTCGTTTTCAGTAAACACGACCAGCTGATCTTCCCCTTACAATCTCTCAAATTTATACTCAGAGGACTAGGTTTGAAATGCATAACAGTTTATCCCACAATTCAAGCGATGAGGCAGATTCTTCGGCCACAACTTGAGCTGCAAGTTGTCGCCTTTCACTAGGAATCAACGGATGGACCGGTTCGGTCTAATCGCGACCAAACCGAACTAGCAACTGCCCTGTGAACCGAAGCCCCCTGTCCAGCCGTTCCTTCACATCGATCGTAGCTCGCCTTGGCCATCGACCATTCATTGCTGCCAGTCGCCGCCAAACATCACCAGATACTCAAAATCGATAGAACACTCACCATCGCAACTCACCTCGACTCGAAGCTTCGTCGATCTATCCCACAAGCAGCAACAACCCAAGCCCTAGATGCTGCAATCATTCGCCGCAGCAACCACACGCCAGAAATCGACCGACGAACACCGCCCTGAACACCTTGCCTCGCCCTCGCGTTCGCCGTTTGCCTCCCATCGATCCCATTGCCCTTTGCATCTCTCTCTCTCTCTCTCTCTCTCTCTCTCTCTCTCTCTCTCTATTTCGTTCTTCAGCAGACCCGATTTCCCCCTTTTGATTTCTCTTCAGCCAAGACCGAACTAGCAATTAGCATAAACCAGTTCAGCTGAACCGGTTCATAACTCATCTTCTCCCACTTTAATCTCTTTATGTAATTATCCTTCAAATTCTTAATTCCAACCAATTCTAATTAATCCCATCATTTCCTTTCTCTTTTAATTTAATGACTTAATAACATTACCCCACTAATTTAATCATAATTACCATCCAACAATTTGTGTTAAATTATAATCTAATGGTTACGTCCTTGGTAATACCCCGATAATTATCCAATTAATTCAAATATTCACAATTACTTTCCAATTATTTTTATTAAATTCAAATATAAAAAATTTGGGGTATTACAAAATCTATGTGGGTGAGTTCGGATACTGAAGAGGTTGCTCTCACCCAGCGTGCGGGTCTATCAGACATATGCATATAGAGTTGTCATAGGCATTACATCTGCATTTCATTTATATCTCTTACTGGGCAATAGGCTCATTATTTTCTCCTATGATGTAGGTATTGATTGTGATCCAAGTGAAGTGAACGTAGAAGAAATGTGATGCGTTGCAAGATTGTGTTACCATGCGCAGAACGACCTCGAGGGTTATGACTCACGAAAGAATAAAAGTTGTTTTAAATTGTGTAATGACACTATGTTATGGTTTTCAAATGTTTTAAATAATGTTGTTTTTGAAAAATAGTTTAATGGTTTAATTATTCCGCGTATATTTACTCTGATGCTTTCCTTTAAGTATTTTGAAATGGGTTTTTAAATGATAAAATTTTATAAAAATGTGAAATGAGCATATGGAAATGTATAACAGAAATGAGATGTTACATTTTGAGAGAAGAGAAGGCGATGATGAAGCCATAAATTCATGGAGCATGCTAAAGCGTCTTATAAGAACAAAGTATGCCCTAGAACTTTCTCAGTTTGGTTTATCCTCGCCACCATACTCTAATTTTTAGGAGAGATCTTTCAAGTTCAACATCAATCAATTTTCTCCTAAAAAGTCAAGTACCACTAAGCCTCCACCTATGCAAAGAAAGAAGTGGAGTGGAGCAGATTCCATCTGAAGCCGTCTGAACCAACTCAGTGACATTCAAACCTCATTGAAGAATATATTACAGCTACTTGATAACATGTTAGTGAAATTAAGTGTTGAATGTGCTCCACTTTTGCCAGCATAAGATCATGTTGTGGCAGTGAAAGAACACGTATGGGTAGAAAATCCAATTGAAGAAGTGGTTACAGTACCCTAGGAAAGACCTTTACTGTTGTTAGACCTATAGAGCATGAGAGGAGATTTTTCTAAAGTGGGTTTCTACGAAGATGAACGTCTTGTTTGCAAGGGTGTTTCCTCGGTACTTATTCTTGAAGAAGAAGATTGATTGAGTGGCTAACTTGTCAATCTACCAGAGGCTCTACTAAATCATTTGAAACCAAAGTTAGAGACGATCATTGTATAAGAAGAGTTAATTGAGGAGCCAGTCTTTATGTTATTTAAAGGGCTGCTAGCTTCCCCGACCTGCGAAGACAAAGACTCGAAAAAGTAAATTGATGAGGTCCGATATGCAAGTCATATAGGATCAAATTCTATTTTTGAAAATATTTGGAAGGATGATTTGAGCATTGACTATCACCGTCCCCCCTATTGGGGTTCCAAACGGGATACATAAGCAAGCCATCCAACGCATCTTTGGAAAGGTACTTACCATCAAATTCCTTAATTGAATTATAGTTGGAGAAAGTCCCTAAATTTTATTGATGTTGGTATTGGTTTGGCCTTGTTGCAAGACACAAGTGACTATAAGGAGGGTGTTTTCAATCTTGATACATGTTTGTTAAATGGGGTCAAACATTATTTTTCTAGTTGTGGATCTTTGGCATTTGTTGGAGAAACGTCAAGGGTGGCCACTAATTTTGCTTGCTCCAAAATCATGGATTTGCTTCAAGTAACCTAGTTGATCCTTATTGATGTGGAGAAATTGCACAAAATGAATATTTTCCAAATGCTTGTGTCGGAAACGCTAAAAAAGATTAGAGTGCCAGCCAACATCATTGTCACGTATTTTTCTTCTCTTTTTGGCCTTGATGATTTTGGAACCTATGCCACTTTCTTGAGGCAAGGCATCTCTATTTGTTGTGAAGATACTTATGGAGAAAAAAATCTAGATTTGAGGTCACATCCTTTTAAACCCGGGGAGGATGATGTGCCATGGATTCCCTATCGAGCATGGAGATTCTCTAACAATTTTTGAGTGTTTTCTTTGTAGGTACTCAGGGGAAAAGTGAAGCACCACAAGGCCAGATTACTAAAGCCCAGGCCAAGAAAATTATTAACCTCATTTTAAGTTCTTATTATCTAGATGCCTTGACTTTAGAAGGACTAGAAGAGTAGCCTCACCATGAAGATAAAGAGAGACCAAAACATCTCAACACTTGGTGTACCTATGCACACAATTGGCTACCAAAAGCAATCGAGGACCAAGTTGATGATTCTAGCACCGTGGCTTGGGGGGCAGCAAGTTGAAGATATGTCACCCCAATAAATTGATATGATTCCTTACTTATTGAAGAATGATTTTTTGGAATTTGGAGCAATTTTGGGATTGAATTATTGTTGTTGGAATATTGTGTAGCTTGGTGTACTCGGCTAGTGTGTTAGCCAAGTACCCATTTTGCATGTTCTTTTTTTTTAGGTTAATTTTCTAATTTACTCTTTTAGGGCAAACCTTGGGAGGTATTTGAGTCCTCCTTACTGTTTGTCTGAAGATTAATGAAGTTTATGGCAGCTACAACTTGTTTTTGGTGTTGGAGTTTTCTCTACACTAGGCCTCCAATTTTAGGGCCAAATCCAAAAATTGTGAAGTCAACATTATCCCATTCACTTTCTTAGTTTTGTCTTGGAGTGAAATTCATACACTAACCCTTCCATCAGCTCTTCTAGAGGTGGTATTTAGAGTGAAGGTTTAGAAGACAAACATTGAAGCAAGGTGGAGTGGTCCTTTGTACAAAGGATCCATTGAATTCAAGGATTGCCAATAAAGCAATTCTTAGACCAGCTTGTAAGTTCGATTATCATTTTTATCTTGCTATGCGATTTGGATTTTGAATTTTTGAGTTTCATTTGGTCACTGGTCAATGATTGAGTGTGCCAAATTTGGTGTCATTTGGACCCGAGGCATGAGTTTTGTGCAATTTTCATTTGGATCAAAAACTATCAATTTGACACTTTTTCAAGCAGAGCCTTCCCATTGGCATAACTTCTGTTCTTTTGAGAATTTGGACATCATTTTTGGAGGGAACACTTTAGATTAATATTAGTGATTGCCTTCCAAATTTGGTGTCATTTGGACTTTTGGAAAAAAAAAAAAGTTAGGCATCCTTCAATCTAGTTATTCTGTTTTGGTGCAAGCTGATAACCGCCACACCATTGTTGTCAAACATTGTACCCCTTGGTGCATTATTTGGTATCAGAGCGAGTTTGCATGCTTATAACCTGTAATTTGTGCATTTTAAATTTGGGAAAATGAATACAAGAAGTGGAGCCAACAATATTCACAATAAAGACACAATGCACCAAACAACCAGCCATCCAAGAAAGCACAAATTGTGGTCGTGAATTGTAACATCCCGTAACTTTTACCGTATAAAAGTATTCACTCTTTTAAAACACTTACGTGAGGGAATACCAGAGTAAAACAAAGCGGAAGTCTTAAATATATAAAACTCAAAGTAAACGAAATGCAGAAGTATTTTACATTTAAATACCACAATACCACAAACCAACAGTTTAAAAGCTATTTAAATAAATATAGATAAAACATTAACTTAAAATGGTTTGCAGTCAATAAACACTTGAAAATATTTAAATACATTTATTCCA
Organism: Begonia loranthoides; assembly: GCA_022433065.1. Taxonomy (NCBI): domain Eukaryota; kingdom Viridiplantae; phylum Streptophyta; class Magnoliopsida; order Cucurbitales; family Begoniaceae; genus Begonia; species Begonia loranthoides. The sequence goes on along the minus strand of CM039477.1, from coordinate 9,405,425 downwards.
TTTTTGTGAGCCATAACCCCCAAGGTCAATCTGCCAACAACATAAACACCCAACCCGACAATACCCCATCAACTGCGTCCTCAACGAGCTTTATCCAATTATTGGCTCCTTACCTACATCACAGTACCTAACTATGTGCCTAAATCTCAGTAAGCGATATATACATAAAATAAGACATACACATGCAACTTTTAAAATTCGTTGTATAAAGTTCTCTATTTTCCTTTTAGTTTTCGTTTGTCTTTTACCTATTAGTTTCTTTAGCCTGTTACTGTAATAGCTTTTGTTTCTATGCCAGGGGTAACCAACCGAACCACTAAAATAACTATTTACTTATCTTTGGTTTCTGTGCTGGGCGTAACCAACTGGACCACAAAAATAACTATTTCATTATCTATGGTTTCTCTACTGGCCGTTACCAACTGAACCACAAAAACAGCTATTTTCGTTTATTCCATTAATTCTGTTACAATTTCATTTGCATCTAGTTCTAGTTACAAGTGTTAAAGATGTCAACTTGACAAGGTAGAGCGGTTTATGCACAAGGCGGTCATCTCGTGGCACACACTTAGGCGACCAACTCAAGAACCCACATCTTTAAACACCTATTTACGTTTATTCATTTTCGTGTACTTTAGGTTCGATTATGTTTATTCATTTTCATATACATTAAGAAAATAATGATGCAAGCATATAATCCTATCTAACATGTCTATCTACCGTATCCTTAAAATATGATCTATTCTTAACTAAGGAACTAAACTTAGGTCTAATAAACATATAATTCACACCAAACAACCAACAATACATCAAGTAAAACACAAGCATTAAACAAACCCTAATTTCCATGATGTAGGTCCTTTCAGAAAAAACACATGCAGTACCAGTTACTTGGAGTCCTTAGCTTTAAAGAGCTAGCACTTAAAGTCTCTTCTCCTCAATATCTATTTATCAATCAATAATAGTTTACTTATCAATAATAATTCTCCAAAAACTATCTTTATCAAAAGATTACATATCCCTAACACTTCAAGAAATATTATTCCCAACCATTACGGAAAATGGCATCATTTTACTCTCCACAATTCAGCAATATAAAACCCAACTATAACAATATTAGTCTTATCGGCACAACCAATGACATTGCATGCAACCAAGGTCATAACAATTTCCACAATCAATATTTGAACCCAGCAACTAATCCAATAACCACATATCCTTACAAAGAGCTAAACATTCATCAACGTCCAACATAATATAATTTCCAATCCTATCGTCCAATTACTCAACCCAATAGTTAATTCCATATGATAATAACTTAAACCAATATCATTCAGATCATTCTCAAGTAATAACCAATGTAAAGCGGTTTACTCATGCATCTAGTGCAATACCCATAATGAACATAATGCATACCTTTAAAACTTCACTGCTTTCTATAAATCCCAGAGTCTCACGCCCAGTTCTCAACCGTCCAAAACAATATAACTCTCAGCAATAGCTTCTTCCTCAACAACCCAACAACTCACAGATCCATCTAGAATCCCATACGTTTATTCCAAGCCTCACCAACCCTCACAGAATCACTTCTCCTCGTCTCTCTCTAAATTTATCAGAATCGCTCTTTCCCTCACACCAAAACTCACAGCAGGTTTCCCTTCACCAATTATAGAACCTCCCTCTATTTTTCCACAGTTTCCCACACTCTCTCTTTTCAAAACTCCAAAGTTTCCTTATGGTTTTACTTCATTGTGATAATCCTCATTCCCATAGCCTCTATTTATAGGCCATAACCAACCAACGTCCCTTCAGCCTCCAACTGAAGATGGAAGGCCAAAAAGATGGATGCTTGATCATCCAGACGAGTCCAACGTCTAACTTAGAAGCTTTCAGGCGATAGTTTTCCATATTCAGGTGACTCTCCAAATCGCCGGTCTAACGATTACTTTGGGCAATCAACTGCCAATCATCTAGAACAATGCCTGCATTTTAACGCATTCGCCATAAGGGATATCCGCTCCACTAAAAAGGGACATCTGTTGTTCATTTTGAACTTTTTTCTGCTCTTTCACTATAAGGGACGTTCATTCCTCTTAAAAGGGACGTCCTCTTCTCTTTATTTCTAATGTCCGTCTTTTCTTTTGCTATGAGGGATTTCTGTTCCTATAAGGGACATCCGTTTTAATCTATATTCTTGCAATGGCGTTCACTTAATTTGACGCCATCTTCATTTCTTTATTGTGGACGTCCATTGTCCATTAGGGATGTCCATCCCTTCCTAAAACGACTTCCTTCTTTGCTCTCAAACGATGTCATCGTGATTAAACTTAACATCGTTCCCTTATGTCGGACGTCCTTCATCCATAATGGACGCCCTTCTTTACTCCAACGACAACGTTTACCAATTTCACTGAACATTCACCTTCAACAAGAGACATTCATCCTTCTTTAAAGGATGTCCGTCATGGCTTCAAACGACGCTGCTTCCTCTTCATCTCCAACATCCGTTCTTACGAGCCATAAGGGACGTACGTCTCGCCCAAGAGATGTGTGCCATCCCTATTTTCTTCCTTTATTTATTCCTTCATTTCCTTTTATATATATATATATATATCTATATATATTATGTCGTCTTGATGCAACTTCTCCTCCAAATATATATACATATATATAAATATCTATATCCTTAATAAATCACTTTTTCAAACTATTCAAACTTCAATTTCTAAATTATCCAAACCTTAATTATCCCCCATAATAAAGGTATAGTCCATAATTCCTCCTCCACCATATTTTTTTTACTAAACCTAATATATCCATGCATATTATCAACTCTATTATTCTCAACAACTTAAGAACTGTAGTTCACTATTTTGCAAATATATTTTCCCTTGACCAATATCTTAAATCATCCAAGTCAATACTAATAATTCCTAAATCTTTCTCCTAAGCTTAATATGAACCTAATTCGGGGTATCATAATTTACTTCTTCCAAATATGTTTCTCTTGACCAATACTTTAATTGTCCATTTCAGTTCCTAATGCCCCTAGAATTATCACCTAAGTCGTATGCTTAGCATTACAAAAATTCGGGGTATTACATTCTTCCCCTGTTTTATAAATTTTTTTCCTCTAAATTTGTCTAGTCTAAAGGTATTTAGTTCTGCCTAAAACGTATTCTACTCATATCCTATCCTATTACTGTCATTTATACCTAACATGTATGCCCAAATAAATACCAAGGGGATGAATAAAACAATACTTTAAATTTTATTGAATAGTACAGTACCTAGCCTAGACGTTGATGACTCATTTTGTTGAACTTCATACAGTAAAAATACCTGCGGTGCTACTTTTTCTTGTTCTTTGACCTACAATGGAAAACTCTTAACTGAATGTTCTTCCTTCCCACACTTACAACACTGTCTAGTATCGGCTCTACATTCACCATAGTGCTTTTTATTACACCTAGGATATGGTTAAACTTGAGAATTCTTAACCAAAGCCGCATCTAGCACATTTTGTGCACATTTATCTTTTGCAAACTGATCCTCAATGTCGAATGTCTGCTTTACTCCTTTTTCAGTTATCTGCCCATCCACTTATGGTTGTGTTTGACTATTCTTATTTAGCTTCTGATCCATTTCTCTTTATTTCATAACTTACATCTCTGCCTCCTCGATCTCCAAAGCTTTTGTTACTATCTTAGAATATGGCACGTCTTCAGTACCATATATCTTAATTCCTTGATATATCTCGGCCTTTAGTCCTTGGATGAACTGGTACACCATAAAATTGTTGGTAGCCACCAAGTGAGTTGCAAATTGAGATAGCGCCTTAAACTCCCATATGACTCAGCAACTGAGGCAGTTTGGCTGAGACTTACAAATTCGACCAACTTCTGAGTCCTGGCCATTCGGTTGAAATACTGATCAAAGAAAATCTCCTTAAATTGTGTCCAATTCATTTCTCTTATCTCTTGAGTTGACTTAACTGTATCCCACCAATACGGTACATCTTGAACTAAAAGGCAAGCAGCGCATGGAACCTTCTTAGCTTCATCTATCCTTGCATTCTTGAACATGTCTTCAAGGGATCTAACCCATTCTTTAGCCAGGGTAGGATCTAATACCTTCCCATCAAAGCTTGGTGGCTTTAATCATCTAAACTTTTCCCATCCGACTTCCTCTCATGGTACCCTTAGGCGAGGATTTCCATTCTCCTCCCTTTCCATAAGGTGTTGAATATAGCGAAACTGATGTTCCACCATACCAGTCAAGCGGCTTATTGTACGGCTCAATTCTCGGCTCTTTCTCAGAGATGGGTACCTCATAGTGCTCAACGATGCTCTGGATGAGCCAATTGTACGGGAGGCTCTTCGCTAGGTTGTTGAGCACCTCATTCATGTGGCTGAGGATGATGAATCCAATGTCCACCTTTTTCCAGTGAACACCTTCTCCAGCATATAAAGACCCATGCAGCTAACATGGTCTCGATGCCCATCCCGAGGCAAAATCGTGTACGTCATGATCAGGTGGATCAATTGGCTATGCCATTCAACTTCTTGTCCTTTGACTTCTTGTACTGGGCAACCTCAGGATCCTGGTGCAACAATTTAAGCACCACTAGCCCTTCTCCTCGGTTGACAAATGGTGGCTCCTGAGACATGTGATAATATTCATCGCTTAGCTCGTCCAGTACACATCCAAGCATAATGTTTACATCGTTGGGAGTGCACCTCAAATCCCATCCAAAAACGTATGTTTGCACCTCTAATGGCTCGGTGGACAGTCTCAAATTTGCGTAAAATAATCTTATAACTCTCTCGCAGTAACTACCCCTCATCCGGCACAACCCGGCTAATCTAACATTTTCAAGCCGTTGTTTAATTCTCATTCCTGCCAATGAGTCCAAATCTACTATTTTTGAAACAATAATTGAACGGTGTTGAATATCATCTTCATACCGTGATTTACAATTTGCTGTCCTAAATAGTTTGGACCTTACCCCCGCTGTCACGAGTTCAAATCGGACAATTGAGCCTCCGGCTTCTCCTTGTTGTTGTTCAAGCTCGAGTTCAGCTTGCCATTGCGACTGTGCAATGGTTTCTCCATCGTCGGCGGTGTCTTCGTGTTGCACTGCCACGGGTTGCTCGTCGTAGGGCGCCGCGGGTTGCTCATCATCCACCGCCACGGCCGTTGCCTTCCCACGCTTGAACGCTAATTTCTTTGTATGGGAATACATTCTGATCGAAAATGGCCGAGAGTTTTTGGTGTTTGTTCGCGGTGAAAATGGTTCACTGAGAGGATTCGGTGTTTGTTCGCTGTGAAAATGGTGAACTCTAGCATTTTAGCGGTTATGTATACCGCTGATTAAAAATTGGGACTCTGCGGCTTCCAGGCCAAATTTTGCCTTCTTTTCTTCGCAACCCACGGTGCCGCAGCGTGTTGTCTACGAACTGCCGCGGCGCACCATCAACTTGTTAACGGCGAACGTGACAACAATATTGGATTTTTCATTTTCTCATACATCAGTGGTTAACTTGTTGGAAAATATATCATAGTGGTTGACTTGTCATTGATCGCAAACCACGATGGTTGATTTGTCATTTTCCCTACATTAATATATATGTATATGCACTATATTTTTAACAATCCTATTGAAGTTCTGATCCGTTTAAAATATCATCCGAAAATAATTATTTGGTCAAAAAAATGTACTAAAACATTTTCGAAAATGAATCTCCGCTCGGAAAAAAAACAATTTGGTTGCTTTTCGGAAAAACGGCTGCTACATGACAAAACTGGTCAACCTTTCACCTTTTGACCAAAAATTTGCAAAAATTTTACACATGACATTTTTAAAATTATTTTAAAATCTCAGATTTTACAGAACCCTTTGACATAGAGCTTCCAAGTGCACTAACTATTCAAACTCAAGAAGTGGATTGTCAAAAGGAATCAATCTTTCATGGTCAATGCTCTGACAAGAACAAAGTTTGTTCTTTATTCATTAATGAGAGAATTTGTGCTAACATGGCTTATATGATTTTGGTTAAAGGAATTGGCATGGATATATTGATGTATGGCATTCCTTACAATTTATGGTGGCACATCGACAAGGAACAAAGTCCTCATGACCAATGTATAATCAAGAAAAGGGTTTGTTCTTTAATTGATTATGAAAGAGCTTGTACCATTATGTCTTCCATGGATTTCAAGGAATATTTGAATTAATATAGCTCCACTTCAACCAAAACAAATTGTTATAGATTATGATGCATTAAAAAGAAATCGGATGAAAACTACTATGCTTATGACAAAGAGGTACGTACCGATGGACAAATTGATTGCTTGAATTTTTAGAGTTAGATGGATTAAAGCTTCTTATATTATTGGCATAGTATTTGGATATGGCAATCTTGTTGGTAACATTGTTCTCCTTATTTTTGGTGGAAGTTCCTTTATGGAGGATGAATCCCCTTGACACTTTGAACGATCTTAGTGTCAAAGTATCACGAGGCTATCATCGATGCATCTTCTGCTACGTGAAGATGGTTGTTTGCACATTGTGTGAAAAGATAAGAATAGGGAGGTGTTGACGGAATCATTGGGTAAACTTAATCAAGGTGGTTGTTTATGATACTAGTTGCATCATCGCAGAGCCTAGCTCGCGGGAAACTCGAGTGATATGTCGGGTCCTCGTACCATCGTCATTTTTATTCTTCCAGGCTCATAAGGTGCTGCTCGAAAACTGTCGCTGTCTTTCTATGCGTTTGATCGGAGGAATCCTTGAGTGATCCTCATTTTTCACTAATGACTGTTTTCAGTATAAACTAATACGACGAGGGTGTTTTTTTTTATAGTTGTTTATGTATACAACCATGTTTTCATCGATATCTCGTCGGGGTTTTCCTTAAAAGACGAAAAGGATTTTGAAATATTTTGAAAGGTATACATGTTTTCCAAATACCATAGTTTTGATGAAAAAGGGGTAAAACAAGTTTTACACTTGAATTGCATTTAGTAGAAGTTTCCTATTGAGTTAGTCTCTCACCCCAACGACCCCTTCCCTCCAGATAAAAACAAGAGCACTTAGGATCGTGGGTGTTTGAGCTTTATGTAATACCCAGAATTAAGCCGAGACTAAGGATCATAATAATTGTGGAATTTTGGAGATTTTGGGGATGGTTTTATTATGGAATATATTACCATGAAAATAAGTTGATGTAATTGTGGATGATTTTGGGATAATATAGTTGGGTGTGTGTGTGGATGAGGAGAAGTGAAATATAATATGGAGTATAGAGTTAAGAAAAAGGAATATTAAATTAGTTAAGATATAAAATGGGTGGAGAGAAAAGAACAGGTTTAATCTGTGGAGAAGAAATAAGGTAGTGGCGAAATTGAGATGAAGTGTGTGGGAGAGGTTGTGAAATATGTGGGAGAGGTTGATCACATGAAAGAAGAATCTTGGCGAAGCAGAATAAAGTAACAGAGGTAAAGTGGAAGGTCTGGCCATGAGAGATAGGTCGATCACAGGATCGACCTTGAAATGGAAAACTTGGTTTCCATGTGGGAGTGTTCAAGCACAGCATTAGAGGAAATCGATTTCACGTGGGAGCGGTTGATTAGATGATCAACCGGTCCCACGCATTTTTGCTAAAATGCAAATTTTAAGTGGGTTTTCCCAGTTGTGGGTTTAAGGCGTGGATCCCACGTGGTGATGGTTTTATGTGATTTCTCCACGCGTCCTACTTTATAGATGTCTCCTTTGCAGAAGTGGTAGGTGAGTTTTTAGGAGATATATGATGCATATTTGGGAAACCAAAAGAGAAGAAATAGACAGAGAGGGAGAGAAGAGCTCTCGAGAAGAAAACAGAAAGGAGAGGAGAAAAGAGAGAAGCTCTCTAGTGAGTTCTCTAGAGAAACGACTGAGAGAGAAGGAGAAAGAGGAAAAGAGAGAAGGAGAGAAAAGGAGAAGGGGAGTTGTTGGGTTTTTGACAGAGTGAAGAAGAAGAAGACATGGGGGAAGAGGAGCTCCCTGCTATTGGGTGTTCTTCGGTAAAGAAATTCTGCCATTTCTGTTAATGGGTTTTATGAAAATAATTGTAGTGGATAAAAGGATTAATGGATGTTATGCTCTGTTGGTTTAAAGTGCACTCTGTTGATGGAATGTCGATAGTGTGTGATACTGTCAGTGCTATGTTGTTTGAATAATGCTCCATTATTGGTTGTTAAGTTTTGAATGTTAGAACTGTTAGGGAATAGGGTTTGTAGAACGCTGTAAATGGTTATTGGAGGGTTGGTGTTGATGGTTATATATTTAATTAATTTGAAGGAATGGTGGAGAATATTATATATCTATTTTGAATGCTCTCTCCTATTTTGGATTATGAAATTCTGTTACTTAATAAATAAATAATAATGGTATAGACGATGTTGAGGTTATTAAGCTATGATTGTTGATAATAAATGTTATTGATTTTGAAGGTATTAATTGAAGAAGGATGATAAAGTGATAAAACGTGTTGTGGACGCCAAGTAAGTAATACTGCTTGTGTTTTTTTGAAAAGCCTATATCACAAGAATTAGGGTTGTAAATTGATTGTGTTTATTAGATTTAGGTTCTTTATATTATAGAATTGATATTGTTTATGTTTCGAGGATTATAGGATTTTGATATTGAGATGCTTTGTGGATGTATTGCTTCTTGGTGCGTGTTTATTAGAATTAAGTTCTTTTAATGATGTGTTTATAGATTTAAGTAAGGATATTGATAATGATCATGTTTGAGGATTATAGGATGTTGGTATTGATCATGTTTTGCGGATTTTATTGAGGATATAGTATTGTATGCATTCACGAGCATTCATACATCATGGTTTTCAAAACAATACGAAAATAGTTTTTCATGCATGGTTTTAGAAATAGTTTAATGGATGCTCATAAATACTAAGTGTACGGTGTTCTCAAGGGTTGATCACCCGAAGCGGACAACCATCATTTGGGCTGTAGGAATATCCATTTTATCATTGAAAATAAAACAAAAAAAGATAATAAATGAATTAAACAGAGTAAATGTAAATAGGATGGCCACCTCAGGTGGGTGTCACGGGATAGCTGCCTCATGTGTATGCCATGATATATGAGATGTGGGCTTGTTAGTTGGTCCTTGATCGGTGCCGAAGCTGGCCAAGGCAACGATATGATGTGAGGCTGTTTAAGCGCTTGGGGTGCACGACTGGTAGTAGAGCTTTCGGATTATGCCATTGCACTAGCAGAGCTTTCGAATTATGTCATTACTATTCATACCGGTTGTGGTTTGATCAGGCAGTTCGATCGGAGTTGAGCTTTTATCACATAGCGGGTCCATGGATGATGCCGAGACAAATCAGCCTATGGTTAGCAAGCTTTCGGACTATGTCATTGCTATTATACCGGAGGTGACAAGTCAGGTGCATTGGACGAACCAGCCAATGGCTAGCGAGCTTTCGGACTATGCCATTGCTGCTATGCCGAGGGCGTCGAGGTCGGGTGGATCGATGTGTACAGAAAGGGAAAATGAAAATAAAAAATGAACTAAAACATAAGAGATAAAGGAAGACGAAAATAGAAACTGCATATGGGTTTTAAAAGCAGCATGGCACGTGCATTTTAGATTTTATTTTATATCACTTACTGAGTGTTAAGCTCATTAGTTTAAATCTTGTGACGTAGATGCACGCACGAGAACAGGGGAACAAGTTAAGGAGCAGTTGATGAAGGATTTGCATGCATGGATCTTGTGTCTGGTTAGACTAATGGATTTAAGAAAGAGAAATGGTTTGTAAAAGGTTTGTAGAGTTATTCAATTGTAAAAGAAAAGGATTTTACTTATTACCGCTGTGATTTGAAAAAGGGTTTTCAGAGAAGGAATTTTATTATTCGTATTTTCATCTGATTTGTTTTACTAAGTCTTCCCCTGTTTTTATAAAAGAAAAGTTTTAAATTTAACGCGTTTTGACACGTTTTTAAATGTAAGAAAAACCTGATCGCTATACTTTGGAACTTCGTTTACCTTTTTATATCCTTCCCTTTAGTTGTAATTCTCTTTAATAAGAATTATTGGTTGAATTATTGTAATATACTTTGGTTATATTTTTTTTATGTTTGGATATGGATGCATAGTTTGGATTTAATTTATATTACCTTGCTATTATCTCTTGTAATCACTATGGGGACCGTGGCCCATCTCATGTAGATTATAGCTATGGATTGTATTTCTGTCTTCTGCATTTCAACCTAGTCTTGGGTTGTTCGATCGGGTATTCTCTGATGATCAAGTCGTTAGGCCTGGTGTTTTTGTTGATCCCGCCTCCAATTCGTGACATCAGAGACTAGCTGAGAGATAATATAGAACCTAGGTTTCAAAATTAGTCAAAATATAAATTTTCTCTTGTCATTTCGCATAGAACAAGATTTTTCGTAATTTTTTTAGAAAATTACAATTTTTAGGAAAATGAAAAAAAAAAAAAAAAATTATTCTCTCAATCAATCGTCTTCTTTGTGAAAACTTGTTCTTCTTTGCCACATAAAAATATTTCCCACTAATGGTTCTTGATCAACTCGACCATCTATTTGCCATTGAAGATTGTCGCCCCTCTGTCAAATATCTACCATCTTCGGTCAATACTATCCTTCTACATGTCGTCTTCCTCGTAGAGAAGAAACCCATTAGTCCGACCTCGGTAATTTTGAACAGATTTTTGTTTCCAAATTTTTATTTCTAATACCAATTTCAAATTCATAGTTTCGTCTTGTTCACAATAATTTTGTTGGAAAATGTTATTATTTTTCGAGGAATATCTATAATTTTTTATATTACTTTTGGTTAAACATTCAAACTTTGCATGTTCAGGTTTTTAGGAGATTTATGAATTTTTGAGTGGATCAATTTTGATATCTCATGCTAGATTTGGAATCGCAAAAAGATCTTAATCTTTAGGATTATCTTCGGTTGAAGTTCAAAGGAGTTTTGGTTTTGTCATATTTGTGATTATTTTTTGTCAATTAAATTTGATTTGATTTTTTGAGCTGATTAATTATTATAGAAATATCTAAATTTTGGGGATATATTTTGAAATCTTATAATATTCGTGATTTTTTGCTTCAATTTTAGGTATTGAAGCTAGTGATTTTGGGTCAAATATTTTCTTGAAAATTGTGTTTTGGGGCCATGAGATCTTTAAAATAGATCTTCTACTTTTTTATCGAGATTTAATATTTTATTATAAAAGGATAACGATAATGGGAATTGTAAAGGGTTTTGAAGAATATATTTGATATAGTAGATCAAGATGCGAGATATGTTTGCCTATATTTGGATGATGCTTTGTGATATTTGAAAATGACATCATCCTGGTTTAAGTATTTCTCAAATTTGGTCAGTATCAGTTGCTGAATTTACCGTTGAGGACTTTTATAGTTTTATTATCTATAATTTTTTCCTGGAACAGGTAGGTGGGCTCACGTTACTTTAAGGGTTTGGGGAAGAGGAGGATTTGTTGAAGATTTGAAGATTTGGTTCTTGCATCATAATTTATTTCGAGGTAGAAATTGTCAAAGTTTAATATTCTACATTCGTGTTGAGTCAATCGCGTTATGGAACTTTGTTATGGAATTCATATCAAGTTGGAGATTGTTAAAGTTTGGAATGACTTAAATTCTATTTGGCTTAGGCCAATGAATTTACATTGTAGATCTCATTTAAAGTTTTTTTTCTTATAAATTCATGTAAAATAAAATCGTAAAACTCACGATTGAATTTTAATCTTCAGATAATAGATTTAACTTCTGCACGTGATTTTTTTTCTTAAAAGATTTTTATATGTAAATCTAGTGTCTAACTTTAATAATTTTATTTATTATTATATCATTGGATTTCTAACATTAACTATGGTTTTTGACTCAATAAAACAATAGATTGATACGATCATGGACACAACCATACATTTCTACACACGACTCTATTTATCAAAGCCTTTTTCTTATGTATGTTTTCTCTATTAAAGACGTTACCGAAAGATTATGATAATTTAAATGAAATGTTATCACTCTAATATGGTATTAAAAACACTTAAACAGCAAATGTGAATAATAGTTTTATGTAATAAATAATTTTTGTTGATTTAATTTTTCAAATTTACATTTGTGAAAACCATCAACTTTATATTTGTGTTCTTACTGGAGGTACATTATTTGGAGGTTAGTTATATTAAATTTATGTGGCACATAATTTAATTTGATCTTAGGTTGCATTATACGAAAAGTAGTTTGATGGGCTTTTCATTGTGATTGTGATATATACACATATTTTGTTCAACCTGGACCCATTTTCTCATTTGGCAAAGAGAGGTGGCAGGTTTCTAGAGAGAATAGGGAATTGGAGAGGAAAGTTCCTGCCTGGGGAATTGCAGATCAGGAATGTTAAGCCGTAGATGGATCATATGTCATAGAAATTAGAGCGCAGATCAATTTCTCCACCATTATGTTTTTTCGAAATTAGATGAAGTGATTATAAATGGGCACTTGGGACGCATTGATGTACAACTATTATCAAAGGATGTTTAAGGATAAGTCGATGACTGAACCTGTCTCTCGTGATTTTTATTCAAATTTAGATTTTTAATTAAAAATCCAACTTGTAGAGCAGACTCTTTGAATTGATGGATATGGATCATTAATTAACGGACGATATAACAAAATATGACAACCAACTACATTTAGAATCAAAGGAGTTCATAATGCGGTGCTGATACAAAAACGTGTCAAAGCACAGGGTGTTTGGGAGCTGCAGTTCTGGTCGTGCGGGTGTAGCTGCTCCCCTATTTGATGGTAGTAACCTAAGTATATTTTGAGACTTCTCATGTGCGTTTCCAAGTTTGTTTTTTGTATTCCTGCTATAGAATCTAACACATTCTGAAAGTTATAGAAATGTACTATTGTGATATCAATATGGGTACCCAAGGTTGACGAATTGGATTTGAATTCAGAGATTCATGGTTTTCAGTATTGCCCTGAGGAAGACAATGATCAAGGTAGATAATTTATTCAGTCCTGCATTTCATGATGGTCAAAATTCTATTATATACCTGTATGTTTTCTTGCACGTTAATTTTTGTGCATGCATTTTATTATTCCCTTGAGCATGGTCGTTATTTATTGTGTAGATATTAATATTCAAGTATATGTTTTCACTTAGGCAAACATCTTACAAGACAACTTATGATGTTGTAATCTTATGTGAAAATCTCTAAACGTTATCGAGATAGTTGTTTATATGGTGTGCTCTTCTTGATAATCGTTTGCTTCTTCTTGCGCCTATAGCATCGATGCTCAGGGTCCATGAGTAACATTTTTTCATGGATGGTTTTACTATTTATATGCATAAACTATCTTCAAAACACTAAATATAGTACTTGAAATTTCTATTTAAATGACTATTTATTTTTCTAGGCAAAGGATAGGGGGAATGGGGAGCATTTGGTGGGGCAAGAGTAAACTTAATAACATCTTACTTAGTTCTTTTATCTCTAATTTTTAGTTTTTATTTTATTTGAAATTATTTTGTATTACTTGCATCAGGGTGGTTTTATAGTTATTTCTCAAACTAGTTTATTTTGGACGTTATTATTACACATCACAATGTTACTTTTGGACCAATGTATTAAGTCATGTGTCTCTTAATGTTGGCTTCTCTTATTAATTATATGATTTTTAAATCTTCTTCTGCTAGCCAATTAATTTACCTAAAATTGGACGGTTATATCCTCTCAATGGTCGGATCATTTTTTGTTGCCATCAAAATCTCCTTTTGGGGTAGTGCCTAGATTTTTTTATAAAATTTATGAAAAAATCTTGATTATTTATGTAATTATATATATATATATATATATATATATATATATATGTAAATGACTTAAATTTGCAAATTATATAAAGACATTGATACAGTCAATTCTATTTGCAGTGTACACTCAAATTTAGAATGTGATATGTAATGGCATATACATATGAAGCTAAAAAAGCATAGAATTGGCATCAAAGGTGAACCTCTATTTAACTTTACATTTTGTTCATTGAATATTTGTATTAGATAAAATAACAAATCAACCACTATACTTTGTGATCAATAATAAATCAACCACTGAACATTTTTTGCTAACAACTTAAATACTAAACTATGGAAGATGGACGCTGCAAACATCGTCGTTACCTGTTGAGAAATATTACCACGAAGACGATGTTGATTTACTAAAACTCTATGCAAATTCTAATTTTATGCTAAAATCGCAAAAATTGAAGCAATCTTACCGAGAAGACGATGTCGGGAAGCTCCGGCATGGTTCGATCCGTCATTGAAAATAATTTTCACGTTTTAGTTTTCCAAACATCTTCTCATCGTCGAAAACGATTTTCTATTCTCAATTTCACCGTTCAGTTCTCATCACTATCTTCTCTTTCCTCTTCCTGTTCCATCGTCATCGTCCAGTACTCATTATCAATGTCTCACTTTTCGCAGAGGAAAGTGATCGTTCCACATCGGAAAGTAATTTTTCTGCAGACAAAACATTATCGTTCCACAACAGAACGTTGTCTTTCCACAACTGAACTACAAAATTCCGTCGTGAAACGACGACACTTTTTAATGAATAGTTGAAAGACAAAGTTCTGCCACGGAAAAACAATATTCAGCAGCGAAATGACAATGTTTTTTAACGAAAAACGTAACTGTGGTGTTTGCTTCGTCCATTTCTCATAGTTTAGCGTTTAAGTTATTAGCAAAAATTGTTCAGTGGTTAATTTGTCATTGATCACAAAGTACAGTGGTTGATTTGTTAATTTCCCTTTGTATTAATATATTAGATCTCATCACAATATTTATTTATTTTATCACTTAATTTGCAGAATAAAAATTTTCGTGTTTGTAATACATTAAAAAAAAAATTTCTAATGTTTAAAATTCTAATTAATACTTGTAAATCCTTGAAATTGTCGAAATAATTAATTAATCGAGAAAATTGAATATTAATTATTAGAAATTTTCTATTTAATTCATTGTTATTTAAAACTTTAAATAAACTTTATTTAATAAAATACTTACATCAAACAATTTCATTAAAATATTAAACTAAATTAAAATTTCATTTACTAACAAAATTAAATACAAAATAATAACAAACAAAAACTTAATTAATATCAAATTGGGTTTGTAAAAAATTCATCTATACAATATTCTTAAAAATTACAGCAAAATATTTTTATAAAAAAACAATATGGAAACTAAACAGAAAATTTTTTCATATGACCCAACAACATCGTTCTCTATATGTTCGTCTGCCTCTACAATATTCTCTATTAACTACAATTCTTCTTCAGTTAAAAATTCACCTACATCACAAAACTATGGGTGAGATAAACTCAGTAAGTAAAAATATGTGCGTAATTAAATTCATTTCATATATTACAGAATTTCCATACTTAAATTACATATTGGTTGGAACTTATTTTTCAATCTTATGTGTTCAGACTTTTATTAGTCATTTTAAAATTTTTATGCGTTCAAACCTTTATTACTTATCTCATCATGTTTTCCGTCAAGTTCATCAAATTCAAATATTCATACTAGCATACACGATATCCTACTAATTTTATCTTTCTTTAATCTTATATCAATGTTTAATCATACTTGTACATTTAAAATATCAAGATTAAAATAATACAATAAAGTTGTAGAAATAATTAAATAATAATATGCTTTGTGATGTAGGGTCAATGGCCAAAACATTGAAAACGTATATATTTACTTGCCTGGATTACGAGAAAATAGGATTTTAGGGGTTTCTTGAACTTTCGAATAATCTAGTTTACCTAAAGAATTAATCGTGGTTAATTTCCTTCTTAAGAAAATATTTCTTGAAAGAAATTTGGCAGAAACTCCTTATCAATAAAGTTTTTAACCGGAGTGGAATCGAAATCAGATCAACCTAGATGGTTCGTGAGAAATTAGGCTGAATTTGGACTAGGTTCGATTCGGGTCAGTTTTGCCAATCCGACCCATTTTGGTTGGGCAAATCAGGTTCGATTCAACAAGTTCAGTCCGGTTCGGTTGCTAGTGTAGTCCGGTTCAACAAGTCTAGTCCAGTTTGGTTGATGGTCTGGTCCGGTTCATTCCAAATTTAGAAAAAAAACAATCTTCTTCCTTAGTCTTCTCCTTCTTCTTCGCAAGATTGATAAAGAGCCCCTGAGAGAGAAAGAGAGTGAGAGAGAGAGAGAGAGAGAGAGCTCCTCCTCTTTGGTCGATTGTTGTTGGTCGTCACCAGAGGTTCGCCACTCTAGAAGGAAGCTCGACTACGAAGTAGGGTTTTGGCCGATGGAGGATTCTCTTCAACGAAGAGGTTGATTAGTCGAGTCTAGTAAAGGGAGAAGGTTAGAAACTCATGGCAGATTATCTTGAAGACTTCTAGAGGTGATTGATTCTATTTTTCAGTGTTGTCCAATTTATAGAGGAGGTTTTGTAAAACCTGTGAATTTTTAACCCGATTTGTCGCGTAGTGGCCACATGTGACTTCTCGGTCAATTAGTCAAAATTGGTAAAATTGGGTATTATCAAGCAGTAAATTAACTAAGGAGATGGAATTGGTGAAATATTTTGGTTAAAGAATCATTGTCGGCTAACATTTGCAACGAATCGGAATTCAAATGGATTTATTATATATATATTATTTATTAAATAAATAAATAAAAGAAAGGAAATATCGAAAACGAGTGAGTGATCGCGGGAGGAAAGGGGAGAGAGCAAAACCGAACATCCGACAATTTCAAGGAGTGGGAAACTGATGCACCAGTGGAAAGAGATTAGAATATTACATGAAATATGTTGATGAAGTGTTGATGCAATAGGTTGAAGAAGTATGAAAGAATGATTGAAGGTTTGATCAACCGGATGTGGCAGCTCTCAGGCAAGGCGGTCGATCGCAGGCAGGCAGAGATCGACCGTAATCGAAGAGTTTTGATCATTCGGGAATTCGATGCTGAGTGGATGGTCGATCAGCAATGCGTATAAAAATTACAGAGTCGAGCGATTTTAGGGCCGGTTGAGCATCAACGGTGAAGGCGATTTATCGAGTTGCTTGAAATTTCATTAAGCTTACCGCAAACTCAATTATGGAAAGTCCCACTTTTGAAGCCAATAACTCCCATGTTTTAGAAGCTCTTGAGCTGAAATTTAGATCATGCCTTCTTGGATGAATAAAGAAAGAACTCCTTCAAGAATTTTGGAAAGAATCTTCAAGGATTAGGAAATATGCTGGAAAGAACTCAAGTGGTCGGAAATAGCAAGTAGTGAAGCTTGCAACTTCCAAATGGATGACTTGTTGATGGAAACGCCTCTTAATGGTTGGACACCTCTTCACACAGTCTTCCTCCAAAGAGTAGGGATGTGGATACCAATAAGAGAACTCACTCAACTCCAAGTGAGGTCAATCTTGTGATACTACTCACACAAGGATAACTTTGGATGCAACTCTCCAAAGTGTTTGAAAAAGGAATCACTCCAATTTCAAAAGGAAGTAAAAGCTTTTTGTATTCAAACTTAAATGTCTAAAACATAATGACTAGGGGGCTTTATATAGCCAATTACAAAGCATAAAATAGGAAACAACAAAATAGGAAACACACTAGGTATTATGTCCTAAATGACTGATTACTATACTATGAATTTAGTAACTTTCTAAAGCTATTATTTTAGTAATCTTTGCTGGCTTTGACTCCACAAAATGGTGACTTTTTGGTAACTTCTTCCTCTTCAATTTTGCCACATGGAAAGTTGCCAAAACCAAATATAACTGGCTCTTCAATGACCACTTGCTTTTGGTTAGCTAAGGAAGGTTTTCTTATCTTTATTTCCTTTGGTATTTCTTGCCCTTCAAGTATGTCTTTTTGGGCTTCTTTCCATAGCAGTAAGTGTGTGGGCTTCCCTTAGTCTTCATGGGTTGGAAGTTCATCCATTTGGGTCATAATTGGTCCACCTTCCAAATAGTTAGAAATGTAAGTGTTAATAAGTCTTTGGGCCCTTACTCTTGTGATTGGACCTTGTAGTACATCAGAAACATTCGCAATGTTAAGGTGAACAATTCTTGTGAAGATAGTTTGCGAAACGGTAAGTTTTTCCCCTCCAATTTAGGGTTGAAATTTTAGAAATTGTTTGGCGTTAGATTCGAGCTTAAAAACTCGAATATGAGGGACCTCTCTAGATTATGTTGGTTTATTTGAAGTCTAAGTATGAGTATTCGTCTATTTGAGGCAAAAAAAAAAGGAAAAATAGTGCATTTCTGGCAAAAAAAATCACGCAAAAGACGATTCTGGTCAACCAATAGTGAACTGGTCAACCAACACTCGACTAGAAGTGAACTGGTCAACATGAAAGTGGACAGATTGTCCCAAAATTTTCGTTGGTCGACCGTACAGTGCCAAATCACATATATTTGAGTCAATTACACATCAGTTGGGTTCTTAATCCTAATATAGAACCCTCCCACTTATTCCTCAAGATTAATTGATGAGAATTCCCGTATTTCTGACATGTTTGTCAGGCACGAATGATTTCAAAAATTGTGAAACAATTTCTGAGGAGACGGTTGCTCCAAGTAAAAGGAGAAAACGCCGTAAAGGTAGGAATTTCTATACCTTTTGCATTGCATCACATCATGATTTCAAAAGCTAATATTTTGTGGGATACTACACTTGAAAACCCGACATAGACTATTTCGACAACACGTCTGTTTTTACGTATATGTATGTTTTCTCACATTTATTTTATCGTACATGGTATTCTGTTTTGTTTACTATGGATATGTTGGGAGGATGAATCCCTTTCACTGATAACGTTTTTGGATCTGAAAACGGTGTTGGCATATTGTCGAAGTATAGCTGTCTATGTCTACACCATGTTTTGATTAAAGCCTCATCGACGGCCATGGGCTTGTTATATAAAATGATAAAGAGTTTTCGAATCAAAACTCATGTACGGTAAAAGAGAAGCACGAAATTGTTTTCTAAAATATGAGAAAGACCAATTTTCCCCATGCATTGCATCTTATCTAGATATCCTTGGTGAGTTTGTAACGACCCGGTTTTTCTTACATTTAAAATCACGTGAAATTTAAAAATTTTTCTTTTCTTTTGTGAAACAACAGAAGACTTTTCTTTTATAAAACCATTTAAAGATGATAAGTAAAATCTTTTTTTTAAAACCCTTTTACAAATCGCAATGGAAGAATAGAACATACCATTTTAAAATACAATAAATAACTCTTTTACATTATATTTACAAAACTCCTTACAAAAATTTTTCCCTTCTTTTATCCATTAGCCTAGCCAGCCACAATATCCACGTGGGCAAACCCTTCATTAACTGCTCCTTAACTTGTGCTCGTTCGTGTACCTATATCGTAAGACTTAACAAATGAGCTTAAGGCTCAGTAAGTGATATAAAATAAAATGTGAACATCCTATTACAACTTTTAAAACCATATGCAGTTATCCATTTTTGTTTTCCTTTCTCTTTTATGTTTTAGTATGTTATTTGTTTCTGTTTCCTTATCCGTATCTGTGTCCGTATCTGTTTCTGTTTCTGTTTCCGTTTTCATTTTCTTTTTCGTTCCTATTCCCATTCTCGTTCCCGTTTCCGTATCTGTATCTATTTCTGAATCTGTTTCCATTTTTAGAAATCTATTTCCGTTTCTGTTTTCGTATCCATTTATGTTTCCATTTCTGTTTCTGTATCCATTTCCGTTTCCGATTCTGTTTCCGTTTTCGTTTCCTTTGCCGCCGTTTTCATGATTTTTATCATTTTCTTGATCTTTTTTTTCTTGATATTTATCTTATTTTATCTTTACTTTACTTTATCTTAAAAGGCGTTGGAGATGTCTAAACTTGACGAGGAGGAGCTGCCAACTCAACCTAACATCCCGTTACATTTATCTTTATCTTTATCTTGATGACGTTAGAGATATCTAAACTTGACGAGGATGAGCAGCCAACCCAACCTCACATCTCGTCACATCCATTTACGTTCATTTCTTTACATTTCATAATCATTTCATTTCCTTTTCAAAACATGCATAAAAACCATTTTCATATCTTTTCAAAATCATGATGCGTGCAATAGTCGTGAATGCATACAGTTCTATCATATCCGTACTATAACCTCTAAATATGCTCAATACCTTAATATTCTAATAAAGCAGTAAACAATCAACATGTAAATCCTAACTCTTGCGATGTAGGGCCTCAAAGACCAAAACACATACAATATTCACTTACCTAGAAGCTTTAATGTGTATCTGCACTTAATCGTTATCCTTCTTAATACCTTCAAAATAAATAACATTTATTCATCAATACCAATTCTTCAATAACGGTTTACATAGTTCAATAATACCTAGGAGCTTCAACATTCATAACTTAACAACTTCAACTTTGTCTATACCCTTATTCTTTATTCATTCACTTAATATAACCTCATAATCCAAACCCAACCTCAATCAATAAGTTGTAAACATAATAGGGTTTCCATTCACAGAGTACATTCCATCCAAAATACCCATAAACCAAGCAGTGATTAACAAATCTTCCACAATGTCCAACAAGGTAGTAAACAATAGAGGGCAAAACATAGCTCAATCACAGGGCAGAATCTCCAACAATAACCCATATTGAACATATCCAACCTTAACAGAGCATAAACCCAAGCCTTAATCCAGCTTACATAATATTTTCGCTTTACAAAACCAAGCAGTAAACACAGAGTGTTATCTAATAACAAAGCATACATTCATTAATCCTTCAAAGCAGTAAACCAAGGAAAGGGAATTCATCTTTTATCTTCTACATTTATCCATAATCATCACTTAAATCTATAAAATTAATGAGGAAGCTATACCTTTCTTGAAGACAGAAGCTCACCCGAGGACCCGAGGGTAGGGACCATTACCTGCAGCACACCTGATGGATTCCAAAGAGCAACAACTCTCATTTCCTTTCATTCTTTCTAAGTTCCAGAACTTCACTTCCTCGGCACACAGCTCACACCAGAGAGCTTCATCAAATCATATAGAGAGCTTAACCAAAATCACAAACCCATAAATCCATGAAGGAGGAAGACATTACCTAAAGACAGATATAGACCCGAGAGAACCAGGATATTCACATCCTTCTCTAGAAGCTAAACTCTCACTTTGTCTCACTTCTCACATATCGAAGCTCACATTCCTCACTTCTGCTTAATCACATAACACATAGCATTTTCCATAGTACGCATTGCCATTCTCCCTCACTGAAAATAAAACACCAGAATGTAAGGGTGGAAATCGGTTCTGTTTGAACTGGGTAACCGAACCGAACCGCTCATTTCAAATCTGTTCGGTTCGGTTCGATTTTGACAAGAGAAATTTTTTTTATGCCCGAACCTACCTGAACCGAACATTTAGGTTCGGTTTTTGGTTTTTTACGGGCAGAACTGAGTAACCCTGGCTAAAACCAAACTAACCCTTTAAAAAAAATAAAACTTTGAACTTTCCTTTCCCCTGCCCGTGCCCTAACTCCAGCTTCACAGTTCGCAGTCCGCTCTCTCCCTGTTCCCTGCTCCCTGCCTCCTGCCTATTCTAGCCGACAATCACCATCTATGCCTCTTCTAGCCGATAATCACCGATTCTGCAAGCTTCACACACACATGTGACAGGTTCGTCGATGTTCTATTGTTATGGTTGGTATTTATTTAAAATGATTGATACAGATTATAGCGGAACAATATTATTTGATGAACTTAAAGTTGGTTTGAAAAGAGTGTGCTCTGATGTCTGCGGTAGTTTGTTGTATGATTTTATCCTCACGGTGGACACTGATGCGGTGATTGGATATAACATCTACAAATTCGATTTACCTTATCTTATTGAGGTAAATCTATTACATTTCTGAATTCTATTGTTTAAAATTTCTATTGATATGGAGTTTGATATCAGGTCTTTAATAGATGCAGTAGTTTCATGCTGGATTTTTGTTTAAGATTTCTATTGTTTTTTGTTAGGGAATGTTGTATTGTTTCAATTCACTTTTTTTGTAATAGCTATTTAATTGCATGACATGTAAACTTTGAGAATGCTAAATGTTGACTGCATAATTTGAGTCAAATGTTGTTGTCTAGATGCTACATGTTAAATGCTAAATGATGTTTTCTGCTTATTCCTTATCTCATCGAGGTCAATCTATTGCGTTTTTGCTTGATAAATGGATTGTTGGTAATTTCTCTGTTTAAAAGTTAAAATAGTCAAATCCAATATATACATGAACAAATTTTTGTTTAAGATTTCTATTGTTTTCTGTTATGGAACGTTGCGGTGATAGCTATTTAATTGCATGACATGTAAACTTTGAGAATGCAAAATGTTGATTGCAGAATATGAGTTTTGATTTTTTTTTTAATTTTATTAAATTGAGTGTATCTTGATTTCCTACCGCGCATTGTTTGTAATAGTTTAATTTTACATTTTTCATGTTAGGATGGAAAGTAATATGAACAATAATAGGAAAAGAAACAAAACATGTGAAGCGTGTAATTACTTCACCAAAATAGAACTAATAGATTCGGATAACCCTCGAGCAACTTGCAATTACTGTGGAAATTCGTATGTGTAACATGCCGGTTATTCTTACAATTTAAAACTTATGATTTTTAAAATTTGTTCTTTCAAAATCACAGCAGAAGACTTTTCATTTGAAAACTAGCTTAAATAAGAAGTGCATAAATAAACTCCTTTTTGTTAAACCATTTATTACTTAAAACATGTCATACTATAAAGCTTTAAAACATTCACAACAGCAGAAGACTTGTATTTATAAAACCAAAAGAATTAAACATAATTTGAAAACATTCTTAATAAAATGAAATACTATAACAAAGGTTCACTTTCCTAAAAAAATGTTATTACTAATCATTACATTTCTTCTTTAATCTCTTAGCCTAACCAGCCGTCAAGCCCGTAACGTACAAATGTCACATCAACTGATGCTATCCTTGATTCCTTGCATATCTACATCACAAGACCTGACTATGAGCCTAGCGCTCAGTAAGCAGTATAAAAGTAAAACGTGCTCATGCAATGCTATTCAAACACATACAGTTTTCTATTTTGTTTATCTGTCTTTTACCGTTGAGTTTTCCTTTGCGTTGAGTTTCCCATTATTTCTTTTATTTCCTTTAAATATTTCTTTGAGTGAGAGCAACCTCTTCAGTTTCTGACCTCACTCACTCATTAAATGAGAGCAACCTCTTCAGTTTCTGAACTCACCCAATGAGGTGAGAGCAACTTCTTTAGTTTTCGAACTCACCAAACAGTTGAATGAGAGCAACCTCTTCAGATTCCGAACTCACCCAACGAGCTTGTTTATTACATTTAATTCGGTTAGATTTGCATTTTGCGTATCAAAGGAACAATTGTGCAAACATAAAATTCTATCTATCGTGTCTGTTATCATAAGCTCAAAATGTCCACAATTTAATAACTAAAGAACTAAACTTGAATATAATAAACATACAATTCATACAATCAATCATTTAATAGTACATTTTCCAAATATAACATAACTTATGCATCTAGTAAACAAGTATCAAGCAAACACGCCCTAATTCCCGTGATGTAGGCTATTTCGAACAAAACACATGCAATACTACTTACCTGAAGTCCTTAGCTTTAATGGGTTACCACTTAAAGTTTCTCCTCAAAACCTATTTATCAACAACATGAAATTATCAATAATGATTCACCTATAATCAACCATAACTACCAACAATTTATTGCTTAACCAATCACCTCAACTCAGTAACGACCAAGATAACAATATGATTTAATAACAGGACATGTCTATTCATACCCATTCCTTATAGTGTTCATTCAAATTGCACACCCTAACCATATCCTCAATTTACTAGAATAATAACAAGTATATATAATAATCCAATCCCTTATATCACTCAAATGACCAAGTACTAGTCATTCAACAACACCAATCCAATATGATAAACAATAACATATCAACTGAGTTCAATCCATTCCACTTAGCTTACAAACAATGGCTTAATCCATTTCCCAAATATATTCAATAGTCAGCACAATATAACCCTAACTAATTATTATATTCAATAATATTACTTGGCAAAACCATAGCATGCAGAAACACAACTTTCGAACTCCAACAAGACAAAGGAAGAGTGCCTATTACCTGAAGCATTCTCACGAACAGTCAAGCCAAAGACAAAACTCTTTCTTTCACCAAAACCTTCTCATTTCACTAGAATTCATCCCTCACAAAACCAAAACTCCAGGGTTTCCCATGGCCATATACTGTCCAAGCAACAAAGAGTACCTTACAATTTCTCTTCTCTGTAAACCTTCCTCTTTATTCTCCTTACCAATATCCTCTCGGCCATGCACAGACAACCATCACAATTCACAATAGTTCACTACCTTCACCACAAACTCTCTCTCTCTCTCTCTCTTTCTCACTCAACTTTATAACTCACCCAGTATTCACAGAATGTTTCCTCCTTCCTCACTATCTCTCACAACGTTCACACATGATTTTAGCAGAGGTTCCCTATGCATTTCCTTCTCCCCGAATCCTCGTTCCCTTCGCTTCTATTTATATGCCACTCATCAATGCCTCACCATTGTCCAGATGAAGACAGAAGGCCAAGGGTTTGCAACTCTTCAATGTCCAGATGCTTCAGACAATAGTCTCACCATCTTCAAGCATTAGTTAAACCTCTCTAGATGACCTTCACAAATGGCGGTCGATTGCACCAGTCGATTGTTTCTTTTGTATGATCGACTACCAATCACCAGCATATCTTCTTCAAAATTGTCGGACAATCGCCGCGGATGATCCCATCCTTGCCATTCGACCACCACGAATGACCGCGAGCTTCCTTCTTCAGAATATACATATATACACATTATTCCTTAACGTGACATATAAATATATATATATATATATATATATATATATATCCTTATTAAACTTTATATATTTATATGACCTTATAACCTCATTATTAACTACTAATATTACTTCTCTTAACTCTAGCTATCATCTTCTAACTCTTCAATTTATTCTTGTATCACATAAACAAACCTTATATCCAAGACCAACATACACTAAATCCATATATATATATATATTCAAACATCCATATCAAATAAACCAACTTATAGTATATGTTCCACTATTCTTTTTTCACTTGTGCCCAAGTCAAATTCCAATAACTGTTAAGAACCTTATTATTCTCAAGCTTTCAGTCCTTACAATATCCACATAATATCCAAATATGTCTAAATATATTTTCTCTTACTAATTTCACTAACTATCAATCTTATTCATATTGTCCTGTCTAATTCCAAATATTATCACACAATTCTCCATAACCTTAATCATTTCTCTAAACTAAATATGAACATAATTCGGGTATCGTAATTCACTTCATCTAATATATTTCTCTTGGTTAATACTTTAATCGCCCCTTTTAGCTACAAATACCCCAGAATTATCACTGAAGTCATATGCTTAGCATAACAAAAATTCAGGAAATTACATTCCTCCCCCGTTATATAAATTTTGTCCTCAAAATTTGTGTAACGTAAATTCCTTATTGATCGTACAAAACACTAATTATAAGTATTTAAAGTACGAAGTACCTAAAACGTAATTATTCAACTCCTATATTTCATAATTCTTTCCAAAAGATACAATGTTTCCATTTCTCAAAATATAATTATTTAACGAAGTACAATTCACATCAAAGTCCTTTGATCTTCCTTTCTAATTACTACAAGAGAAAAAACCTTTGCCAAATTCTCTTTCCTTTCACTGATAGTGTATGACAAATTTTGCAATATGTCCAACTTTGTTGCATCGAAAGCATCGCCAAGATCTAACCATGCATTCCCCCTTATGATTTTCTTACACTTTGGGCATTGAATGACTCGTAAATTCTCAGCATTTCCTTGAATATGTTTCTCATTTCCTTGTAACTCATCTCCAATGAATGGTCTCTTTGATCATTTTATCTCTAGTTGTTCTCCTAACAGCAGTTGAGATTGCATTTCAATTTGCACATTTCTATTGCGTTCACTAAATTTCACAACTTGGAACTTTGCTTCCTCAACTTCGAGGGCTTTTGCTACAACATCCGTATAAGGTATTCCTTGAGTACCCAAAATCTTCACACCACGATAAATTTCCAATTTTAGTCATTAAACAAATTGATGAACCTTTGGTTCATTATCACTTAAAAAACACGAGGCAAATCATGACAATGCTTCAAACTTGTGCTCATACTCTGAAACTATTCCTTTCTGACGAAGCTTAGTAAACTCTATCAACTTACTGGTCCTTGTAGTACAGTTAAAGTACTTGTCATAGAAGATTTCCTTAGATCTTTCCCACTCTTAAAACACTATCCAGTACCATCTCTTCATTCACCATAATGATTCCAGTTACACCTTGGACACGGTCCAACATGAAAATTTCCTATCAGAGATGCATCAAGTTCATTCTGTGCACGTTTACCATTTGCAGACTTATCTTCATTGTCAAATGCCAGCTTTGCTCCTTTTTCAATTATATGCCCATTCACTTGTAGTTAAGTTTGACTATTCTTTTTCAACTTCTAATCCATGTCCCTCAGTCTAATAATTAGCATCTCAGCCTCCTTAATCTCCAAAGCTTTTGTTACTATCCAAGAGTATGACACGTCTTTAGTAACATATATCTTAATTCTTCGATATATATCAATCTTTAATCCTTGAACAAACTGGTACACCTTAAGACCATTGGTAGCTACTAAGTGACTAGCAAATTGGGATAGCGCCTCAAATTTCACTAACCCACCTAACTTCTAAGTCTAAGCCATTTAATACATATCAAGGAAAATATCCTTAAATTGTGTCCAAGTTATTTCTCTTACGTCTTGAGTTGTCTTAATAGTACCTCCTCAAAATCAAGCATCCTTTGTCAGCATGAACACAGTACAACTAACTTTCTCTTGTTCTTCAATCCTGGCATATTCGAATATACTCCCCACCATGCGAATACATTCTTCTGCACCGGCTGGATCAGAGATATCACCTTTAAAGTATGGTGGCTTCATTCGTCAAAACCTCTCACATCCTTATTCTCTAAGAACCAATAGTTGTTGGTTTCACTGATCTTCCAATTTCCTACTTTGTTCCATAAACTGAATATGGCGCTCCAACACTTCTACTAATCTACTAATCATTGTGTCTCTTAGTTCTACGCTCTGAATTGCTTTCCCATCCATTTTGTTTCTACCATTTAACCCGCCAATCTAATTATTTCTTTATTAATTATTTGTAAGGTAATGATTACTTCTACTATGGTATACCTATCCATCTACCTTATTCTTAAGATTTTAAATTGTATTTTGTTTATTTGTCTTTTCCTCTTGGTTTCCCTTGTCATTCTATTTTCCTACAACAATGTTGTACTAGTTGTTTCAAAGTATTAAACTAGTTATCCTACGAGAATTATATTAGGAAGAACTTAGAATTATCACATTCCTTATCCTAGCCTATAGTCAAGACAACCTATAATCTATACATAACACACAACCTATAATCTATGTATAACACAAATAACAGAGTCTATCAACTTATAGAGTAAAACAATATACTTATAGTCAATGAAGTATTTTCATGTTGTGACTTCTGCTGGTAGGCAGTATACAGAACTGATTTTAAAACCAGGGAGCTCTGATACCATTTGTAACATCTCGGTTATTCTTACAATTTAAAACTTATGATTTTCAAAACGTTTTCTTTTAAAATCACAGCAAAAGACTTTTCATTTGAAAACTAGTTTAAATAAGAAGTGCATAAATAAACTCATTTTTGTTAAACAATTTATTACTTAAAACATATCATACTATAAAGCTTTAAAACATTTACAACAACATAAGACTTGTATTTACAATACCAAAAGAATTAAACACAATTTGAAAACCTTCTTAATAAAACGAAATATTATAACAAAAGTGCACTTTCCATAAAAACATTATTACTAATCATTACATTTTTTCTTTAATCTCTTAGCCTAACCAGCCACCAAGCCCTCAACGTACAAATACCTCATCAACTGCTGCTATCCTTGATTCCTTGCATACCTACATCACAGGACCTGACTATGAGCCTAACGCTCAGTAAGCAGTATAAAAGTAAAATGTGCTCATGCAATGCTATTCAAACACATACAGTTTTCTGTTTTATTTATCTATCTTTTACCTTTGAGTTTTCCTTTGCTGTTGAGTTTCCCTTTATCTGTCTTTTATTTCCTTTACATATTTCTTTGAGTGAGAGCAACCTCTTCAGTTTTCAAACTCACTCACCCGTTGAATGAGAGCAACCTCCTCAGTTTTCGAACTCACCCAACGAGCTTGTTTTGGGGTGAGAGCAACCTCTTCAGTTTTCGAACTCACCCAATGAGCTTGTTTATTACGTTTAATTTGATTACATTTGCATTTTTTGTATCATAGAAACAATGGCACAAGTATACAATTCTATCTATCGTGTCTATTATCGTAACCTCAAAATGTCCACAATTTCCTAACTAAAGAACTAAACTTGAATCTAATAAACATACAATTCATACAAGCAATCATTTAACAGTACATCTCCCAAATATAACATAACCTATTCATCTAGTAAACAAGCATCAAACAAACACCCCATAATTTACGTGATGTAGGCCCTTTTCGGACAAAACACATACAATACTATTTACCTGAAGTGTTTAGCTTTCATGGGTTACCACTTAAAGTTTCTCCTCAAAACCTATTTATCAACAACATGAAATTATCAATAATGACTCTCCTATAATTAACCCTAACTACCAACAATTTATTTCTTAACCAATCACCTCAACTCAGTAACGACCAAGATAACAATAGAATTTAATAACAGGACATGCCTATTCCAACCCATTCCTTATAGTGTAATGACCCGGATTTTCGTAAATCCTTTAAAATACGTGAAATTTTGAAATTTCTTTTTGAAACTAAATTAGAGAGCGCCTAAACTGGATCGCTACCAACCTTTCCTTAAACTCGGTTTGAAACAAACGTGCGGAAGCGTAATTAAATCATTTTAGAAGGAAATACTAAACAATTGAAATACTGCGTTAATCAGAAATTAAACACTCTTTAATTACAATTTAGAAAACTTAATTAAATCTCTACTGACTATCCTTTACCCTCTTTATGCCTGGCCAGCCACGATCTCCCTCGCGCGTGCAAACCCATCATATCTGCTTGCTATTGTTTGTTCGTTATCTTTCGCTACTCATAGTCCGTGCATTCCTCATAGCGTACTAGTACCTACATCTACGCTACAAACATCTGTAAGCCAAAAGGCTTAGTAAGGAAAAAGGATTAATGCATTATGTTTATGACTCTCTTTAGTTCACTTGGAATGGGGGCCACCCAAACCAATTCTTTCATTACGTTCGTTCTTTCATCCTTTCTTTACTCGTACTTCGAGCTAGAGATTGGGAGACCCATATAGAATGGTGCAGGTGATCGGACCTAACCCTTTACTTACAATCTAGAACTTCTGTTTCCGATAAGGGAGGGCTTCGGCTAGATTGCAGACTAGGCTCGTCTACCCATCCGGCCGCAACTCCCTTTTCTTTTCTTTTCTTTCGTTTTCTTTTTATTTTTCCTCACAATACATGTGAGTACCACCCCGATAGGGTACTCCCTACTTTGTTTCTATTAACATGATGCATGCTCATACATTCTCAATCTATCATGATGCATGATGCTTCACTACATAACATTCGTAATAATTGCAGTGCACATTGAAGTAGTTGAAAGCACATTTAATATAAAAAGTAAACAACCAATCAGAATAGCACACCCAATCAAAACATACAATAAATACATGATGCTTCACTACATAACATTCGTAATAATTGAAGTGCGCATAGAAGTAATTGAAAGCACATTTAACATAAAAAGTAAACAACCAATCAGAATAGCACACCCAATCACAACATACAATAAAGAAAGCATGCTTGACCTAAGATAACACAATATTATTAATTAATGTGTTAGTTCTTCTAGTTAATTTTCTAGTCCATTTACATGCTTCCTACATTTATTGTTCTAGGTGATTATTACGATTAGTTATCTTAGGCGATTTACATGCTCAAGTTAATTACTTTAGTTAACTGTTCTAGTTAATTAATATGCTCAGTTTCTAGCTAAGTTAATCATGCTAAATAATTAGTTATACATGCTAGTAGTTATTTATTAGTCAATTTACATACTCTCTACTTATTCATTTATAATCAGTGAACAGCCGAGTCGGTTGATTAACATGCTTAGTTAATTTATATACTAACATTATTATATTGACTCAATTACAATTAAGCTATCTGCCATTGTTATCTAAATTAATTAACATGCTTAGTGTAGTTAAGTTGTTGTAGTTCATTATTCTAGTTAATTCTTAATTAAGTTAATTACACTGGCTAATTAGCATGCCCAAGCCTAATTAAATTGTTTACATACTTAGATTAGCTAATTGGGTTAACATGCTCAATTGACTAACAATTAACTAAATTGATTAGCAACAGAACATGCTAGTTAATTAGTTACTTAACAGGGATATCATTTAGTTGATTTGTGATCCTAGTTAATTTCATGCTTTAGGAAAGGATCACAGTTCCGCTAGTTAACACATACCTAGGTTAATTAAACATGTTCAAGAGAGATTTCTATAATGATTCCCTAATTAGTTATTCAAATTCATTGACATCTCGGAAGGGCGTAAGCACCGATTAACTAGTTACATGCTTGATTTACTAATTAGTTCGCATGCTTTGATTAACTAGTTGATTAGTTAAACTAAATTGATTAACATGGGATCTAACATGGGATCTAACATCCTTAATCACAATATAATTGTAATGCAATTAGAAACAGAACGATTGACAACAAGGAAATGCACGCATAACAATAAGGAAAGCAGTAACGAAATGGACATAATCTTCATCAAGAACCCTTAGCTCTAGTCCTTTTACCCCTTGCACTTATCACTCTCAACCATTAATCATTCAACATCAACCGTTAATCATTCAACATAGAAATCTATCACAACAACAACAAGGAAAGTAAACTAATAGTACTTAGATTACAACAAAGGGAATCAATATCATTCAAGGAAAACTACAGAGCATCAGCCACTTAACACTAGCAGTAACCATTCTAAGACAGCAATCTACTTAACAATTCTTGCACTTATCACCTTCAACCTTCACTTTCAAGCATTTATCACAATTCACTACATTGATCTCTAACATTCACAGTAAAGGAAATAAGCTAACAATCAAGGAAAACTACACTAACACTATCCAAGAAATCAACAACGAAGTAATGACAGTGAATCCTACGAGGAGCTATCATCTAATCAACTAACAGTGGGCATTTCAAGGGACTAACAACATTCTTAACAGCTATTAGTAAGCATTAAACTAACATTGACACTAACTCACACACCCATACTTGTGGTGTAAGGCCTCAATGGCCAACACACCCTTAATCCTTACCAATTTGAAGACTAAACCCAACAACCAGGGACAACTGCCACTCCTCTCACGGCAGTTCCACCAGCAGCTCTAGCTCCCAGTTTCTCATAGCGCACTCTCACTCACATTTACACACCTCACCACATCACTTCACCACACTTACACTCCACCTTCACAGTTTCACTCACTCACTGGAACCCTCTCTCTTTCTCGCAGCTCTCTCTCACTCTCTCTGGAATTTCCTATGCAGGAAATGAAGAATCAATGAAGAGGAAGGCAGGAGGGGTTATTACCTGGGTTGGAGGGAGGGACACCATGCGTGCCCTAAGGTAGAGAGGAAGGCCAGCTATGTGTAGAGGGGCGATTTTCGTTGCCTGGGTCGCTTCCTGTCGATTTCTGTCGATTTTCTATGATTTCCTTTGATTTTCTTCTTATTTTATTTCATAGGTCTGGGCTATTTCAAACGGATGCGGACGCGTAGGTTTTGTCCGCACGTCGTTCACAAGGCTAAATCACTCAGGCTAAACTGGGGCTTCGGATGGGAAGAGGCGTCCCCGTGCTGTCCGTACTTTCCGCAGGTGAGATTCGAACGCCATTTCTCGTCCGCACCAGCGTCCGTACTATCATCTGAAAGTATCCTAAAATCGGACAGAGGCAAATCGGATGATACCCTAATTTGTCCGCAGCCGTCCTGACTCGTCTGAAACTATACATGATAGAATAGATTCGATGCAGACGCCGTTCTTCTCGCCCGCATCGTCCGGAACCTCGTCTTCAACTCCATAATGAAGTGGGGACGATAAATCTCGTCCTAGGTCTCATCCCCAGGTGCACAACGTAATTACGGACGACATATCTCGTCCGCATGTCGTCCAGACCATCGTCCGAAACTGTCCAAGATAGAACAGATTTCATGTGGACGCCGTTATTCTCGTCCGCATCGTCCGAAACCATCGTCTGCAACCTCACAACATAGTGAAGTTAAGAAGATATCATGCGGCCCCAGACTCGTCCCAAATGTCGGGGACGCGATGCAATGCACTTGCAGACGACATAACGCGTCCGAAGTGTCGTCCACCAGTGGTCCGAAAACGCCCTGGACAGCTTTTCTCACCTTTTTCCCACTTAACTCCTATCCTATAACATTTTTCCCATAAATACATGTTATAAGATGACATGTATAGATACGTCATGCAATGTCCTCATAACTCCAAAACTTCAATTATATCGCGTATACAGGGAAAACATAATGGAAATACCTCTAAACTTAACGCTCAAGAACGCCCTTGGTAATACCCAATAGTTGACCTACTCAAAAAGTCGGGGTGTTACATATAGTGTCCATTCAAATTGTGCACCCTAACCATATCCTCAATTTACTAGAATAATAACAAGTATATATAATAATCAAATCCCTTATATCACTCAAATGACCGAGTACTAGTCATTCAACAACACCAATCCAATATGATAAACAATAACATATCAACTGAGTTCAATCCATTCCACTTAGCTTACAAACAATGGCTTAATCCATTTCCCAAATATATTCAATAGTCAGCACAATATAACCCTAACTAATTATTATATTCAATAATATTACTTGGCAAAACCATAGCATACAGAAACACAACTTTTGAACTCCAACAAGACAAAGGAAGAGTGCCTATTACCTTAAGCATTCTCACGAACAGTGAAGCCAAAGACAAAACTCTTTCCTTCACCAAAACCTTCTCGGTTCACCAGAATTCATCCCTCACAAAATCAAAACTCCAAGGTTTCCCATGGCCACACACTGTCCAAACAACAAAGAGTACCTTACAATTTCTCTTCTCTGTAAACCTTCCTCTCTATTCTCCTTACCAATATCCTCTCAACCACGCACAGACCTCCATCACAATTCACAATAGTTCACTACCTTCACCACATACTCTCTCTCTCTCAGTCAACTTTATAACTCACCTAATATTCACAGAATGTTTCCTTCTTCCTCACTATTTCTCACAATGTTCACACAGGATTTTAGCAGAGGTTCCCTATGCATTTCCTTCTCCCCGAATCCTTGTTCCCTTCACTTCTATTTATATGCCACTCATCAATGCCTCATCATTGATCAGATGAAGATAGAAGGCCAAGGGTTTGCAACTCTTCAACGTCTAGAGGCTTCAGACGACAGTCTCTCCATCTTCAGGCATTAGTTAAACCTCTCCATATGACCTTCATAAATGGCGGTCGATTGCACCACTCGATCGTTTCTTTTGGACAATCGACTGCCAATCACCAGCATATCTTCTTCAAAATTTTCGGACGATCGCCGCAGACGATCCCATCCTTGCCATTCAACCACCACGAACGACAGCAAGCTTCCTTTTTCAGAATATAGATATACACGTTATTCCTTAACGTGACATATATATATATATGAATATCCTTATGAAACTATATATATTTATATGACCTTATAACCTCATTATTAACTACTAATATTACTTCTCATAACTCTAGATATCATCTTCTAACTCTCCAATTTATTCTTGTATGACAAACAAATCTTATATCCAAGACCAACATGCACTAAATCCATATATATATTCGAACATCCATATCAATTAAACCAACTTATAGTAAATGTTCCACTATTCTTTCTTCACTTTTCCCAAGTCAAATTCCAATAACTGTTAAGAACCTTATTATTTTCAAGCTTTCAGTCCTTACAATATCCATACAATATTCAAATATGTCCAAATATATTTTCTCTTACTAATTTCACTAACTATCAATCTAATTCTTATTGTCCTATCTAATTCCAAATATTATCACACAAATCTCCATAACTTTAATCGTTTCCCTAAACTAAATATAAACATAATTTAGGTATCACAATTCACTTCATCTAATATATTCTTTTGGTTAATACTTTAATTGCCCCTTTTAGTTCCAAATATCCCAGAATTATCACTTAAGTCATATGCTTAGCATAACAAAATTCAGGATATTACACTAAGCATGTCATCTAATAATAAATGGGACTTCAAACTTGAACAAATATGTTAGTAATTGTAAGAAATTGTTGGCTAGTTTAGACGAGACACAAAAGACAATATTATTTCGTAAAAAAAAGGTAGTAGGAGCAAGTAAAGTTAGTTCTTTAACAGTAAAATTATTTAGTGTAGAAAGATGTCGAGATACACTTGCTAGAATAATTGTGATTGATGGGTTACCTTTTAATATTGTTGATGGAAAAGGCTTTATAGATTATTCAAATGAATTGGAGCCAAAATTTATTGTTCCTTATTGCAAAACCGTTGTGAACGATATTTTCAAGCTCTATGTACAAGAAAAAATTAGTTTGAAAGTTTTTTTTCCTCAATTGCCTGGAAGAGTATGTTTGACTACTGACCCATGGACTTCTATACAAAACATAAATTATACGGTTGTCATTGCTCATTTGATTGATGAAAATTGGTCTTTACAAAAAAAGATTATCAATTTTTATGTTATTCCTAATCATAGAGGAGAAACTATTGCTATGATTATGGAAAAATGTTTATTAGATTGGGGGATAGAGAGAGTTTTGACTGTCACCGTTGACAATGCTTCTGCCAATGAAATTGTTTTGAATCATTTGGTTAAGACAATTAAAAACTGAAATGGTTTGATACTTGATGGAGAGTTTATACACGTCAGATGTTTGGCTTATATTGTAAATTTGATTGTTTACAATTGCTTAAAAGAGCACAATTATTCTATTATGATAATTCATAAATCTGTGAAATATGTCAAATCTTCTCCTTCTATAATGCACAAATTTAAAGCATGTGTGGACAGTGCAAAGATTACATACAAAAGTAACATGTGTCTTGATGTTCCAACTCGATGGAACTCAACATACTTAATGTTGGACACTGCTGAAAAGTTTGAAAAAGTTTTTACAAAGTTGAAAGAATATGATAGTCAATATGTATACGAATTTCTTCAAAATGAGAATGTAAAAGTTCCTCCTTCTGATGAAGATTAGCGTTTCATTCGTCAATTCATAGTGTTCTTTAAAGTATTTTATGACGTAGCATTAAAAGTTTCGTTAACTTTACGTATTATCGCCAATGTATTTTTCTCAAAAATATGTAAACTTCATAGAGTTATCGAGAAATTTTTTGCAAGTGATAATTCATCAATAAGAACCATGGCATTTAATATGCAAATTAAGTACGAAAAGCATTAGGGAGATTTCACTAAAATCAATTACTTATTGTATGTCGTTATGGTTCTTGATCCACGATATAAATTGAAGTTTGTGAAACATTATGTATTGAAATTGCATGGATTGGAGATGACCAATGAGTTGATAATGAAATTAGAACATACAATTAGAAGGTTGTATTGTGAGTACAAGATAGATTCACCAACAATTAACATAGAACAAGCTTCTACTTCTAAGCTTCTGATTGAAGTTATTCATGACAATTTGGATGATGACGAGTTTGAGTCAACATTTCATGCAGAATTGAACAATGAAGATCAGTTTGCCAATAGAAATGAAGTTGAAAATTATTTGTCCCCAAAACTTGAGACTTTTTCATTTGAAATGGACATATTGAGTTGGTGGAAAATGCACACTACAGAATATCCAACTTTAAGTACAATAGTAAGATATGTGTTTGC
This sequence comes from Begonia loranthoides, assembly GCA_022433065.1. NCBI lineage: Eukaryota > Viridiplantae > Streptophyta > Magnoliopsida > Cucurbitales > Begoniaceae > Begonia > Begonia loranthoides. Next base: position 9,369,062 of record CM039477.1, on the reverse strand, counting down.
TATTCCTATTTCGATAGTTGCCTTAGAATTGACATTCAGCTGTAGTAGTCAAGTGCTAGATTCCTTTTGAAGTTCCTTAGCTTCAAAGACTATAGAAAGTTTAATTTGTCTTCAAAGTTGGATTCATGATTCCAATAGACCTACAGATATTTACGAATCATTGGAAGAAATTATGCAATTTGAAAAAAGTATAATTATTTATATTTTGTTCTATTCAATATTAGTTTGTTTAAATGTTATTCTAATTATTTAGTTTTTTGTAGATTTGGATGATTTTATAACGGCAGAAAACAAATATTGATATTTTCAAAACTATTTTCTCTCAAGAGTCAGGTGACAGTGTTTCTGTAACATCCCGTATTTTTAAAAAGCGTAAAATTCAAAATTTTTCTTTTTATACAAACATCAATCTCTTTTTCTTTCATAAAACCCGATCACTAACACCCGATCGCTAAAACTCTTTACTTTCACTTTCTTAATTTCCTTTCACCTTTATCAATTTACGCTTAAAAGCCATAACATTTTTTGAATAAAGTGCAGTGGAATAAAAATAACATTAAGAATAAGAAATACTTTACAAAACTCTTTTTCAAATACTTTTCCTTTCACTTTCTAGCCCAGCCAACCACAAGATCCACCTGTGCAAATCCTTCATCAACTGTCTTTAACCTGTTCATCTGTTGCTCGTTCGTACCTACATCACAAGACCTAAACTAATGAGCCTAACGCTCAGTAAGTGATAAAATGAAATGCAATGCGTGACCATACAATGCAATTTTAGTCTAAGGGTGACATACACCATAGGGTCATGAGAAAATAAAATACTCCACAAAGGAGACATAAATATCATGATGTTCCACATGCCGGTATTCACCCCTTTGTTCCGAGAACGTTGGGGATTTCAGAACAGGAGACAATGAACCCTAGTATCCCATGTAACTAATTTATCTCCTCTATCATGAACCTACGTACAATGGGACCTCATTGTTTTCCCGAACCCTCACACGCCTATTTACATAGATTATTATGTCATACAATATGCACATGGATTCATACAATCCTATATGCAATAAATTTCTAATAAACACATCATTAAAAGAACTTAAATCTAATAAACACACAACATACAATCCTAGTTCTTGCGATGTAGGGTCCGAAGACCAAAACTCAGTAAGTATCACTTACCTAGCGTCCATAATGTCTTTCTGTTTCTTTTCTCTTCTTCGTCCCTTCAAAACCATAACAACTATGCATTAATAACACAATTCCCTAAACCGTAACACTTAATACATCCCATTATCAAATTCCTAGATCTTAACATATATAACCGAGTAATTATGACCCTACAATGTCGCTCATTCCATCAATCTGTTAGGTTCAATTAACTCACAATGCAGCTCATTCCATCAATCTGTCAGGATACATTAACTTTACAAAACCGAACATGAACCATACTTTCCATAGCAAAGTAGAGATCATTTAATAGAGGGCATCATCCATACATTTAACGACCAATCAAATCCAGTCGACAATAGTCAAAACAACACGATAGAAGATATTAACACAAAATGCATTTCATTATCTTTTGTCCAAGCAAGACAACAATTAAATCATCTATCGCAACCCACAACATGTCATCCAAGGCAGAATGAGTAATAGTTGAATTTATATATGTATTCAACAACCAACAGAGTAAAAATCCAAATACAACCAACACCAACAGCAGCAAGCCTTCAATATCAGTCTCAAATTAACAGAGCAGTTCACAATCCATATGTACCCATCTCCTTTAATATGCTTCGCATTAACACATCCAAACAAAATTCAATAACTAAACAGTAGCCAGTATTATCCCTTGACAGAACCCGATCATGAACAAGACCATTGTCAACAGGATATTTCAACAAAATATTAACAGAGCTTCACCTAGATTTTCAACAACAGAGACAAACTCAAAGAACAAGGAAGTCCATTACCTGCAAACCTGAGAAGACTACTCCATTCTTCACTGCTTCACTTCATCTTTTCATCTCTCGGCCACAACTGTCCAATTTCTCCTTTGTTCTTCCTCAAACACAGAGAAGAATTCTCTGCCAATCCTCTTCTGCCAACACCTGTTCTCTTCTTCTTCTTGTTTCCTCTGTTATGTTCTCGGCTTCTTTCACAAAGAGCACACCCGAGAAGGCAGAACACCCATAATACGTCTCTACCACCCTTCAGTGCTTGATTTATAACCAAGGAGACGTGCACTGCTGGACACACACACACACCGCTGGACACACACAATTCAACAGAGAAGAGAGCCGCATGGACATCACTTATTGTGCCAGCCAAAGTACTGGACACTTAGCTCAATTGGTGGACCAACCGGACCGGACCTCAACCAATTCTCCCAGCGAACCAAGCCCTGTCCAATTCATCCCTTCACACAATCGGCCAACTTCGTCCCTGCCCACATCAACTGAAGCAACTCCGGCCACAAGCCAACCTTCATGTTCGTCCAAGACAGAAGAAATCAATGAACAACGAATGACTTACCAGAGACGGAAATTTCGCGGCGTCGGGAGTTCCGTTCCCGAGCCCTAACTCTGTTCCTCGCGTCGTCTCCTGCATTTCGCCACCATCAGCTCGCCGGCGGATTCCAGCACCGAACTCACCCGAGCCCCTGTCGCCATCGCCGTCGCCGGAGATCCTCGTCGCTCTCCCTTCCTCGCGTTGCGATTTCTCTCCCGCTGATCGCCCTCTCTGCCTCTCTCGCTCTGTCTCTCTTCATATGGCCGAAGGCCATTTAATTTAAATGAAACCGGTTCAGGAAGAACCGGTTTATATTAACAAATAATCCATTTCCTTTTTAATTTACTTAACTCCTCATAACTCTCCTTTTCATTAATCATTTTTCCATAATTTCATTTCCTAATTAATCTCACTTTATTTAACCTTAATTATCATCCCAATAATTTTTCTGACATCATTTGTAATATCCCGATAATTTATCCGACTAATTCGAATATCTCAATTATTTTCCAATTTATCATTTTTTAAAGTCTGATATAAAATTTCGGGATATTACAGTTTCTATTGATTTTATTTTTGACTTTGATTTTTCTTTTCATTTGTCATTGATAGTACTAAATATACCATTAAACCAATTTGACAACTTGACTCCGTCAATGATGGGTTCCGTGTTAGGCTCTTATCTGGATATTTTCTTCAACATCATTAGAATGTGATAATTTCTTTGCTATGATCAATGCCAATTTTGATAGTTATATGGCCTAACATTTGTAATTTTATTGCCAGGTAAGTAGATTTATTGAACAAATTGTAGAGGAGAAAAGTCAGATTGCAGGTGTTGGTCCATTTAGATGATGTGAATCTGGGGGTGGAGATCTCTTGACCAATGCAAAAGCGAAGTAGCACTCACTGCAGAAGAAAATAAAAGGGGAAGGAATTTAAGAAAATACGTTTCAAATGGGCAACAGCGACACTGTTACTTGTTAAAGAGTGAATTTTTCTTTAATTTTTTGGATTCTTTTATTTGTTACAGCATGTTAGATTGACTTTTTTTTTTTGTGATGTTCACTGTTTAGAAATCATATTCTTTTTATTTTTTTCAACTTCATTATTTTAATATTTTCTTCAATTTTGGAAAAATCAAAACTGAACCGATAAAAACCAAAACCGATGTTCGATTTCTAGTTTGGTTTGTTGCTGCCATTGGTTCGGTTTCGGTTTATAAAATCCAAAACCGAATCGAGCTGGTTCGATTATAGTTTGACCAAAAATCGAACCGAACCGAACCATTTCCACCCTTACTAGAATGCCCTCATCTGCCATTGATTTATAGCTGAAACGAACCCCATGTGGAAGCCAAAGATGATGGGCAGGCACCCATATCAAGGGAGGAAGTCCACTTCGACCATGCCACGTGGAAGATTCATTATCGCTTCGGGAGAAGGGAAAATATCAAAAGAAATGGTTGCGACAGAGACAGTTTTTTCGTTAAAATTGGACTTTTCAGTCGAAGAAGTCGGCCGAACCATTAACCACAGCATCGAACGATTATTCCAATTTCGCCTCTAACCAATATTTCGGTCGAGCAATCCAACCGCTCCATTGACCGATGCCATGACCGAAAATCAAAAATATAATATGTGATAGATATCGGTCGAGACCCTTGACCTCGTCTTCGACCGCCATGTCAACCAAAACTTTCGGGAGTAATCTGTAATACATTTTGGTCGAGCTATTCGACCGCGTCCTCGACTACCATGTCGACTGAAACCCAAAAATGCAATCTGCCATGCATTTCGGTCGACGTACTCGACCTCACATTCAACCGATCTATCATCCAAAAACGCTCGAGAATGCCTTGCTCTTCTCTCTCTCTTCTACTTTCTTCCTTTATTAATTTAACTAATAACTTATACTTTAATTTCTTAACCAAAATTTTCACTTAACCAAATTCTAATAATTTTCATCAAATAAACCCTCAATAATTATCCAAATAGTCCAATTATACCTAATTAATTTTTCAATTATCCTTATTAAATTTCGTTATAGGAAATCGGGGTATTACATAGTTAGTCACTCACCTCAAACGACTCCCTCCCATTCTAAGTAAAGGCAAGAGTGGTTAAGGACTCAAAGTCAGAACATTCCATTTACTTCTGGTGAGTATATTAATACTTGGTTTGTAAACCTATAAATGTTGGCTTGGATTTTTTGCACAATACTTTGGATTATTTATTTTACATACTGTTTATTATTATGATCATCATACAGACCTAGGCCCGTAATCTTTGGACTGCCTCTGGGTCGTGATAGATTTCGGTTGAGAAATTCCTAAAATCCAAGTCAAATTTGGATTTCCTCAACAACTGAATGTTTAGATTGGATTTTCAGTATGGTTTAGGGTGGGATTTTAGGGATAAGAATTCAAATTAGGTTTTGAAATTTGAAAATTTTATTAAAATAAGATTCTAATTTGGAAAGTTAATTTCTAATTCAAAATTTGAAAAAAAAGAAAAAAAACCCTAGTATGTTACAATTTTAGAGTAAAGTAAAATTCAGGCCATCCAATTTTACCAAATACAATGACTTAACTTCATACGGAATTATGTTTATCCTGTTGTGCATATGAAAAAAGTTTTACAGCTAATTTGTTGAGCTTAAAAAGGCAAGCTTCTTAACAAGGAGAGTGTAAGCTATGATTTTCTCAACCTTAAAAAAATGGTAAAGAAAAACAATACTGAGAGTTCTAGTATATTACAAGCCTCAAAGTTACTGACTTTAACTCAAGATAAACATAGAAGGAGGGAGGGAGGGAGGGAGGAAAGCGAGTCTTCTATGTCGTCAGTCTGGTTTTCTTGACTTTGAATAGGAAGTCACCATCAATGGAGGAAGCAATTTCCTGTTTTGTGACCACATTTTTTTCTTAACAACTTTGGCTTCCTCTCTTCTAGATGATTTTGAATTCTAATGGCTTAGAATATTCTATGATGGCCTCATCCCTCTTCTTCTCTCACTTGGATGCCCTGCCTCCCCATTTCTTGAATGGACATTACCTGTTGGGGGTGGGGTCATTTTCTTTTATTTATTTTGAAATCCAGACAACAATGGGTCAGAGCTCCATTTGTAAAGTAATTATTGACCTACTTCTCCACTAAATTTGCAATTTTTTACTTAATGTTACTAAATGGTATTGTAAGAGCACTGAAATTGTGGGTACCAACTCATTAATGCTAACAATCAGTGTCTCATTGATCAAATTATAAACACCAGTAACACTACTTCTTTTTGTATACTTCAAGTAACGTTTTAGTAATTTTCTTGTTAATTATTTTATTGAAAGAAATAATTTTATTAATTAATTAATAAATGAAGGAAAATAGGATGGATGGTTGGTTGTTCGCGAGGATAGGAAGGCGGGAAACCTAGGGATGGGCGCAGGAGCAGCGATTGGTGGCCCATGGGGGATTTGTGGGACGCAACCTTCTTCTTCTCTGCCTCCTCTCTCTCCAACCCATGTTCTCATTTTTTCTTCTTCTTCTTCTTTTCCTTTTTTGGCCTTTGATCGAATACACTCCATTCTCTCTTTCCTTCTACTTTCTTCTTCGTAATATAACGGAGTGCGGGATCTGATTACCTTTATTCCCTGTTTCGGTGATTCTGCAGAGAAGACCAATCTCTGTGAGCATTTTTTTGTGCCTTTTAATCAACTTTTTGGTCTGGGATGCATAAAATTTTTAAATTATGTAGCCGTTCCTTCCCCCATGGAATATAGTATTTTCTGTCAATCCGAGGTTTGATTGATTTCTGCATCGGTTTTTTCATCGGATCATGCGTTTTTGCTTGCTCGCTGTACTAGTTTTCAACCTTTCGATCATTTCCCTCTCACGTTAGTTTTCTTTATTTTTCTACTTAAGGAAGCAATCTATATTTGGTGTTTTTCGGAATAATTTTATGCGAAATCCCTCGAATGTGTGGATATGATTTTTAAATTCTCTTATTATTAAGAAACGTATTTGAACCTGTCAACTTAAAATGGTTCTGCATGCGTAATGGAAATAAAACATAATTGTTCCTTTTAAGAACAATAATCTAACTTGGAATACTTTGTTTGTCCATGGCCGAGTTTTCCTTTTTCATATTGTTTTCTCGTGGTCGAATTCTAGCTTTGATATGTCAAGACAAGTTGTTTCTAACTGTAATATGTAATCTTTTTTTTTTCTTCCTCTTGTTAGGAGAACTCAATGACAAGTTGTATACCTCATGGAATCTGCAAAGTGCGTCACTTAGTCGCTGATTGCGGGGGACAGGATTTTAGAAAAGCTTCTTTTGTATGTCGGTTTCCGTTCAACAAACGCATACCAAGTGAGCTTTCATGGTAAGCAATTCAATATAGGACCTGCTACGATATGTTTACCTGCTTTTTTTATTCATCAGAATTTCCATTTTAGCATGGTCTCTGCTGATAAAAATTACACAATTTCCTTTTGGAAGTTGTTGAATTTTAATCTTATTTGCTACCTGGGCAGTGTAAGTTCTTAACTTCGAAAGTTGCCCTAAGAGATGGCTTATGTGATTTGTCAGAATCGCATTATTATTTGCATTATGAAAAACTAATCTTCAAGATTATTGTACCTTTTAACAATGTCCAATCAAAAAGATATTTTTGCTACATTTAAGCATATCTATGATGATTCTTCTTGAGAATGTACTGTAAATTGGTCTGCCAGACTTCATAATCTGTAGCTTCACTGAACTATATTAAGTTTATTAATGAAATTTATTTTTTCCTTTTCTTTTTCCCCTTCGAATGATTATTCTTCTTGAGCATGTACTGGAAGTTGGTTTGCTAGACTTCATAATGTATAGCTTCAGTAAATTATGTCTAGTTTATTAATTAAAATCTATTTTTTTCATTTTCTTTCTCCTCTTCCTATCTTTGCACAGGTCATGTGGGGTATCAAAGTTGTCATCGATCCAGAGATATAAAATTTTGCAACCTCCAATAACTGAGAAAGGAAAGACCTTCAACACAATCATTTCGTCACACTTGAGAGATGGCTCAACCAAGTATTTTGATTTTGCTGTCATTGGTAGTGGAGTTGCTGGTCTCAGATATGCTCTCGAAGTTGCAAAACATGGATCCGTTGCTGTGATTACCAAGTCTGAGCCTCATGAAAGCAACACAAACTATGCTCAAGGTGGTGTCAGCGCCGTTCTTTGCCCCTCAGATTCTGTTGAGAGCCATATGCAGGATACTATTGTAGCAGGGGCTTATCTTTGTGATGAAGAGACAGTCAGGGTATGTTTCATTTCTTACAATATTTTCCCATTACTGCTCACTATTTTTCCATTTTACAAATGCATTTTATTTTATTGCAAGATGTTCCCAAACATTTGATTTTCAGTTTTATAAATAACTTGCTGTTAGGATGTTACATTTGAAATGTTTACTTAAATTAATTGGTTGATTATTGATCCCTTTTCTGAATTTTGTTTGTGTCTAGGTTGTGTGTACAGAGGGGCCTGACAGAATAAGAGAGTTAATTGCTATGGGAGCATCATTTGATCACGGGGAGGATGGGAACTTGCATTTGGCTAGAGAGGGGGGCCATTCTCATCGCAGAATTGTTCATGCTGCTGATATGACAGGAAGGGAGATTGAGAGGGCCCTTCTTGAAGCAGTCGTCAAGGATCCTAATATATATGTTTTTGAACACCATTTCGCTATTGATTTACTAACTTGTGAGGTTTGCCTTCCCTCTACTACTTGATTACTCTGATAGAGCTCCAATCAAGTGTTTTTATTTTAGAAGAAAATAATATTTTAAAATAATAAGTCATTATTATAGTGTGATGGGAAAATAAAAGTTTAAGATGAAGGAGTGCTATTTAGTTGTCTTTTAAGATTCCTAAATGATACTTTAATTATGTAATTTAGTATTCTCTAGATGTTATTTATTTAAAGAGAAGATTATAGCGCAGAGAAGAGATTGATATTTGAAAAATATTTTAAGGGGAGAGTTAACGGACTTCTCAAACGTCTTCGCTATTTTGTAATTTCGTTTTATCTTTTATTAAATTTTACCAAGTTCATATCATACTCATGGGTTGTCGGTCTGTTGTTACTATAGTTCTTAAATTATCTGCCAAATGAAATTATTTTGTTTCAATGTAGGATGGTGCTGACACAATCTGTTTTGGTGTTGACACTTTGAATGCTGAAACACTAGAGGTGAATGTCTGATTAATTTCAAAATGAATTTATCAGCCTATTAGAATTATTATATCTACTATACTGAACTTTGAGTTTTTTCTTTCTAATACACTTCCAGGTGGTACGGTTTATTTCGAAAGTGACTTTGCTCGCATCTGGGGGAGCCGGACATATCTACCCATCAACTACAAATCCTCCGGTACTTTTCATTTCGTAACTTGTGCATAATGCATGCCAAACTTTTAGTTATTTTATCTGTTGCTCATTTTTCTATCTTTTTATCTTAATATTGATGGTGCAGTCATTTCTGCTATTATATTTTTCCCCTTTGAAAAGGAAGAAACATACATTTGGAGAATAGATATTTTCATAAAGAGTAATACTTCGTTAATACTCTAATTTTACACTTTAATCTCACATGGTGATATAGCGCTTGCGTATCATTCATGCATGCATTGATAAAATTATTATGTTATAATATAAATATTTAAAATAATAGAATACATGAACCAATAAGTTAATGATATGTAAACTTTACATCAAAGTGTGAGATTAGAGTGGAAAATTAGTGTAAACGTAGTATTACTTTTTCATAAAGTTTGTTTCATTTGTTTTTATATCATTTTAATTTTTGCAAGACCAAACTTTTTTATATAAAGTCTTGTCTTGGTGCTTGCAGGTGTTGGTTTTGTGCTAAATCAAACTTATACTATCTCTTCTTTACTTAATTGTTACGTTTGACATATTCTAACAGGTAGCCACTGGAGATGGAATAGCTATGGCACATCGAGCTGAAGCTGTAATTTCTAATATGGAGTGAGTAAATATGTGAAACAATATGTCATGATTTTGTAGAGCCCGATAATTATGTGATCATGAGAACTGTTTTGGATCATTTTATTTTATTTAGTTATTCGATTAATCCAATGGTTGGTTAATGTCCAAGAAATGCACTGTCTTAAATTTTACTTTGTTTTCGAACTTCTTGATAATTTTTTTCTTTCTTCTTTGAAGAGGGTTGTTAAACTAATCTAATATTTGTTGTGTTATCATGTTTTGAAGATTCGTGCAGTTCCATCCGACTGCTTTAGCCGACGAGGGCCTTCCTATCCAACCAATCAAAGCTCGAGAAAATGCATTTCTTATCACTGAAGCTGTAAGAGGAGATGGAGGTATTTTATACAATTTAAATATGGAACGGTTCATGCCCTTTTACGATGAAAGAGCAGAGCTTGCTCCCCGGGATATCGTGGCCAGAAGCATAGACGACCAGCTAAAAAAACGTAACGAGAAGTACGTTCTGCTCGATATAAGCCACAAGCCAAGAGAAAGTATTCTCTCTCATTTCCCCAACATTGCCTCCGAATGCCTCAAGTACGGTTTGGACATTACTCGTCAGCCAATTCCAGTCGTTCCAGCTGCTCATTACATGTGTGGAGGCGTCCGAGCTGGGCTCCAAGGCGAGACCAACGTGCAGGGCTTGTACGTGGCTGGAGAGGTAGCATGCACAGGATTGCATGGGGCAAACCGACTGGCTAGCAACTCATTGCTGGAGGCCTTGGTTTTTGCTCGAAGGGCTGTTGAGTCCTCAATCGATCACATGAAGAAGTGTAGTACCAATTCCATTGATTCCAATTCATGGGCCAGGGCATTTGTACCAGTGTCACTTGAAACCCACGTTATGAATAGAATTTTGGCGACAACTATTGAGATAAGGAAAGAATTGCAGTCGATAATGTGGAAGTACGTGGGGATTGTTAGATCAACGACGAGGCTAGAAACAGCAGATCGGAAGATTAGTGAGCTGGAAGCAAAGTGGGAAGACTGCTTGTTTCATCAAGGTTGGAGGCCAACAATGGTGGGGGTTGAGGCTTGTGAAATAAGGAACCTGTTTTGCTGTGCAAAGCTGGTTGTGAGCAGTGCGCTGTCTAGGCAGGAAAGCAGAGGCCTTCATTACACCACAGACTTTCCAAACCTTGAAGAAAGTAAGCGCCTTCCCACCATGATTTTTCCAGGTTCGTTTGTGAAGAGCACGTGGAGTTCCAGACAGCTGCACCGCCAGCCGATGGTATAGTTTCTTCCCCTGATCCTAGGCAGCTGTCTAGTCTTGCCTTCAGGGTATCGTTTATTTTCTATTTATTGATCATGGGAATTAGCATCAAAATTGTTGCATCTGTTCCATGTGCAAATTCACAGGGTTTCTTTTGAACTGTTGTTTTATAGTATATTTGTTCTTGCTTATCAATTATCATTGTTTAGTTTGGTTTTGATCAGCCAGACTTCAAAATGAAAATTTTGAAGATTAGCGAGAGTGGACGGCAACTTTTGCAGAATAGAGTAGTCTTGCTGGAAGGAATGATCAATAGGCATAAATTCTATCTTTTTTAAAGAGGAACGTTGTTAGAATTATCAATTAATTTACTAGATATTTATAAATTGCCTAAAACTATAAGTTAAATTGTCATTTAAGCTATTTAAGCAAACAAATTGGAAAAAGTGACGTGCATCCCTGCTTTGAACTTGTGTTTTTGTTGCACATTTTGAGGTTGCAACAACTACCCACCAATGTTTATACTGCTTTTCAACATTTGGAATTATCTGGACATAATTTTGCAAGGACTACCATGAAAATTTATCCACAACGGAAGGGTCCCTTTGATGAGTCCAGAACACGACAAAACAAAAGCTGCATTTCAAACCCATAAGATTAGAGAGCCAGCCTAATGATTGATCAAAATGATGCTATCGTCCTTCCTTCCCCGATTGCTAAAGCTAGAGAGTTTCTGTTTGACAGCCATGGATTCCCTCAAGCTCTGCATCTTCTACTTGCTGTTTTCTACTGGGTTGTTTACAAGTCCGGCTAGAGTTAGAGGTGGCCCTTCGGAATGTCGGTTTCCGGCGGTATATAACTTTGGCGACTCCAATTCTGACACCGGAGCAATATCAGCTTCATTGCAGGAAGTTCAGCCACCCAATGGAGAAACCTTTTTTGGACACCCTTTTGGAAGGTATTGCGATGGGCGGCTCGTCATAGATTTTATGGGTATGTACACCAATTTTTGCTTCTCATAATTTCTCAGATTTAGAAAACCAAAGAGCAAATTGCAAGATTCCTTTCTCATGGGCCTGGCTTTTTCTAATTGAAAATATCACTTTTAATGGAGAAGAATTCTATGATGCTAGTTGCTCTCTCTGTTCACTTTCTTATCGGTGTTTTCTGATGTTCTTGAGCAGCTGAGAGTCTGAATCTTCCCTATCTCAGTCCATATTTAGACTCTCTTGGAACAAACTTCAGGCATGGAGCTAATTTTGCAACAGGAGGTTCTTCCATTCTTCCTGGGGAATATAGCCCATTTCATCTTGCTAGACAAGTATCTCAATTCGTCCTGTTCAAGTCTCGAACTGAAAAAATCTACAACCAAATCAAATCCAACGGTAACTCAATTCTCCATTTTTCCTTCTAAAAAATAGTTTGTCATTCAGAAATTTTTTGCTGTAGGAAGCTCAGAATTACTGAAAAGCATTCTTCCAAGGCCAAGGGATTTTCCAAAGGCACTCTATGTATTTGACATTGGACAAAATGATCTCTATTATAGGTTACAACACACTACAGAAAACCAAACCATAACATCCATTCCAAGCATTTTAAGCGAATTCTCCCTCGCAATTCATGTAAGCAGAGACGAGACTCCTCACTTAATCTCACCGATGCTCTTATTTTTTCAACATTCTACTAACATTACTTTATTTTATGGTCATTCAATCATTTCAGCTTCTATACAATGAAGGGGCAAGAATATTTTGGGTGCATAACACAGGTCCAGTTGGGTGCTTGCCATACAGTTTAATATTTCACAAAGCAACAAGTCCCTTGGATCATAATGGGTGCATAAAGTATCAAAATGAAGTAGCTCAAGTGTTCAATAAACAGCTTAAGATGATAATCGCAAAGTTAAGGACACAGCTCAAACTTGCTTCGTTTACATACGTTGATGTGTATTCGGCCAAATATGCACTAATTAGCAATGCAAAGAATCTAGGTAAGATTTGCAAAACCCATTGCATACCCATAAAGTCGTATAATTGTCGCATTTGTACTTAATCATCATAATTAACAGTAGAACTATAAAATCTCATCTGTCCCACAATGGTTTTCATGTTTACTAAAGTAGAAACGATAAAATCAAATGTTTTGATGGTGGCAGGGTTTGTCGATCCGTTTGAATTCTGTTGTGGGAGTTACTATGGGTACCGTATTGACTGTGGGAAAAGAGCAGTAGTGAATGGAACAGTTTATGGCAATGCTTGCAAGGACCCTTCAAAGCATATTAGTTGGGATGGAATACACCATTCTGAGGCAGCCAATGTATTGGTCGCTAAAGCCATTTTGAATGCCCCACTTTCCCCCATTCAGGAAGCCTGCCAAGCTCATCAATATGGCAAAGCATAGTCCATGTAAGGGATCAGTTCAATTTTATTTTCTTGGCTTTCAATTTCTAATATAGAGTGAGAGTATGGATGATGTTGGATTTTGTTAGTCTACTGTATGTGTTTCTTGCAATGCATTTCAGTCTAGATCTGCGTTAAAAATAAAATATTTTTCTCTTTAAGAAATAGCATACATAATGAGTGGATGACAAACTATAGTGTCAAGTTGATAATGTGGAAGAATCCTGACCTCTGGGCATTCACTTTCTGACTTCAGAAAACATTTCTTCTTAGTTTCGAACCAAACTAAATGGTTCAAAAAGGGGAGAAAAAGGCAGATAATGCATTAGGTTTGTAAAGATGGAATGAAATATTGTAGCAAATTCTTAACATGTGTTTTCTTTGAGATTAGCCTTAGTTGGAAGAGCCGCAGTCCATCAGAAACTTGGAAGTTCGGTTTCATCTTTCAACTACACCATTTTGGTTTGGAGAACTATTCGTAGTATATCGAGTCATTATTTCATGGTTTTGAAGAAACTTTGCAACGGACAAGATGATTGTCCATTTACCATGTGTTTATCATAATACTCTCTACCTCTATAAGTTCTCACATTTTTTATTGGTTTATCTCATTGTTTTTCTAACTTAAAAGATTTCTACTGTTTCACCCTTATTATGAAACAAGTAAATATAAATGTATCATGAGAAATCATTTATTGAAAAAGAAGTATATAAATCATACAATTGGATTATAAATATTTGAATATATGATCTCTAGCATTAAATACTTTATAATTTTTTAATTCTCTAAATAAAGATATATTTCGATCTCAATTGCGAATTAAAGAATCTTCATTTGTAACACATTTTTTCTTAGCAATATAAACATGCATAACATTATAAGTAGAATTACTTTGTTAATCAATGGAGAAAAGATCGTTAGACGATGAATGTATCATTACAAGCAAGATCCGATTTGTAATGTGTGAAAAGTTAAAAAAAAAAATATCCTAAAGGTACAAGCCTTACTATGGAAACCAAATTCATAGAAAAACTAAAGAAAAAATTGATACAAAATCACTCCTCAAAATGAAACTGTATATGTCAATAGACTTCACATGTAAACACATCTTGCTATCTGAATAAATGCTTTGTTGATTTTCCTCTGACATTCTTAGATTTCTCATATCCTACAAGATATTTGAAATATGAATTGTAGAATCAAAATAAATTCATTATGTGTTACAAATAGAATCGACCATATTATATTCATAACAAACAAATGATATTAACACATCTTTTTTTCAACCCAAAATTTATACTTAGAGCAATTATTCTCTATGTATCCTTTGTAACACGAAATTCCTTTTGAAATCTACCATCTTAAATCAATAGTTTTCTTCTTTTTTTTTCCTCATGTTTAGCTTAACCCTAATTCTTTCTTTGAGTTTTCATATAGGCATTGTCGCCCATTTTCATAGTCAATCTCCATTTGTCGTAAACACACACGGTAAATAACTCATTAATTGATAATTTATCATTATGTGTGTTGTAGGATATTTTGAAAATACCATATTGTTGGGGAAGAGTATTCGAAATATAGTGCACAATGAAAATGTCAGACATGTCAACCTCAATTATTTTAAATGGAGCTACAATGTCTCTTGTTTGCATTATGTGCACACACACACGCTTCCTATTGAAGTGGGCCTTCATGATGAAAACTTCATCATCAAATTGGAAAATGTCTTATTTAAAGTCTCATATATTTCATAATATACTTCAACAACACCTTGACATTTTTATATTCACTAATTGAACCTCATGTACTAATAGAGATCTTGGTCTTGATGTACATGATATTGAGGCGATTGGAACACTGCCAATGTTCACAAAGATCAAGCTCTTTCTAAAAATTAATAGGAGTAATAATTGACTCATCTTTCTGGGAGAATTTTCTCCCTCTAAATCTTAAAGCTCTCACTTCTTAATTCAAAAATATCACATTTAATATTAGAGAAATTACAAGTTTGTATAGCCATAAAAAATAATCAAACGTACTTATCATTTAAAAGATGGGACTAACAAAATAAGTTATGTTTTATCAATGTAAATTATATTCAAATAATTGTGAATAAAAGGATATAAAACTTGCATGTAAGCTAAAATTTTATTTCAATAAAATTCATATAACTTTATGAGAAAACTACTTAATTATGTTCTTTTTTTTTTAATTCATTCAGTAGATTAAGAAAAATTATTCGATATTTTATTTTAATTAATTATAAAATCTATTATATTCATATAATTATTCATAGTAAATGTAATTTTATATATTAATTTCGATTATGAAATCTTGTTTCTTGAAATTATTTATTTTATTTTTGTATGTATATTTTGTATTCTACTATATATGAAAAATTAAATTAAATAACTTTGATAAATCAAAACCTTTCGGCGGGGTTAAAACAGAATATTAAAAATCACAATATTCAACTAAACCGATATAGCACGAGTGGTTTAAACTATAAATATCCGATCATTGGACAAATTCGCACTTAATTTCTCATCTTCTACCTTAGGCAGGCCTCCTGACTAGGTTCGAAAACTAGAGTAATTCGACGAGAAACCTAACGATTTTAATTTATAAGACATAATTTTTAACAACTTTGATTGTAAAACGTTACAAAATCGAATTTTTAATTTGTAACTTTACTTCCAATCAAACATGTTCAAAATACAAACTTAAATTAACATGTTAAAACTTTGATTTTCAAAACATGAAGATAGATGTGTTTTCATACTAATACTAAGACTTTAAATGTGATTTAAACATACTTTCTAAACCATATATACAATTCTATGAAATGCGAAATTAATTTACACATTCTACTTTATATGTTTGATATATGCCTTATTATTTTGCACTTATTAGGCAATTCAAATCATTTATCAATTTCCTTTTGATAATGTATTTTTTTAGTCAAAATTAAATTAGAATTAGATTAACCGAGTGGGAACTCAAGGACTCTTCCATCAATGAGTTTTTCTGATTTATGTATCTTTTAAAGGGTGCTGGCGAAATATTATGATGATTAAATGATGACTTGTTATTAATATGGATCACTATATTTTATGGAAATTTAAAACTTATGAAATATAAATTTCTTACATTAATTAGTAAATTTGTTTTATTAATATAAAAATGACTCGTGTAAAAATTTTATTCCATGAATATCATTATAAATATTTGACAATTGCATTAATACAAATTTGATACATCCAATTAGGTTATTACCTATTTAATTGTCTATCACATGTCAAAAAATAATAAGATAATCAAATTAAAATACAAATTTAGAAACTAGGATTCAGCCTTCAAAATCTAAATTTCTAAATTAATCAAGTATTTCAATTCTTGCTTTGTTGTTCTCAAGTATCACTGTCGGCATAATTTTAAACACAAATGTGTGCATCTACAATATCTACTGCAAGTTATCTTCTTCTTTCTTTGTGCACACATTCACATGCACTAAAAGGATAAGTTAATGCTATTGTAGAAGATAACCGATTAGATTGACGCTCGTGAAGTTCAATCAATTGTAACAAACGTTATGGTGAAAAGATCTTCAAAGGGGAGCCTTGAAGCGCAGACGTAGGTGTGCTTTGTCGAACCGCATTAACAACTCAATTGTGTATTTCTTATCCCTTCTCATATTTTTCATTGTTAGTGTGGTTGTTTGGTTAGTAATTCTGAGATTAATTACGTTGAATTAACTCAATTAAATTGAATCAATTAATCACTTAGAAAAAGTTTTAAAAACCTAATTCACCTGTAGTTAATTACATTGATTAATTACGTTGGATTGACGCCCGTGAAGTTCAATCAATTGTAACCTGAAAGTTTATGGTGAAAAGATCTTCAAGGGGGAGCCTTGAAGCACAGACGTAGATGTGCTTTACCGAACTGCGTTAACAAATCGATTGTGTATTTCTTATTGTAACGACCCAGTTTTTCTTTACTTTGAAAATTGCATAAAATTTAAATTTTTCTTTTCTTTTGTAAAAACAACAGAAATCTTTATTAAAACCCTTTTTAGTTATAATCAGAGTTCTTTTCTTAAAATTTGATCGTTAAAAATCATTTTCTTAAACTCGTTACTTAAATCGTTATAAACAACGGAAGATTATAAAATTATTTTTCTTAAAACGTAGCGGAGGCATAAAACAATAATATTAAACTGTATCACTTTATTATTTACAAAACCATTTTCTCTTTTAAATCCTTTAACCCAGCCAGCCACAAGATCCGCGCGTATAAATCCTTCGTCAACTGCTCTTAATCTATTCTTCTGTATTTGAGCGTATACCTACATCACAAGACTTAACTAATGAGCTTAAGACTCTGTAAGTGATATAAATAAAAACTATACAATGCACATGCTATGCTCTTTTAAAACCATATGTGTTTTCATTTCAGTTTCCATATCCGTATCTGTTTCTGCATTCGTATCCATTTCTGTTTTTGTTTCTGTATCTGTATCTGTTTCCATTTCTAGAAACCCGTTTCTATATCTGTATCTGTTTCTACTTCTAGAAACCCATTTCTGTTTTCGTTTCCGTTGTTGTATCCGTATCCATATCTGTATCTGTTTTCTTTATCTTTTCTTTATCTTTTACGTTTTGGTCTATCCCGATCTTTGTCCAGGGATTTCAGTCTATTATCCTGATCTTTGTCCAGGGATTTCGCAACTAGTATGAGCAGCAATGGCATACTTTGAAAGCTAGCTAACGTCCAATGGCTTTCTCCGAAAGTTCGCTAGCGACTGTGTCCACCAATGACTTAAACGGCCTCACATCATACAGTCGCCTCGTATTACGTATCTTTTACATTTATTCTACTTATTATCTGTTTTGCTTTTCATGGTAAAATGGATATTCCTACAGCCCAATGATGGTCTTTCACTTCAGGTGATCAGCCCTCCACAAACACCGTAAACTTAGTATGTGTGAGCATCCATTAAACCATCTTTAAAACCATGCATGTGAAATCATTTTCATATCGTTTTAAAACCATGATGCATGATACTCGTGAATGTATACAATCTATTTTATCAATAAGATCTCTAAACATGTTCATCTATTAAACATAGCATTAAAAGAACCTAGTTCTAATAAACACCCAGCAAGCAGCATCACAATTTACGGAACATACTCAATATCTGGTAAAGCAGTAAACAACCTAAATATTCTATGAAAGTAGTAAATAGTCAGCATACAACCCTAATTCTTGCGATGTAGGATCTAAAGACCAAAACACATGCATATCATTTACCTGCAGTCTGTGGCGCGTTTAACACTTTATTCTTTTTCCGTTAAAACTGTAACGACCTGGTTTTTCATTATCTTAACAAAATGCGATAAATTTAAACTTTTATAAAGCAACTTAAATCATCGTTAATTAAAAATCAGAGTTCTCTTCTAAAAAACCGAACCGTTAAATTCTTTTTTTTAAACTCGTTATTTAAACCATGGAAATCTATAATTATAAATCATTTTTCTGAAAACATAGCGAAAGCTCAATTAAACTAATTGTGGAATAATAAGCAATTGATTACATTTATAATTTCAAAACCATCTTTCTTGTTATGTCTTTAGCCTTGCCAACCACAACGCTCGCCCGTGGAAATCCTTCATCAACCGCTCTTCTTTGGATTAATGGTAATATCATGAACACCTACACCACAAGTAAACTCTAAGCCCAAGGGCTTAGTAAAGAATTGAGATATACAACATGAATGCTTCTAACTCATTATGTCAGAATGGGATCCGCCCCAAACCGCTCTTTACTCACGGTTACATATAACATAAACTCGTAGATCGAGTAGGGAGATTGGAGGACCCTGGCAGGTAATGGGGGAGAATCGGCATCAGACTCCCTAGAGTAGACAAGCTTTCAAACCCAATGTGGACAGATTAAATTCTATCCGAGTCTACTGGTTAGATCCGAACCATTAACCTGGCCTACAATTCCCTTACTTTCTTTTCTTTTCTTCATTTTCTTCTCACACATGAACACCAACCATTTTCATGGTATTTCCTATGATATCTACTATCATGAATGCACTATGATGCAATATGAACAATAGAAACACAATGATATCATTCATCCAATGAATTCACAAGTCCATACTACCAAGATTTCCATAATATAGAAGGAATACACTACGCAAATCAATCACGGAATTTCGACAACAATTCAACAGCGAATCAACACACTCCACAGTAGCAGGAAATAATCATGTACACATTAAGTAATACAGTCAACAACCACACTAACGAATATCAAAACCTGCGGAAGATAATAGTAGAAGAACAACAATTCTACTAGCAATTATAACGACTAATATATTTCATGAATCACTGGAAATTCATAGCGTATATCAACGAACCAATAATGTCTTAAAAATAGTTATCATGCTTTGAATTAAAACTGAAAATAATAACAAGTAACAACGAATAAGGCATGTTACAATGCTTTGATATCAATTGTAAGATACAAAGTCTATAGTGAATTAAAACGACATACATGCTTTATAATTTGACAACGAATACGAAATATAACAGCAAATTAAATTGGGCATACATGTTTCGTAACTTGACAGCGAATTAAAACGAATATACGTGCTTTATAATTTGATGGCGAACTACAAAATATATGACAGCGAATGAACAACGTGCATACATGCTTTATAATCTGACAGCGAATACAAAATATGACAGTGAAATTGAACATGTATACGTGCTTCACGAATTGACAACGAATACTAAATATGGCAGTGAATGAAAACATGCATACGTGCTTTATCATTTGACAGCGAATATAAAACATAGCAGCGAAATAAAACGTGTGATATGTTTTGAATCCTAACAGAAAATAACAACATATAATCAGCGACTTGACAACAAGTTTCCAACGACTCAAACGTACAAATATAGCTCCGAATTAACAGAAAACAAAAACCAGAACAGCAGCAAGGTCATAGCAATTAAAACATGCTAATCATGCTTCAAAATTGATGAAAAATAGCTATGGAACAGCAGCGAAACAACAATGAATTCGCTACAACTAAAACAAGCTAACATACTTTGAAATTTACGGAAATTAATTACGGAACAACAGTGAATTCAACAGCGATTAGAACGCTTTAACATGCTTTGGAATTGACATAAAGAAATCACGAAACAATAGCGAAACAGCAGCGAGTTCTCAATAGTTAAAACATGCTATTATATATTGAAATTAATAGAAAACAAATGCAGAACAACAGTTAATTCAACGACAATTAGGACGAGTTATCATGCCTTATGAATCGACGAAATTAATAATATACAACAGCGAATTAAACATGCATACATGGTGCGACAGCAAGCTAAGAAGTATGACAGTGAATAAGAATATACATACGTGCTCCATAATTGAATAAAAACTAACAAAGAATTCATACAAAATCTATATATATCGAATACGCAAAGAATTAACCAACCCAAGCATTATCAAGAGGGTAATAACAAGTATTAACTAGAGTCACAACAATAGAATTCGAGCAAGAAAAACTCATGGAATTCAAACAAGAAAATAGAATGACTATACTTGTGGATGGGGCTTTGACAGCCAAGACTCTACCCAATTCCTTACCTCACAGTTACCAACAAATGAAGGTGAGAAACGCAGCTAGGGATTGTCCAAACCAGCTACTCGCTTTAGTTCAGAACCACCCTCACAACACATTCTCTCGGCTCACTTTAGCAAGGTTTTTTTTCTCCCTACGCGGAAGACCCATCCTTCCCTTTAACAGCAGGAACAAGTGGTGGTTGGCAGGCAGACACCTAAGTTGC
Source organism: Begonia loranthoides (assembly GCA_022433065.1). Lineage (NCBI taxonomy): Eukaryota > Viridiplantae > Streptophyta > Magnoliopsida > Cucurbitales > Begoniaceae > Begonia > Begonia loranthoides. Next base: position 9,348,007 of record CM039477.1, on the reverse strand, counting down.
GTAATTGCCACCTAAAACAAGTAATGGCTACTAATAACATGTTATTGATCCACAGACACGAGGTCCACTGAGTAGTTGGCAACAATATCGCTGCCCAATTCATCAAACTGTCCAATAATTCTTCCAATTAACCGAACATCAGGGAGGTATTTTTACAGAACAAGACGACCGACTTACCTTGGCAACTAAACCGCAGCACGCGGTTTTGATCAATCCAACCCGTGCCCTGCGAATCGGGCAACGCCGAGCCCTAGCCTCTGCACCCATCACTTGCAGCACGCCGGATCGCACCGCACCGCGCCATACGTCGGACTGTAGCCCCGCGCCGCCTAGACCCGTCCCGAGCAATCGACGCCCGCATCTCCCTCTCGTGTCTCCCCTTCTCTTCTCTCAGCTCTCCCTCTTTCTCCCCTGATTTCGGCCACGGTTTTATTCCTTTCAGCAAGAAGAAAAAAAACCCATGACTTAACCCATGAACCGATAAGCTCGAACCGGTTCACCTGCTAAACCGGTTCAGCCCCTTTTTCCCTAATTTACTTTCTTTATTTTAATTCTCAATTAATCCCCTTTATTCATAAAATCTTCCAATTAATAATTCACTTTTAATTTAATTAATTTCTTCATTTAATTAAATTATTTTTGACTCATTTCAAATTTTTTATTTATTCCGAATATTATTTGATGATAATTATTGGTCCAATTTAATTTCTTCCATTCGGTATTTCAAATTAATTTTTTCATTAAATAAATCTTCAATAATCCAATTATACCCAATTAATTTCCAATTATCTTTACTTAATTCCGTTATGGAAAATCGGGATATTACAAATACCTTCAAAATAATTAACATTTATTTATTAATATATTTATCGATTATAAACTCCAATTTGATGCCGTTATTACTCATTAATTATTTCATAATTTAATTACCACTTAATTATTTCATATTTTTGTTCGATTATTTTCATCAATCAATTTAACCAATATTTATTCATTAATAACTAACCACCGAATTTCCATAAACCTTAACTTCCATTTTTCCCTTCACATCATAATTATCAATTATATATACGAAGTCAGCATTATATTATAAATCCTATTCCATACTTTCACCCATTTCTCCAACTTATTCTTCCTTTAATTCATATATCGAGATTTACATGTCATTACCAAAATTTAAATCAACAATTCTAGAACATATAATCTAATTGTAGAACTTATTAAGACCAACAGAACACAATTCCAAACTGAACACTCATCACCTATTCATCCACAGTTTCCCAATTTATCTCACAACCTCATCTTAATCATATCTCAATAGAAGGTAAACAATGAATCAGAAATCTATTCTTATTATTAACAACAGCAATTGGACATACCATCAACCATCAGAGCATAATTCATCTCAACTATCCAATACAACAGCGTATAGTGAATATCATGGGTAATCATAGAGAGCTATCAACATATTCTAATTGACAGTGTTTAGTGACAAAAATTGCAGAACTAAACCAATTCACAGTATACCCATTTATCTTATACAACTTCCACATAAATCCATAAGTCAAGGGAAAACACAAGGGCTACCTGCAAACTTCTCTCCTTCACCATTCACGACCTTCAGTTTACAATCACTCACTGTCCCCTCACTATCCTCAGCTCTCAATTCTCCAGAGAACTCACGGCCTTCAACACTCACAGATAGCACTCTCTGCTCATCTTCCTTTACACCCTCTCCCCTCTGTCATTTTATTCTCCATCCTCCCGACAACACTCTTCATTTCTTTTCTGCAGCACATGTATGGCTTCAACAGCTTCTTGAAGATGGCTGCCTCCTTTTTCAATCCACCAACTACTTCCCATATCCCGCATAATTGCTGCCATCTGTCATGCATAATTGTGTCGGTAGAATAATAAACCGGTTCATCATTTCAGCAAGCCAAAAGGACAGGTTGACGGACCGGGTGCAGGGGTTGTCAACTTCTCCCTCGCGTTTCGCCAATGCCGTCGCCCCTGCAAATCGCTTCCACACATTCTGCTAAACTTCGTCCAAGACAGAATGCCCGGAGAAGAAAACACAGGATAGAAATGAATGATTTACCTCAGCCAAACATTCGCAACATCGCGGGAGAAATCGATCCAACCCGTGCCCTACAATCTGTGACTATTCCTAGCCCTAGCTCCGCGACATCGTCACCTGCTCCGCGATGTCGTCAACAGCTCCCCACGAGGAAGAACCAGCCGAACTCGAGCCTCCTCGAGCTCCCGAGCTCCCTCGTCGCCATCTCTCACTCACTCGCTCTCGTCTCCCTCGATCTCCCTCTCGCCAAGCTCTCTCTCCCTTCTTCCCCTCACCCGATTTCCCTTCTCTTTTCAGACAAACCAACCCCTTCTCTATAATCTTCAACAAAACCAACCGACCAGCCTTCTTCAGCCGAACCGAAAATGGTTCGACCCACAGAACCAAACCGTGAACCAACCAGCATCCTTTCCTCCATTTTAATTTTTCTTTTAATTCTTTAATTCCAACTAATTCATTTAATTTTTTTCCATTTAATTTTAAACCCTTCTTTCACTCAATTAAATTCTCTTTTAATAATTTAATTAAACTCTTCATTTAATTAAATTATTTTCAATTCAATTCCAATTTCTGATTTATTTCGAATATTGCTTGATGATAATTATCAGTCTGATTTAATTTGTTCAATTCGGTTTCCCAAATTAATTTGCATAAAATAAATTCTCAATAATTATCCAAAGAATCCCCGAATAATTTCCTCATCAAATAATTTATCAATTCTCCCGATTAATTTCTCAATTATTTTTACTTAATTCCGTCACGAAAAATAGGGGTATTACATTCCTCCCTCCTTATATAAATTTTGTCCTCGAAATTTGTTCAATATAAGCGCTTCTTTAGCTTAACATCTAAAAATTTCTCCCTCTTAATCTGATAGTACGACAGATCTCTGTAATGTAACCAACTTAATCATGCTAAAAAGCCTCATTACGTACCAAAATGACGATTCAACTCACCAAATTTTAACTTCATTTGCATCTTCCACAGTAGAAAACACTTTTGTGCATTTATTTCCTATTTTCTCAAGCCAAAACTGGACAGTTGTTGACCAAATGACTACTTATATCACCTTTAAACACTGCTTGAATCAATAAGACACCATCCGAAATGATCTCTTTGCACTAAATCCTAAGCATGAATTATTATTTATCACATCCATCCATCAACTTTATCCAAAGAAATACTACAACGACTCACAGTCATCCAGACACATCATTATTTAATTTGCAATCATTACCCAATAAATACATTACAACTTCACATATGGACTAATTCTAGTACATTCTGAAATACAACACTTTTTCATACCTCACATCTTTGGGCATCACATAGATAAATGACCAATCTCCCTACATTTAAAGCATTGACGAGATTTAGCTAGACAATTTCCCCCATGTCTTTTCCTACGCTCTGGGCATCGACTTCTTGGCTGGTCTTCTTCCTTAACAGATTGCTTTATTTCTCTAGACGTGTCTTCTTCTTCTTGTGAGTGTGGGTGAAACCTCACAGTAGACTCATTCTGTTTCACGGACTGCTTTTGCACTTCTTCAGTGTCAAGAGCCTTTGATACAGTCTTCGAATATGCCACATCCTTAGTACCCGATATCACAACACCCTCATGAATTTTTATCTTAAATCCTTGCACAAAATGTTGTACTTTATTAGCATTACTGCCCACTAGATGAGGGGCAAACCGTGACAAGGATTCAAACTCGCGCACATATTCTGCAACCGTTCCTTTCTGCTGTAGGTGAATAAACTCTACCAACTTCTTGGTCCTTATTGAGCGGTTTAAATATTTGTCATAAAAGATTTCCTTAAATTCTTTCCATGTCATCGTAGTCACGTCTTTTGTTATCTTAATCGAGTGCCACAAAAATCTTGCATCCTTAACTAGCATAAACATGACACATGCTACCATTCCTTCTTCTTTTACTTTAGCATATGTGAACATGTCCTCAATAGTCCTAATCCATTCTTCAGCACCAGCTAGGTTCGTAATGTCCCTCTCAAATCGAGGTGGTCACAAACGTTGAAATTTCTCTCAGCTTACATCCTGTTGCTCTACCACTTGTTATTCAACAACTCGTTCATTTCCACGCGCAATTATTTCCATGCGCAATTATTTCCATAAGTTTTGAGATTGTCGCTCCATTTGGTGAGATTGTCATTCTAATAATGTAGTCAACCAATTGATAGTTTCTTCTGCATTATTTGCAACTCTTCTTTGTCCAACTTCTCGTCGTCTTTTAGCCATGATACATTTTTATCGCCACACAAAATTATTTAACTAAATTGTTATTTATTCTGTCCTCTTTTATTTAACTAAATATTTATTCATTGTTATTTATTCTGTCTACTTATAACTAACTAAATATTGGTTCATTGTTTTTTATTCTATCTACTTTTTATTTAACTAACTAAATATTTATTCATTTAGTCATCATTTTTATTTTATTTTATTATTACTATTATTATTTTATTTATTTATTTATTTTATATGTATATATGTATTTTTCTTTTATTCTCAGTCTTATTTTATTATTATTAAACTTTTTTTGTATATATATATTAATTTTTTTTGGTAATTTAAGCAACTTCATTTAATTATCTAATTGATTTAGATTATATTGTAATTACAAGATTTTTTTTTCCTGTTTCCATTTTAAAATTCTCCTAATTTAAGAGGAACAATTATAACATTCTTCTAGACAAAATATCCTACAACTTTATGCATAATCTCCAATGGCAAAACATATAATTTAAAGTAACACTTACAATTGATGAAGTATTTTCACGTTGAACCTTATGCTCGTAGGCAGTCTACAAAACCGATTTTAAAACTCGGGCGCTCTGATACCAACTGTAGCCCAGTTTTTCTTTACTTTGAAAATTACATATAATTTAAAACTTTTCTTTTCTTTTGTAAAAACAGCAGAAATCTTTATGAAAACATTTTTTAGTTATAATCAGAGTTTTTTTCTTAAAACCTGATCGTTAAAAATCATTTTCTTAAACTCGTTACTTAAATCGTTATAAACAACGGAAGATTATAAAATCATTTTTCTTAAAACGTAGCGGAAACATAAAACAATAATAATTAAACTGTATCACTTTATTATTTATAAAACCATTTTCTCTTTTAAATCCTTTAGTCAGCCAGCCACAAGATCCGCGCGTGTAAATCCTTCATCAACTGCTCTTAATCTGTTCTTCTGTATTTGAGCGTATACTTACATCACAAGACTTAACTAATGAGCTTAAGGCTCAGTAAGTGATATAAATAAAAACTGTACAATGCACATGCTATGCTCTTTTAAAACCATATAAGTTTTTATTTCAGTTTCCATATCCGTTTTTGTTTCTGTATTCGTATCCGTATTCGTTTCTGTTTCCGTTTCTGTATCTGTATCTGTATCCGTTTCCATTTCTAGAAACCCATTTCTATTTTCGTTTTTGTTTTTGTTTTTGTATCCGTATCCGTATTCTTTATCTTTTATTTATCTTTTACATTTTAATCTATCCTGGTCTTTTTCCAGGGATTTCAGTTTATTATCCTGGTCCTTGTCCAGCAATTTCGCAACTGGTATAAGCAGCAATGGCATACTCTAAAAGCTAGCTAACGGCCAATGGCTTTCTCCGAAAGTCCGCTAGCGACCGTGTCCACAAAGGACTTAAACGGCCTCGCATCATACCGTCACCTCATATCACGTATCTTTTACATTTATTCTACTTATTATCTGTTTCTCTTTTCGTTGTAAAATGGATATTCCTACAGCCCAATGATGGTCGTTCACCTCAAGTGATCAGCCTTCCACGAACATCGTACACTTAGTATGTGTGAGCATCCACTAAACCATCTTTAAAACTATGCATGTGAAATCATTTTCGTATCGTTTTAAAACAATGATGCATGATACTCTTGAATACATACAATCTATCATACCAACAAGATCTCTAAATATGCTCATCTATTAAACATAGCATTAAAAGAATTTAGTTCTAATAAACACCCAGCAAGCAGCATCACAATTTACGGAACATGCTCAATATCTGGTAAAGCAGTAAACAACCTAAATATTTTATGAAAGCAGTAAACAGTCAGCATACAACCCTAATTCTTGCAATGTAGGGTCCGAAGACCAAAATACATACATATTACGTACCTGCAGTCCATGGCGCGTTTAACACTTTATTCTTTTTCCGTTAATACCTTCAAAATAATTAACATTTATTTATTAATAATTTATCAATTATAAACCCCAACTTTATTACCATTATTACTCGTTAATTGTTCCATAATTTAATTACCACTTAATTATTTCATATTTTCATCCAATTATTTTCATTGACCAATTTACCCAATATTTATTCATTAAAAACTAACCACCGAATTTCCATAAACCTTAACTTCCATTTTTCCCTTCACATCATAATTATCAAATATATACACGAAGTCAGCATTATATTATAAATCCTATTCCATACTTTCACAAATTTCTCCAACTTATTCTTCCTTTAATTCATATATCGAGATTTACGTGTCATTACCAAAGTTTAAATCCACAATTTTAGAACATATAATCTAATTGTAGAACTTATTAAGGCCAACAGAACACAATTGCAAACTGAACACTCATCACCTATTCATCCACAATTTCCCAATATATCTCACAACCTCATCTTAATCATATCTCAATAGAAGGTAAACATTGAATCAGAAATCCATTCTTATTATTAACAACAGCAATTGGACATAGCATCAACCATCAGAGTATAATTCATCTCAACTATCCAATACAACAGCGTATAGTGAATATCATGGGTAAATCATAGAGAGCTATCAACATATTCCAATTGACAGTGTTTAGTGACAAAAATTGCAGAACTAAACCAATTCACAGCATACCCATTTATCTTATACAACTTCCACATAAATCCATAAGTCAAGGGAAAACATAAGGGCTACCTGCAAACTTCTCTCCTTCACCATTCACGACCTTCAGTTTACAATCACTCACTGTCCCTTCACTATCCTCAGCTCTCAATTCTCCAGAGATCTCACGGCCTTCAGCAGAGAGCACTCTCTGCTCTTCTTCCTTTACACCCTCTCCTCACTTCGCCTCTCTAACATTTTATTCTCCGTCCTCTCGACAACACTCTCCATTTTTCTTCTTCAGCTCAATTATAGCTTCGATAGCCTCTTGAAGATGGTTGCCTCCATCTTCAATCCGCCAACCACTTCCCATATCCCGCATAATGGCTGTCATTTGTAAAGGAGTGGCATGCCTAATTGTGTCGGCAGAATAATAAACTGGTTCATCATTTCAGCAAGCCAAAAGGACCGGTTGGCGGACCGGGTGCAAGGGCTATTAACTACTCCCTCGCGTTTCGCCATGGTCGTCGCCCATACAAATCGCGTCCACACATTCTACCAAACTTTGTACAAGACAGAATGCCAAGAGAAGAAAACACAGGATAGAAACGAATGATTTAACTCGGCCAAACATTCGCCGCGGGAGAAATCGATCCAACCTGTTCCCAACAATCCGCAGCTATTCCGAGCCCTAGCTCAGCGACGTCGTCACCAGCTCCCCGCGAGGAAGAACCAGCCGAACTCGAGCCTCCTCGAGCTCCCTTGTCGCCATCTCTCGCTCTCTCGCTCTCGTCTCCCTCGATCTCCCTCTTGCTCGAGCTCTCTCTCCCTTCTTCCCCTCACCTGATTTTTCTTCTCTTTTCAGACAAACCAACCCCCTTCTCTATAATCTTCGATCCACAGAACCAAACCGTGAACCAACCAGCATCCTTTCCTCCATTTTAATTTTTCTTTTAATTCTTTAATTCAAACTAATTCATTTAATTTTTTTCCATTTAATTTTAAACCCCTCTTTCACTCAAATAAATTCTCTTTTAATAATTTAATTAAACTCTTTATTTAATTAAATTATTTTCAACTCAATTCCAATTCCTGATTTATTCCAAATATTACTTGATGATAATTATCGGGCCGATTTAATTTCTTCAATTCGGTTTCTCAAATTAATTTTCGTAAAATAAATTCTCAATAATTATCCAAATAATCCCCAAATAATTTCCTCATCAAATAATTCATCAATTATCCAATCATACCCGATTAATTCCCCAATTATTTTTACTTAATTCCGTCACGAAAAGTAGGGATATTACACTTATCCCTTCTCATATTTTTCATTGTTAGTGTGGTTGTTTGGTTAGTAATTCTAAGATTAATTATGTTGAATCAACTCAATTAAATTGAATTAATTAATAACTTTAAAAAGTTTTAAGAACCTAATTCACCCTTATTAATTACGTTGGATTAACCCCCGTGAAGTTCAATCAATTGTAATCTGAAAGGTTATGGTAGAAAGATCTTCAAGGGATAGCCTTGAAGCGCAGACGTAAGTATGCTGTGTCGAATCATGTTAACAACTCGGTTTTGTATTTCTTATCCCTTCTCATATTTTTCATTCTTAGTGTGGTTGTTTGGTTAGTAATTCTGAGATTAATTATGTTGAATTAACTCAATTAAATTGAACTAATTAATCACTTAGAAAAAAATTTAAAAACCTAATTCACCTCTCTCTCTCTCTCTCTCTCTCTCTCTCTCTCTCTCTCTCTCTCTCTTAGGTTATTTCGATCTTTCATCTCTAAGTCCATGCGCCGTGCCAACCCCACTCATACCAAAGAAGGATAGAAGCATGAGAATGTGTGTGAATAGTCGAACCATTAATCAAATCACTATCAAATATCGGTTTCTGATACCTCGGCTCGAAGATATGTTGGATGAACTAAGTGGGGCCATATTATTCTCAAGAATCGACTTAAAAAGTGTGTACCACCAAATTAGAATGAGAGAAGAAGATGAATGGAAAACAACTTTCAAGACCAAATATGAGCTTTATGAATGGATGGTCATACTTTTAGACTATCTAACGCGCCAAGTACCTTCATACAGGTCATGCACCACACGCTCAAGGACTTCCTAGGGAAGTTCATGGTGGTTTATTTTTACAATATCTTGGTCTATAGCAAGACTTTATCTTCACATATTGAGCCCCTTAGAAGTCTTTTTAAAGTCCTCCTATGCACCAAGTTTTATGGCAACTTAAAGAAGTGTTCATTCGCACAAGAAAATGTCTATTTTCTGGGCTTCATCATCTCTAAACATGGAATGGAAATAGACAATTCAAAGATCAAAGTTATCCAAGAATGAGCTACATCTACAAGCGTCACCAAGGTGTAAAGCTTCTATGGTCTATCTTCCTTTTATAGAATGTTTATTCAAGACTTCAGCACCATCATGGCCTCCATAACGGATTGCAAAAATAAGGGAAAAGAATTTTCTTGTATTTTTTATGTCATTAATAATAATTAGAGAAGCAGTTATTTTCTTATTAGAAATTGTATGTAATTGAAGATTTACTGCTTTTAATATATAAATATATATATAACTAAGAGGAATATCATCCTCTTTTTTAGGTTTTATTTTTATTTTATAAAGAATATGGCTAAAATCATTTATATGTCAATATTATGAAAATTATGTCAAATTGATAAAATTGAAAGAACCAGAATTATGATAATAAATTTTTGAATATCTCATTTATAGTATTATAAAAAGATTTCTAAAAATTCAATAAATACATTAACAATAGGGTAATTATCAATATAACCCCTGAAGTATGGAAAGACCTTTTAACTAATACCCTAAGCTTCAAATTTTGAATTCTGACACCTTAATGTTTGAGGCGTTATCAACCAACACCCTCTCCGTTAATCCACCATCAAAAGCCAGGATTTTTGAAGAAAATGTCTCTCCTCTCTCTATTTCTCTTCATTGCAATCTGTCCTCCATCATCCAACTTCCCTTGCAAAAAAAGAAAAAAGAACAACTTGTAACTAAGGCATAAAGCCTTAGTTATACCTTAAAATTCCTAAATTTTTATATAAATTTAATCCAATTAATTAGGTATAGGAATATCCCATAAATCTTGCCCAAGATAAGTGCAAATACACCAATTTAGGTCCCTAGAAAGACCCTAAACAAATCCAATGATAAGTCCAAAAATGGGCAATAGACTGCAGCCCAGCAGACTACAGCCTTGGGCAGACCTTGGCCCAAATTGGGCAGCCCACACTGGGCAGCCCAACATTTGGACTTGGCCCCACAGGGCAGTCCATTCATCTGACTTTGACCCAATATTCCATTTTATCTATGGCCCACGGAGACGGACAGTGGCTACGAACATGGCCCATTCACGGACGTCTCTGCTCTTCAACGAGGGCGTCTTTTTTTCTTTGACACGAGCGTTGTTGTTCATCAACATGAATGATCTCAACTCTGGCCGAGATTTTTTCGTCTTGGCCAATTGTCCAACCCACCTAAGGTGTAAGCTTTACACATTGAAGCTCAGCTCTTTGCTGGGCCACGCTTCGATGTGAGTCGCCAACGGAAAAATTGCACCGTTCAACCAATTTACCCATAACACAAAGAAAATCAACATTTCCAAAATCACAATTCAGATTATCAATCCAACAAAGAATAAAAATCCAAACTTTTACCAACAGAATTTCCGATTCAGTATCACAAATTATGCAGACCAAAATGATATTACAGAGTTAAAAAAAAAATCAGATTCTTGATCTACCTCTGATGTCGATCCTCGACTTTGAAAATTTTCAAATTATGTCATCATCCAAAACAAACTCGTATGCGGTCACCTAACACTGAGAGGAATTTCGCATATGGATTTTAAAAGTTTGGTATGCACAATTGAAGTTATAGAGGAAGAAGTTCGACTTACCAAGGCGACAAAGAATACAGTTTTAACCTTCACCCAAAATGGCCGAAAACACCACTGCGTGATGAGAGAATTTCACAGTGAGTGTGAGAAAGATTGAGATGCAGACAAGGAATAGAGAGCTAACATTTAAGAGCAAAAAGGGAAGGAGGGAATCGAGAAGGAATTCCCCATCTCCCATAAGGAAATTGATGCTTGGGGAGGCATCTCAAAAAACGTCACTCCAAAATTTTAAATTCTAATTAATTTTTTTATAAAAAATGGTAGATATTACAAAATTGATCTGAGATTTTTGTTGAAACATACTTTCAATTCGATCCCAAAGTGCGCCATAAGCCTCAACAATTTGAGTGAATCCTTCAATGTCTATATCCTACTAGCCTGAGACAAACTAATTCTAACTATGTTCGAGATTATAAGAAAGGACATCATGTCAAAGATAGTTATGAAAAATGAAATATGGTTGAGTCAACGAACCTTTTGTATCCTCAAATCAAGAAGAGGTTTGTCAAGCTACAACTTGTCTCTTGAAATTGGAGTCTAATTTTTGCAAGAGCTTGCCAGTTTGAGGATAGCAACGGTAACAAATAGTACATAGTCATTTTGGGCAGGCGTACTTGTAACTGTTATCGGTGGGAGTTGACTAGAATCTCATGCATGCATGCAATCTTGTGTATGCATTTTATGAGGAGACCAGCTGAGGAATTTTTTCATGAACGCTACCACCGGGAAATATACATGAGGTTGTACTAGCACTTTGTCCAACAGGTCAGTGTACAACTCATGTAGCATGTAACGAACCATGATCCAATTATGCAATCACCAACTAAAAGATGTTCGGGAAGGCCTAAAAAACAAAGAGTTAGGGATGTTGACAAGCCACATTTTCGGACAGTTCTGAACAAGAGAAATGTCAACATGGCATGCAACTAGTGTCGGGGTGTGGGCCACAATACTCGCAATTGTCCAAGTGGAGGCTCAAACACAAGAGAGGCAAGTGACAGCGGTAGGTCAAGAGGCAGAAGGAGGAGAGGTAGGAGAGGAATCTTGAAAGACACATTTATGAGTTTCACAACTACCAAGACACAAATGAGCACATGATTACATTTCATTTTCAAGTGTTATTTTAATAAGGATAATTTTATTGGCAATTTGTTTCAATTGTTATGTAGAAGTCTACCACACAAGGTCCATATATATGAGAGGCCGCTGCAAAGAACGAGTTGTTTTAATTGGCATGTTGATCCTGACTATGATGTAATGCATATTTTCTTCATTATAACTTGTTGTAATGAACATGTTATCCTTTGTTATACACTCTTACTATATTTCTCTCTCTCTCTCTCTCTCTCTCTCTCTCTCTCTCTCTTTCAATGTTTAAGTGCAGATAAGATATTTTCTTTTCATCTCTTGTCTCTCTCTCTAAATGTGCATAAAACAATCATGCACTTTTCAAGATTAAAAAGACAGTTGCATGGGGGAATGAGAACATCGATACTAATCCACCATTTGAATATGAACTTTAGTGTACAATTAACTATTATCTCTACACATCAACCACTTTTGTCAGCTCCTTGCTACAAGATTTCCTCCGTTAATTGATGATTCCAAATGTGCAAGTTGAGTTCATTTATACATTGGAACCTTTGTCATAGAGGAGTCTCATCTGGTAGATCTGCGTGAGGGTGGAAGTCGGTCTTCCTAAAATTTCATAGCAGCCCTAAGCCCCACTAGTACAACAAAATATGATGTACGAGCTGACATGGAAAGGGCAAAATCACCACATAAGTCAAAAGCAATATGAATCTCCACAAGTGAAAAGATATACCTCTCTTTATCTATTGATGACATGATAATTTTAATTGCTTCTAGTAGCAAGGCTTCGTATGGGTAGTGAGTGTGCATGTCAACAGATGACAGAAAACATGATTGTTGCAGCAACCAGAAATTTCTTTTGGATTGATTTATAAACATTTTAGTATTTCCTATGATTTAATGACTTATAATGGTTGTTTTGTTGGTGTGATATATTGCTTCATGGTTTATTTCATTAAAAAAAGGATTTAAGACCTCATGTCCTATATAATCGAGATAATGATTTAGAATAACTCGTGGCCGGTTGAATCGATCATGGTGTGGAATGTGTTGTTGATTCTAGAATAATGTTGTTATAATCATAATATAAGAAGTATGAGGGAGTATGACTCTTAAAGGGATAACAATGTTGGAACTATGGATCAAGTAAATATAGAGATCCAATTTGTAAAAGAAGAGGAGATTGTAATATCCGACATTTTTCTCATTTTTGGCATGTTAATTTTTAAGGGTCAAGAAGAAATTAGTATGGTAGGGGAGTCAAATTTGTTAGATTAATTGTTGGATATGTTAAGGTGGACACCCAAAGAGGTGACACAAAATTAAAGAGTTAAAAATGTGGAAAATATGAAATGAGCCACGAGTTAACTGTTGCATATCCTCTGTGAAAGAGAGAGAAAGAAAGTCATGAAGAAAGAAGAAAGATGAATTAATGCCATGAAATATCATGTTCACAGTCTTATGCATTCCTTGCTAAGTCTTAAACTTATAAATGAACCTTGCATTATAAGTAATGATTGTTTGGATGAAATGGCCACCGAAGAGTTTCTGGTTGAAGAAGCTTGTCCATGATAAAGACTTTGTGTTGTTGGATCTGTTGATCGTGGATTATGAGTTGAGGTTTAACAACCAACTTTTGAAAGGGTTTTTTTTTATGAAAAATGCTTCTATGTTTGTTATTGGGTTCACTATTTTTATGTAGTGGATTTGATATAAAAATTATAAAGGACTTTTAAACTTGGGTTTTATAAGGATTATGTTGTGATTTGCTAAAAGTCTTCCGCTATAATGATTTTACAAATGCCTGGTTTAGTAGTTGATTTATCGTATGGTTTTATTTCAAATAGTATTTATGTGACCAGTTTTAATTGGGGTGATAAAAAAAAGAAATTTATTCAAAAATTAAGATTTACGAAAAGGGGCGTTGTAATTGTGATGGATGTGTCTGAAAAGTAAACCAGGTGTTAGAACTGTTCAAACATGAAGTACAAAAAAATCAAGAAGATTACTTACGTGAATCCACCCTAATGTAATAAGTAATCTTTTCATTTGAATAGTGAAGTATTCTTCTTCGTTCAACGTATTATACTGCATACAAAGAACACAAGAATGAGTAATAAAATAAAAATCTTCTGAACTACTTAATTTAACATAACGTAATTTAACAGAACATAATTATCACCATGTTTTCTATTGCTTTTTGCTTTTGGATGATGAGAGTAGTGATGTGGTACCCATCGTCTCTCTGAAAAATGAAAATAGGAAGCAAAATATCCTAAGCATAAAATCCAAAACACGTAATGCCAGAAAATGAAATACTTTCCTACCATAACCCCTGCAAAAATATTGCATGTCTTTAAATTTTTATTTGTATTTGCATGAATAACAAACGAAGACCTACCATGTGCAAAGTTTGAAGTGGAGACTATATTCCACTCCATACGTTTGTCAATGGAGGAATGAAAGCCACTATCTGGTGCACTTTAGCAAGCACAGCAGGAGGAGAAGGTTGGTGTGTGATAGCAAGAGAGCGAGCTACATATTTGATACACATTATTATATCTCATACAAATAAACTAAAAAATTATTAATGAATATATGAACTTTACGTATAAACTAAAAAACTTATAGGCATTTTGAGGGTTCGCCTACTGAAGAGGCTGCTGGAGAGGATGCTGGAGGGGTTGTTTGATCATGCGCACAACTCCTCGTTCGTGCCTCTATTCTTCACAAGCCCTCCTCCATTCCTTGCAATCGGTCCTCCACTCTTTGCTGGTGCTCCTCCACTTGGTCATCCATTCTTTGCAATCAGCTCTCCAAGTAGCCAACAATTTTGCTGACCATCTCCTCAACCATCGACGTAAAGTGAGATGACTGAGGAGGGGATGAAGACATAGGTTGTAAAGTATCATCATCCCTGAGCTATGAAGGATATGATGGAGGCTCTCCCGTCAAGATGGATGAAGGTTGTCTTGCCAAGGTGGATGGAGGTTGTCCAGTTGACGGGGCTAGAGGCTAGGCAACCTTGGATCGAGTCTTCGAGGCAGACTTTAATGGAGACTTGTATACTCATTCCCCTCTTACTTTGTTGATGCCCATACAACCCACTTTCAATTTATTGGAGACGTCGTCGAGATTCTTTTGAATTTTTGACTCCTCATCTCAGACTAGTAGCCCATTATGCTTAACAATCTTTTGAACAAGCCAATTATATGGCAAGCTCTTGGCCGAGTTGTTGAGGATGTCGTACATGCGACTCAAAATCACATACCCGATGTTCACCCTTATTCAGTTAAACATTTTCTCTAGCATATATAGATCCATGCAGCTAATATGGTCTTAATGCCCATCCCGTGCTAGAATAGTGTGCGTCATCATATTATCGACTACTCAAGCTTTGGTGTCCACGCCTTGGACTTGGGCTTCTTGAACGCTTTACTCTTAGGATTGCAGTGTAACTGTATAAGCACTATCAAACATTCTCCTCATCTAATGAAATCTAGATCCTAAGATACATGGTAATATTTGTAATACCACGGATTTTTATGGTACTAAGTCTGAGATTAAGTGAGGATAATAGTTTGGGTGATTTGGATATGCTGAGTATGGTATAGAAGAGTGATGGTTTAAGTGTTTATAGAATGTGTAATGGATGAGAGGTTGATCTTTAGAGGGGTTGTTCATAATAAGAAAATTGGAGCTCTCTATACTTTGTCGTTGATCACAATGGGTGAACGGTCGATCATGGTCAAGGCAAAATATTATAGAGACGAAATAATTAGATTTGCGATCGATCATGTGTGCATGTGGGTGATCGACTGATTTCATCAAAGATTGTGAAATTTAAGGATTTGCAGTCGATCAAGGCTGGAATTGTAGTCGACCACGATCACTGCAGATTGCAATGTTTGGATTTGCAGTCGATCAGGTGTAGTGGAAGATCGATCGGTGTTCATGAAAATTGTACAGAATCGAATTTTCTGAATGTTGGACAGTCGATCACCTGAAGGGTCTGATCGATTGGGAAGCTGAAAAGTTGCCAGAAATGAGTTACGACATTTTATTCTGATTGGGAGATAAATAGGTGGGTTCCATGGGGTTGCCTTGCCAAGCGCCACGACCTGCTTAAGTTGACAGGGGAAGGAGTTATCTGTATAAAAGAGAGTGAACGCTTGAGGGAATAGGGAGAGTTCTGGAGAAGAGAAAAGAAAGAGAAAGAGGAAGAGAGAGAGGATGAGAAAGTGTTTATGTGAAAAGTAGCGTGAGAAAGAGGGAAAGCTGAGAGGGAGGAGGTGAGTTATGTAAATAGAAAGTGTTCAGAGGAAAAAGAAAGAGGAGTGCAGAGAGGAATCTGGAGAAGAAGAAAGGCAGAGAAGAGGAAGAAGAAGGAAGGAGGAGAAGAATTTTCTTCAAGGCAATTCAAGGTAAGAAGTGTGTGTTTTTCCCATTTTGGGCTACATTACAAAAGGTAGGACATGATTGTTTTTTGATGCTTATTGTTGATGGATAGGTTCTGGATTTTATTGTTATTAAAAGCATGTTGATGGATTAGTTCTAGATTTTACTAAGAGCATGTTGATGGTTGTTGTTAATAGAAATTAAGAATTGATAGTGTTCTGTGAATTTAAATGGTTCTCTGTTCTACCCATTGAAAAATCTTGTTAATTTGTAAAAATAGTGCCCTTTTGGTTTCTAAAGAAAATTTTTTAATGTCTAATGTTGCTGCTATGAACTTGGTTTGAAATGTCTATGCTACTGTTTTGATAAATGTTAGAGCAAAAGTATGTGCTTAGTAGATGTTATGTTGTGATCATACCATTACTTGGAGATGTATTGTTTTGATGTGTTGTGGTGTGTGTTTAGTAGATGTTAGATTGTGATATTGTTGTTTTGTAGAAACATGTGGTGCTCAGTGATTGACAATTATTAAAGTGAATTAATTATGTTGTGGAGTGTTTAGTAGATGTTAGGTTGTGATCATGCTATTACTTGTAGATGTACTGTTTTTCTATTGTTGATGTTGATGCGAAGGATGTTGCTGTTGAGAACCTTGTATTGATATTATGCTTAATGGATATTGAGGATTTTATATGTCAATGATATGCTAGAAATATGAGGAATTGTATGCATTCGTACTTGTTCATGCATCATAAATTATAACGTTCATGCATCAAGATTTCTAAAAGAAAATGAGAAGAGTTTAAGTTGGGTTAAAAGTTCACCGCTCACTCCCGAGATTTTTAGAAGAAAGAAGATGGTATAAATTCATTGTGATGGAATAAGTTCACCATTATGGTATAAATTCACCATTATGGTATAAGTTCACCATTCTAGTACAAGTTCTCTAGTATAGTGCAAGTTCACCGTCATAGCATAAGTTTATCGTTGATTGAAGTTCATCACCTTTTTCAAATAAATGTGAAGAAAAAAAAAGAAATTTTTTTTATAACGTACATATCATGTTCATTATGCCTTCACTTCTTACTGAGCGTTAGACTCATAGTTTAAGTCTTGTGATGTAGGTATATACGAAGGATAGGGGCAGTTGATGGAGGATGTGCTCGTTGTAGATCTTGTAGCTGGCTAGGCTAAAGGTTAAGAGAAAAATGAATGTAAATGGTTTTGTATTTGTAAAAATATTTGATTTATAAACGAAAAGAATTTTATCTAAGCATTTCCTTTTTATTCCATTTAGTTTTAAAATGCAAAGTCTTCCGTTGTGCAATGTAAAGATTTTAAATTTTATGTGTTTTACAAAGAAAGAGCGTTTTAAAAACTTCAACGTTTTAATAAAAATGAAATCGGGTCGTTACAATATTGCTCGCTTAGTTTCTCTATCGAATATTCAAACTGTAGGTTAATATCATTGGGAGTCAACCACAACTCTCATCCAAACATGAAGTTCAGACCTCTAATGGTTTAGTGGAAAGTTCCAAATTGGCATAAAACAGATTGACAATCCGCTCACAATAACGTCCACCCACTCTACACAAACCTGCTAATCCAGCACCCTCAACTGTGTCTTTTATTCCTATATCAGACAATGAATCAAAATCTACTCTTTTGGATATAATAATTGAACGATATTTAATATCATCTTTGTGCCTATCTTTCACCAACACAGTCTTGAAGGCCGATGAGTGAAAACAATTTTATATAAGTTGGAAATGGACCAATTGATATATTGGTCATGCTTGAGAATGAGGTTGAAGTTGCGCTTTAGGTTGGGGTTGTGCTTCACCCTCGGGCTATGCGTTACACTAAGATTGAGCGCTAAACAAACTCAGTGTATTTCATTTATGGGCATGAGCCTATTCAAATTATGGTTGAGGTTGAGGTTGAGACTGAGAGGGAGCAGCTTTACGCTTGAGAGTCAATTTCATAGTCCTAGTAGAATCAATTGAATTGGATGAGACAGTGATGGTTAAGGTTAGAGCTCAGAATTTGCTGAGGAAATGGCCCTAAGAGTAATGTGCTCTATTTGGAGCGGAATGTGAATTTGTATACTAAAACAACAGAAGGCAAGGACTTACTTTCTGTTGCAGAAAGTATTCATTTCGCTGCGGAAAGTATTCATTTCGGTATAGAAAGTATTCATTCCACCGTAGAAACTATTATTTTTGCTCTGCCAAGAAGCGCCATGGAGTAGGACTTACTTTCTACACCTGAAGGCAAATTCAACAAATATTTTTCGTTGTGGAAATATGTCTTACGCTGTGAAAAGCAAGTCCTTCGATTAGGACTACTTCATGTACGAGTCCACTGTGGAAAGTGAACTTGTCCGCTACATAAAAAAATTGAAATTTTTAACTAAAAATATGACATTGATATTTGACACGTTCATTTTCCATAGTTCAGTATTTTATTTGTTAGATAAAATTATTTAGTGGTTTTCTTGTCACTAACCTCATAGTTTAGTAATTATTTTATTAATTTTTCTATAATTTAATACAGTGATGTCATTTTGCAATATCAATGGTTACGAAATCTTAAAAGATTTTTATTTAATTGTCTGATTCATTAATAAAAAAAAAGTTAAAACTATATAACTTATTGAATTACAAGCACTTTTTAATTAAGACTTAATGTAAATAAATATGGTCAGAGCATTAATGAAAAATGAAATTAAATCATTTTTTATGTCATTTTGAATTGTATTACTAGATACAATCTAAAATTATGATTAATACAATCTTTCATAAATTTTTCATATTGTGCATCATCAAAGAATGCTAATGGTCGCTCATATCGTGTTATATATTTTGTCAATCCTTCTCTCATTCTATTTTGATAGGATATAAAAGTGTTGTTACCAATAGCATTTATTTATATTTAATTAAGATCCCTTATATACCTTTTAAATGATATTTTTGAAAAATTGTAGAAAATGTGTTAGTTGAGCTACTAGGTACATATATATAAAATTTAGGGTATTTAACAAAAAAAAGTCTATAAATTGTGAGATTAGTAACAAGTTGAACCTTAAACTATTTTTGCTAATTTTCACACTTTAATTAGTGGTAGACCACGACCATGATGTTGTGGATCACTCAGGCTTTGGCGTTCAAGTCATTGAACTTTGGCTTCTTGAACGTTGCAATCTCAGGATGGTGCAATTTTTGACCTTATCCTCATCTGATGAAAGATGGCTCCCGAGACACGTGGTAATAGTGTTCACTTGGTTCTTCCATCGAACATCCAAACAGCAAGTTAATATTCTTGGGAGTCATTCTCAACTCCCGTCCAAACATGTAAGTCCAAACCTCTAATAGTTGGGTGGACAGTTCCAAATTGACATAAAAGAGTTTGACAATCTGTTCATAGAAACTTCCACCCGATCTGCATTACCCGGCTAAGTTAGCCCCCTCAACCAATTTTTCAATTTTCAATTCAACCAATGACTCAAAGTCTACTCTTCTAGATACAATAATTGAATGATGTTTAGCATCGACTTCATACTGTTCGTTCGCTTCGATTGTCCTAAAGAGTGGGGAGTGGAACCTCTCTGTAACAGGTTGGAAACATGTCAATGGACATGCTGCTAGTCGTTGTCGAGGCTGAGGTTGAGGTTGAGGTTGAGGTTGTGCTTCAACCTCAGCTTGTGTAACAGGGGCAACCATGGCTGCTCCAACTTCAACCGCAACTGCTCCACCTTCAATTGTCAGTGCTCCACTGATGCACTTCTAAGTGCAATGTTATCAATTCAACAAAAGGAGCTCAATCGGTTAACTCAAAAACAGTGCAGTAACTTCAACCAAGCGTATCTCCAAATGCATACAGCCAAACGCCACCAAAATTTCAAGTATTCAAAAAGTACCATAGAGGATAATGCAATTCAAAAATCTCGTTCAAAATCGTTATGGAATGCGAGTTATGAACTGAACAAGGTTTGGCTCTAAAACTGTACTCGTAGAAGCAGAATCGACGACCAATAAAGAAACGAACATAAACAATTTAATATAATTCCAAATGACTCCAAATTTGTGCTCATATCTTCCTAATAAACAATGTTTCAACCCCTAAAAATTACAGAACCAATCTCGAAAGGAATAGAATGGAAAAAACAGTAAACCTACGAGTGGTCCACTAAAACCCTATGCCCAGTAGTCGTGACTTCAATGGATCTCTTGGAAGAAACCTCTCCACTTCGCTTTCTCTCCACTTTGCTGGACCTCCTTTATGGATTAGCAGCTATGGTAGGCTACTGGGAGATTCGCAGCATAAAATCCAACCTCAAAAAGTAGCCAAACCCAAGGAGGGAAGTTTGGTGGAATCAAGTCGCGGGTCTCCTTGGCTAGAATCCGATTTGGGTGTTTTGGAGAAAGCTCCAAAAACCAACAAAGCTTCAGCTTCTAATTCATTCTAAACTTATATTAGGGTTGCCCTAAGAGAGGTTAAAAAGCCCTCAAAAGAAACCCTAATACCAAATTACAAAAATGCTCTTAAAAATACAAAATTTAGGCATGGATGCTCGACTAACATGCTAGCCGAGCACCATTAATAAAACCGAGTCCATGACCTTAAATTAAACCAAAAAAAAAACCAAACATTCAATAACTCCATAAAAATAAATTAAACTAGCTAGACAAAACATAATTAAGACATAAATCTCCACTAAAAGTCCAACTTAGCTTTGTGTTCTTGTTCCTCAAGTTGGCCATGGCTTGTGGGAGTGGTCCAAGGCTTGGTTTCATCACTCCAAATGAAGAGATGTTTAGGAGCTTCTTTATCTTCATGTATGGGTGCCTCTTCCATGTCTTCAAGTAGAGTATTTCCTGCAAAATAGTAATTTGTTAGAGAAGGGATGAGCCCTTTGGCTCGTGCTCAGGTGATCAGACCCCGTGGTGCATCATCCACCGTCAACGATGGCTGGTACATTGATGTGCAATTGTCCGACAATGAATTCAGTTGCAAGCCATCTGCGTTCACAGGTCGAGTTTGTTTTTACCGAGGGTTGCAGTTGAGACTACGACGGAGCAGCCTTACGCTTGAAAGTCAATTTCTTTGTCCTAAAATCTATTGGAATGAATAAAATAGTGAGGAAATTTGCTCTTAGAGTACGAATGTTCGCCAAAGATTTCGTGATTCGTTGAGGAATCGGTGAACTCATCGGAGCTTACAATCCATTCTTATATACTAGGGCACCGAAACGCAGAACAATGCATGACGTTCCACGGTGGAACGTCGTCATTACGAGGAGAAAAGTTGACATTTCGCCACAGAAAGTTGTCATTCTGCGGCGTAATGTTGTAAATTTTATTTAATACTGACGTTCCACGACGGAAAACTACACGTTCCACTGCGGAACATCAGTACTAAAACCTTAATATTTAGCATTGACGTTCTACGGTGGAATGTGTAGTGTTCCACCACAACACGAAATTAATATGTTTAGCGACAAATGTGACAGCAATGTTTTCGGCGTCTACTTTCCATAGTTCAGTGGTTAAGTTATTAGCTAAAATACTTTAGTGGTTGGCTTGTCATTGATCACAAAGTACATTGGTTGATTTGTTAATTTCTCCTTTTTATTATTAGGAGAAAGTGTATTTTACCCCCTGAACTTAAGAGTAAAATACAAGTAAATGCTTATATTTTTATTTTACAAACAATACCAAAAACTTATAGACATTAACTAATCAAATCTTGATGTTAACCTAACCATTGGTAGCTGATCTACATGTGGCTTGTATGTATAGGTGACTCCATGGGCACCTAGTGATTAAGTAAGGGTGTCTATAGCAGATGCCCTAATATGAAATATAGGCATCTAGAAAAGATGAGATTCACCCTATGTTCTCCTCGATTTGCACTGCACCGTAGCAGGCATCTGCACCATTGATGCAGATGCTCAAAATGCATCTTTAACGAAAAAGTAATTGGAATTACTACTTTATTAATTGTTTATAATTTAAACGTTAATTTGTTAACAAAAATAGTTTAAAGGTCAATTCGTTACTGATCTCCTAAACTTAAAGAATAAAATACAAGTAAACGCTTAGATTTTTCTTTTTTACAAATCACACCAAGAACTTATAGACATTAACAAATCAAATCTTAATGTTAACTTAACCGTTAAATGTGGTAGCTCATCTACATGTGTCCTTTATCTATAAAATGGATGTAGAAAGATAATTGACAAATCCTCAAGTTCTTGTGTTGATGGCATTCACAGTAAAAGTCTCAGTAAAAATTTTAAAAATTCTTTATTAGTTCTAGGAGATTGTGACGCCAATTTCAGTATTGAGTTTTGTCGTCTCTGTAATTAGATATAGCTTTTAACTGATAGTGACTTTTCTGTTCACTAGAGAGTTTATGAGTTGACTTTGAAATTGTATGAAAGTATATGTTTTGTTTATGGGTTTGGTTGTTATTAATACAGGTGTGAACATAAATACATTCTCGATAGAATATGATTATCTAAGGCAATTTTTGTGAAATACTAGAACATTGTAAGTCAAAGGGTAAAAACAAGTGGTAATTGTGATGTGGATGAAATATCTCATTTTTTAGATCTATCAAATGTTGAAAGAGATAGGAGCCGCAGAGGGGAAGATATTGTAATATTTAGAGTCTCATAAAGGATTAGAAGGGTTGAGAAAGTGTACACGTCGAATTAAAAGATTTCAACATTAGCAAAGAAGTTGAAGGAAACCGTGAAAATTGGAAAATTATGAGTGAGTCGGAAAGCAAAACTAATGTAAGTATTGAGAATGTTGATATTTCTTGTAATGCACATGATATTAGTGTATTCAATCTCTCAATCTATTGATAATAAGCTTTAGTCATTAGTACGAGAAGAAAAGTTCGTATACGGACACTCTTAATCTGGACCAATGATTTTCAAATTGTTTGAAATTAAAAAATTGTTGATGGATTATATAATGAAAAATGATCATGATATTAAATTTGTATAAGAGGAGAAGACTTGTTTGACATGTGCAAGTTAAGAGGGAATAATAGTTGTGGGCGTTAGGGATTCAAGAAAGGGAATAATGTTCCTTGTTAAGGTTGAGTGTCAAGGTACTACCGATCAGTACTGTGTGGCGCCAAAATTCACAACTCACCTTGGGAAGCTTGCTTTGGCCAACAATCCTATCTACATGCGCAAGCAATAACACTAACAAGTGACGAGAGAAGTTACCCATAATTGCCTTCTTCGAAACTTGCTAACACTAACACTGGTACCTTATACGCACTTCCTGAATAATCAACGGGCATGAGGGCACTCCTGCCCAAATGTGTGTCTCGAGATGTTGACGCAACCCAACATACATCTCGAGCGAGCGTGATCCGACCATGAGATTCTCGATACCAACATTCTTTCCTTTCAATGTGGCATTGACCCTACCCACATCGTTTCCAACCTTTGGTCTACCATGTGAGAATATTAGAGTCTATAGCAGTTCCACATCTGAGCCTCTGAAGCTAAGGAGGTGCGCAATACTGATGTTGGACTGACAATCGATACTGTCCATGAAACTCCCTATTCCATGGAGACACCAAGGCTCCCTTTTGGCTCACTAGTGCTCGCACGTTGTGGCACTCCCACACACCACGAAGTAGCTCATTTAGGGCTGAGGCCCCAAGGGTGATGGAGAACTGACATCATACCTCTCCTTAAATAGCAATATGAAACATCTTCATTGTGAAAAGAGTAAATATTTCATGATGTTGAGTAACTTTCTTTATCTGGGAAGTATTGTGCAACTATGTTCTCCATATAGATTACACCACTTGATATCGTTGTGACCCTTTGACATCCTTTTATCATCGTGGTTGACTATAAACATAATCGAACGGTTACATTCTCCTCCACTTTAAAATGTCGATGGAATATTGTTATCAACACATGAATCACGATTGAACTTTTGCACAAATCATGACGCTGAGCCGTGCCTACGAAGTTAGCTTTTACAATGTGTAGTAAGCATTGATTCGGATTGGTGGGGCTCAGCGCTTGACTTTTTGAAAGTAATGATCAGAGAATAAAAAGGCCTCCCCTTTTAAAAGAGTGAGCCCACCAGCAACCCTAAGCTAATTTTACAATAAGTAAGTTCGGGCCAATAAGTTTAGACAACCCAAAAATCCTAAGACGTGTTTGGCATTCCTTTCTCCAAACTACTTTTATTTTTGGGTAAATAAAAAATTAACCACCGTAGTTTCTGATTTGATAAGTCAACTACTATCCTTTATTTTCTAACAAGTTAACCACTGACATATGAGAAAATGATAAAGCCAACATCGCTGTTACGTTCGCCGTTAAGAAACTTACAAGACGCCGCGGTGTCAAGGCGAGAGGCCGCGAGAACCTCAGCCTCAGATAGAGCGGTCTCTGGTCTAGATGTAGCATCAAAACTATCGTCTCTTAGATCTGAAATGGTGGATTCTGGTTCATCTGCAATTGTTATATCCATGCTTGAGGTCTGGTTTTTGTTTTGCCTGATTTCTGTAGATAACATGATGAAACTGCCTCTCGTTCTTTCAAGTTCCTCAATCAAGAACCTTTAGTTTTGACTTGAGTCAACATTTAGATCTGAATGACAATTCATATCTGTTTTGCAGAGAGGAAGTGATGTTCCACATTCACCTGTAATGTATGCATACTTGATCATGGAAATTGATCAAGCTAAATTACTTATAGATGATTCTGAAGTCAGTCTAGAGGTGATGGAACACATGAAAAATGCAGGAGTAGATTTGAAACCATATGATTCCATAATTCCTGAAATTGAAATGTATTGTTTGGAGCTTTGAAATAGCAATTTCTAAATATATTGGGAAAATAGAGAAGTATGATACACCAATTCACTCTCTAGACCTTCATCAATTTGATATCAACAAACTGTGGTTCTTTTGCCCAGAGCTTTGAGCAGTCTAGCTTGCTGTTGTAGATATAACTCATACTCAATGGCTGGAATGGTTGTTTTTCTTAGTTTTTCTCACCGTGAGTCTGTGCATTTTTCTGATCGCGGTCTCTGTGGGTTTTCACAGAGACAGAGACACGGCTCGCAATCTCTGTCGATTGCGGTCTCTGGTCTCGATCTCGCGGTCTCTCGCCTTGACACCGCGGCGTCTTGTAAGTTTCTTAGCATCGAACGTAACAACGATGTTGGCTTTATCATTTTCTCATATGTCAGTGATTAACTTGTTAGAAAATAAAGGATAGTGGTTGACTTGTCATTGACCAGAAACCACGATAGTTAATTTGTCATTTACCCGAGACCACAGAGACCGCGATCTCTCGCGGTCTCTCACCTTGACACCGCGGCGTCTTGTAAGTTTCTTAACAGCGAACGTAACAGCGATGTTGGCTTTGTCATTTTTTCATACGTTAGTGGTTAACTTATTAAAAAATAAAAAATAGTGGTTGACTTGTCATTGACCAAAAACTACGATAGTTAATTTGTCACTTACCCTTTATTTTTCCTTCGTTGAGAAAAGCTAAAGCCGTGTACTAAACTATTTGAAGAATTCAGAGATTGGCAGATGCCGAAGACAGAAAAAACAGGAGTAATTGGGCAATTGTAAAAGATTCGTTATTTATGGATGAAGGATAAAACCAAAGACTGTATTTTTGAAGTAATTTACATATCAAGGTTGCTTATGCATCGACACGTAGTCCAGTTTTTCAGTGGGAGAAAGTTGAAATCGTCGTCGACTTGGAGGGAGTTGCGCGGACGAAAGTTCAGGCCTTTCAGTTGTCGTACCATTCATCATCCTCATCGTCATCTTCTTCTTCTTCTTCTTCTACGCTACCCTACTCGCTCTTCTTCCATTTTGTAGTTCCATCTCATTGCTGAGAAACCTAAGAGAGAGTTTTTCAGTGCGAAAATGTGGAACTGGTTTAGCAAGCAACCTCCACCTCCTATGGTACTCGTCCCGCCTCTCTTCGATTACCCTCCTCTCGCTGCTCGTACCAGGTTCTTTCTAACTCTCCTTTAAGTGATTCAGTTTTTAGTCATTCTTCTTTTTTTCTACTGAAAGTTCTTAGTTTTTGTTGGATTTCTCAGTTTGTCTTTCTGGTTCTCTGGTAGTTTATTAGCTTATCCATGGATTTGGAATTGGCCTATGTTTTCATTTTCTTCACTTCATTACACGCTGTGCTGGAGATGTCCAATTTGTGTCTCAGCTTGATTTGCCAGTTGCGAAGTGTAGTCTGTTCAGAATATGAAATACGTACACTTTTTATTACACATTCTTCTTTTTCAGATGAATTTCAAAAATATTTCTTTTAGAGTTGAATTGGAACTGAAATCCCCGTTTCTTCAATTACAGTTGATATTTTTATTGACCACGCATGTTCTCTTCAGTTGTCTTTCTCTGTGTGTGTGTATATAAATACACATACATCTGACATATTTTAGATGATGCAGGATGCTAGAGTCGTCGTATAATGTGTTATTTGGGAAGCTTGCTCTGAAATGTCTTTTTGAAGATTATTTTGAAGAAGCAAGGCACTTTAGGTCGTTAATCATGCTTAAGCCAATTGACGACCCACATGTAGATTTGATTGCTTCTGTATCCATTACACTTATCATTTATGCATTTCCTCAATTAGAAAATTATATAGAGTTTTCAAGTGCCTTTGTAATTATGGTATTCCTTTATATTATTTAGCTCTACAAAAAATTTATGGCAAGAAATGTACTTTGATATTGTGTAAGCAAGAAGTTTGCTTCTACTTAACGTAATTAGGTATCAGGTCCTTTGGATCATAAGCCTGAAGAAAAAATTGTTGGAAATGCATTATTTCGGTGGCAAAGGTATTTTCTTGCACATATCTAAGCCAATATATAATTTCATATTTAAATGGGTATCCTTTTTTGGCAGTAACTTAGATGATCCTCACACATTCGTGGACCTTTTCGTATCAAACGATGATCCGTAAGGAACTCTTCCCAAAAGAATTGTTTTGTTTCTTTTACATCATGTCAGTTGTTTATAGTCATGATCAACGATATGTTTCTTGGTTATAATCTTTACAGAATTTTACAAATGAGATCATCTGCATACTATCCAAAATATGGTTTTGGAGCATTCGGGACTTTTCCATTGCTAGTGAAGAAAAGGTTTGTTCACAATGAACACCATTTTATATATGCATGAAGTTTTTTGGTTGCCATTTTCTAATCTTCTTTGTCCAGGATATCTGCTGAAGATTATGGAGTTATGGGATTGAGATACGGCTCTGGGAATTTGTCAGTTGGAGCCACACTTATACCTTTCTCCTGTAAGTAATTTAAATCTCAATTTGTTGCCTCTCAGCTACATAAATGGTTCCATAGTTATAACCCTGACCATCATGATTTGCAGCGAGGAACGAACTGCCAAAAATTGCATGGTTGGTAAGCAAAATGGGAAGACTAACAGCTGGGGTCCAATACGAGCCACAATGTGAGTTTCATGTCCTATTTTAAATTTGTAATATATCTTGACTTGGTAGGTTTTGCATTGTATTCACTTTCTCTCAGAGCAAGCCATTAGTATGTATTTAGTATGCGCTGAACTTTGTGCATCAGATGGATTCAAAGATGGTTGGAAATACAAAAATTTAATGAATTGGAGCTGCGCAATTGGCTACGATGTAGGATCAACCAGCCCCTTGAGTCCATCTTTCAATTTTGGTCTTGAACTCTCCAAAAGTTCTCAGGTTTGCTTCATTATTTCAAAACAGTATTCTGTTGCTCCTAGATATTATCTTCTTGTATTACATTGTAGGATGATGCTGTTCCAGTTTTTTCTGTAGTTTATAATTAACTCTAAAACTTTGTCTATAATTCAATGGGGAATAAAACATGATCTTTTTTTCTTTATCTATTTAGATATTTAGGCGTTCACCTTCCGTGAAGCTATTTTTTCGATCTTTTGTGAGGCAGAAGTTTGTCTGTGATGTCTCTTCTGGCCTTGTTTAGATGAGTTGGGCATAATTTTTCTTATCATCCAAGGAATTCTGTCATTGCTAATGAAGTTCATCTCTAAGTCAATCTGCTCCAAATTGCAAATTGAGAAGCATTACGTATTAGTGTCGTTTTTAAGTGTCCTCTAATGTATTAATTTTCATTTCACAGTTCATTGCTTCATTCTATCAACATGTTGTGGTCCAACGACAGGTACGCATCTCTGTCTCATTTATTGTCAGATCCCGGCTAGCTCCTTCCCCAATAATGTTTTATCACTATTTCATTGTCTGTAACAACATATATTGACATGCTCAATCGTCACATTTTTAATGTAACAAGATGGATTGTCCGTATATTTGATCTTTTTGTGTGTTTGTTTAGTGGATTATTTTCTAAAGCTCCAAGTGCATCTATAAAATAGGTGAAGAACCCTCTTGAAGGAGTTGAAGTAGTTGGAATTACCAATTATATTGACTTTGGCTTTGAATTGCAGACAAGGTACCTCGAGTATATCAAATTAGAACATAGCAGAATTATAACTTTTGATTCTCTAACAATCTTGTTTATAGAGTCGACGATGTTAAACCATCAAATGATAGTACAGATTCAACCTTTCAAGTTGGTGCATCCTGGCAAGCCAATAAGAACTTCTTATTGAAGGTAGCCTTTTTATGCAGATGGTGTTGGTTTTTTCGTACTACAAATAAATAGTTTTCTTGACCTTTCAGGGAAAGATAGGCCCTCTTAGCTCATCCATTGCAATGGCCTTCAAATCATGGTGGAAACCTTCTTTCACTTTCAGCATTTCAGGTATTTATGGCTTTCCACTTTTTGTTTGGCTAAGATTAATGTGAGATTACGCCATCATAATCTCCAAAAAACACCAAATCGATGTTGTGTATAACAAGTTTTATTTTAATTTCTATAAATAGAAATTACTGGAGGGTCTTGTTCGCTACTTACTACAATCCCTTTTCTACTACATCAACCAGCCTCCCCTACGTCCTTATCCTCATTTTATATTTGGAATTGAGGAGTTGGAATGTACAATTGAAATAGAGATGTTGTTTATTAGCTACTAATTCCTCAACCTTTCTAAACCTCTAAATTACTCCTTTACTCGGCTGAATCAGCTGAGTCAACTTCTTTGGAGGCTGTCATACGTAAACCGTACAATAGATGCTGAAACTTTGTTGACTTTTTACAAGCCTTTTCACATTCGGTAAATTAGTTGACATCATTTTTGGTATTATTTTTGAAATCTGAAAAGAAGAACTTTCCATAATCTTTTTGGGGCTGATTATTACTTAAATGGGTTGGCATAAAGTACTAATTGAAAAATGTATACCAGAACTTTCTGATAGATTAGAAGGGTTATAAAAGGGAAGTTAGTTAGTTAGTTAGTTGTAAGTCAAGTCTATTATATAAAGACTTGATGTAGTAGTGGAGGGGGGGATATCGAATATGAGAGTACTCGAATGCCTAGTTTAATGTAGGATGTATCCTAATTCAAGAATAAAGATTTAGTTCCTATCAATTTGATATCAGAGCAAGTTTCAGTCAAGGGATGATAACTCGTTGAAGCTCATAAGGAAGTAATGGCAGAATGGCAAAAAGATATGTCTAACATGAAGGAGGAATTAAAGAAAATGGAGTGAATTCCTGTGCTGGATCAAAATTTGTTGTTACTTCATAAACAAATGGCAAAAATTTTGGAAAAGTTGGATGGAAAACAAAATGCGATGGAGGAGCTGCCAGGTGTTTGAAGTTTTGGTGCGGAAAGAGGAAATTGTTTAGGGGAAAACAAACCAATTTTCTCAAAAGAATTCTTACCAAGAAGACTAGAATTACCAGTTTTTAATGGAACTGATCCAGAAAATTGGGTTTTTCGAGCGGAGTGATACTTCAATGTCAATCGATTAAAGGACTCGGAGAAATTGGAGTCGGCAATGGTCTGTTTTGAAGGAGCGGCTCTATCCGGGTTCCAATGGGAGAGCGATGCGCGGCCTATACGTTTTTGCATGATTTTAAAGAAAGAATTCTGGATAGATTTGACCTTCACCGATTAGGAATGGGGTGCGATTGACTCTTTTCTTTGAAACAAGAAGGCACGGTGGAGGAATATCGAACAGAATTTGAGTCTGTTGCTTCAAATTTGTTTGGTATTTCGGATAAAAATTTGTTCAATGCTTTCTATAATGGCTTGAAGAATGAGATAAAAGGTGGTGTGCGTTTAATAAGGCCAATTGGGTTGCTTGATTTGATGGACTCATCTCAGGTAATAGAAGACCAAAATGAGCTGCTTAAGCCTAGAGGGCAGAGAAGAAATATGGTGGTGGAAAGACATAATTTGGAAAGAAGGCTGTTTTTTGGTTTGGGTTCGCAAGAAACGAGAGTTGAAGATGTTTGCGAAACCTGGGTTATAGAGGAATCTATAGCTTTTCAAAAAACAAATTTTGGCCAGAACTGCGAAGAACAAGAATCGAAGATAAAAGATTTCTAGGCCACGACAAAACAGCTTGAGGAATTGGATACAGTTTCTGATCAGTTGCTGCTCCTCGACAGTGACACACCGATAATCTTCGGTGCTCCTTTTCTGGCAGAAAAGGAGAAGGCAGTAGAAGAGGAAGCTGCAACTAACCGAGACGGAGAATCATTGGCCAATGAAATCTGTTGCGAGCAGACAGTCGCTCGCGAAGAACTGGTGACGAAAAAAATTGGGGGAATAGAAAGTGGAATTGTCGCGATTGCAGGAGAGGAGCCGACGACGATGGAAGTGAAGGACTCGGCGTCGGTGGAAACGGACGACGAGCTGGCTGAGGAATCTGTAACTGCAAAGAAGGAAAAAGGAAATTATTTGTTTCCAGAGGCCCTAATGCAACAGCCCTGCAAGAAGACACATGTTGGGCCAAGTTCAACTAGGGCCCATTTTGAGAAGAAATTGGGTTTAAAAAAATATAGTCATTTAATCCAAGTTTTTGGGTTAAAAAGTTAAATGGATCTTGCAAAGGGAGAATAGAAAATTTTTAGACTTAATTCTAGCTTACTTTCTCTTAAGAATCTTAAGGATGACTTCGAGACAGTTTTACGGTTTTAAATCCATTAGGGAAGAAGATTATGAAGATGTAGAGAAAAAATGTATTTTTCATTTTTTTTCACCTTGAGGACAAGGTGTCTTTTTAGGGCAGGAATAATGATAGGTTAGAAGGGTTATAAAAAGGAAGTTAGTTAATTAGTTGTAAGTCAAGTCTATTATATAAAGACTTGGTGTAAGAGTGGAGGGGGATATCGGATATGAGAGTAGTTTGTGAGGAGGCACTAGGGACTCACATGTCTAGTTTGGTGTAGGATGTATCCTAATTCAAGAATAAAGATTTAGTTCCTATCACTTTCATTAGTTGTTTCATGGTTTGACGGAGTTCTTTTGCTCCGACTTCTTGTAACTTGAAGGCAGTCATGTATTTCATTGTCGATTATAATTGGTCTAAACTATAGATGTCTAAAAAAAATAACTTTTTTAGTACTTTCCAAGCCAAGGATTCTTCATTTGAGATAAATATTCCTATTACACCAATTGTCACAAAAATTTGCTCTTTTTGCGGGGCTCTGACCAATTGGCTTTGCTCCTCTTAACACTTGCAGCTACAAGAGATCATACAACAGGGAGTGCAGCGTATGGATTTGGACTCCGTATCGAGAATCTAAGAGAAGCAAGGTTTGTCCATTATCCTCCTTTCATTTTCATGTGAGATGGGGATCTTTAGAACTTGTTTGGTTAGTTTTTCTGCATAAAACAGTAAATCTAAATGCGTTTTTGAAAACTATTTTCAGAGAAAACTATTAATAACACTATGTTTGGAAAATAATGGAAACTATCGTATACAGAGTTTATCGTTTCTTGCGAATAGTTTATCGTAAGATCCTGTTTTGTTACTTTTTTCCACATAAAGCAGTTGAAAACGCCACAATCTAAATGCGTTTTAAAAAAAAAACCATTTTTCAGAGAAAACTTTTAGTCACACTATGTTTGGGAAACAATGGAAGTTGTCTTATTAACTCAAGACAATTGTGCACCGAGTTTCCAAGAGAACTTATTTCGAGTTAGATCAATCTTTCAAGTCGGTATTTATAAGATGCAAAATATATTATTGTGCCAATGGAGGATGGGGTTTGATGTGTTGTGTGTAGTTATCAAAGAGCTGATCCAAATTTTGTGATGCTGACTCCAAACAAAGAGCATCTTGCGGAAGGCATCATTCGGAAAATCGGACAGAGACCAGTGCTTCAGTCGGACATAAATGCTGGAAATTTCGATGGTGTTCCAAAAGAATTAAGACCTTTGGGCAAAATTTTGTGATTTCTTCATTAAATTGGTGGAATTTTTAATAGAAAGTCGGTCTTTTTTTTGATCTGTTGCAAGCATGAGCTCACCTGGAATCCTAATTAGTTTATATTTTAGTCCTACACGGGGGTGATTGTTGATAGCCTAATTAGTTTATTAATGAATGGACCATCTATGAAAGTGGATGTTTCCTAGGGTCTTCCAGCGTTACAGGGAGATGACGATGGGTTCTTCACCCTTAGAATCCCTTCTCTCCTCTGCTTAATCTCTCTCTCTCTCTCTCTCTCTCAATCTGAAATTATAACAAAACTAACAAAAATAACAGTAAATACAAAACTAACGGAAATTATAACCCGAGTTTAAATGGATAAAATTTTAGAGTACATAATTTAAATTGGCGTAATTTAAAGTAGAGTATATTAGTAGCAAGGATTCTTAAAATACAGAGTTTAAATTGATAATTACCCTACAAAATATATCAAAGTAAACTAACCGAAATCATCTATACAAATTAGTATGAATGAAATCGAATGCAGACCAAACATGAGAAAAAGAAGATTGATGAAGAATTACAAAAACTATCATCAGAGTGTTTTGAAGGAGAAACGTTTTAAGAAATTATAATTTTAAAAACAGTAGAGAAAGAAGAATTTCCCAACAGCTCCTGCCAAAGGAATGAACACAAGGTTTCATCTGGGTAGACAAAATGGGAATGGAAGAAGGAGGTAGAGGAGGAGGAAGTCGAACCTATTACCATTATGCAATGTTCCTAGCGAGAGGATTTGGCTACTTCTCATGTTCTTAACAAAAAAAAGCAGCGGGTGAAACTCAATGCAGACATTGTTGAGGTTACAAAGCTCGCTAACAAAGATTAATTTGTGAGAAAGGGAAGGAACATGAAGGGTGTTTGATGGAAGAAGAGGATTAGGAAAAGTAGATAAAATTTTATTAGCACTCTAGGAGATTGGATGACTCTATCCTTTAGCAACCATAACATGCTCATTCCCAGTGTAAGGAGTGTTGCTGGATCTGTGCTATATCAAGTAAGCTCTTAAGTCTAGAAACCATGTAGCCCCATTAGAGGGTGATTGGAAAAATTAAGCATAGAAGTAGTTCAGGGAGAATCAGATGGGATAACCATAGTATTTTGGGGATTTTTAAATGAAGGCTTACAGCGATGATAGCGTGTGGTAGCGGTGTGATGAGAAAATAAAAGCTTTGATACCTAATGATATGGAACCAAAGTGAAAGGTTGCAATACAACAGATGATAACTGTTTTGGTAGATTCTTGAATGAATTTTGGCGTTGTACAAACTCAATCAAGTGGATAACTCTTTACTTGATTTTTGGCCAGAACTGAGATGAATATGTATAGAAGATGCCCTCCAAGTTTAGTAGGCACATTCGTTTTGGAAACGGAGTTACACCCAAAAAGTTGCAGGTTGCTTGAATTGGATTAGGGGTGCTGGATAGTTCTTGGAAGGGGATTTGAAGATGAATAAACATGGAGTAAACAGATGAATTTGGATATAATTTGTGGACAGCTAATTATGGAATGGATTAAAAAGAAGACCTCAAAATTTCAGGGTCATAATCAATATGGAGAAGAAGATATACCCGAATGGGTGCAAAGTGCTCCAAAGAGATGTCAATCACAACCTTCGACTACAATGGTTGTCTTCAAGGGAAAGGAGCACTCCAACATGTTGGTTCATGAGTTTCAACAGTTTTACTGTGGTTTCTCCTTGTAAGAAAAAAAGAGAGAAAACTGTAGCAAAGGATAACATTTGACTCAATTCTCACAAAGAATCATACATACAAACACAACTCAAATTGGTTGAAAACAATCCGATTGAGATTGCGTCCTGCAAAGAGCAAGGAGAAGGCAAATGCTATAGGGTTTTTCTTTCATTCAAAAATGATCGTAAACAACCCTTAGGGAAGCTTAAATGGTCCCGCAAAATTAGATCTAATGTCCTAAAAGAAAATTACCAAATATGTCCTCACAATACACTTACTCTGCTAAACCATGCTCTATCCGAGTGACACTTTTACTTTGAGTTTAAGACCATTCCAATTAGCATAAAATAAATAAACATAAATCTAAATTAATCCTCAAATGTAATTATGAGCAAAGATCCAATTAAGTATCTTTAACCTCCTCCTTCAAAGGACATAGCCTTCAACTCCGACCAAGTAAGAATCAAGCTTCCATGGCAGAAATGAAGCTCTCTGTTCATGGATCTTTTGAAATAGAAAATGATCTTTAAATTTTACGCAAATCGTCATTCTGAAAATTTTGGGAATAGCTACAACCTTCATGAAGAGCACATATTATTTTAAGATTGCAATGGCTGCCAAAAATACTAAATATCCCTCAAGGATCAGATTGTCGGCAGTTTTGGAATGCTTCATAATTTTCATAATCTTGTGTTTGAATTTCCACTTATATTTAATCTTAAACAACTCCATGACATATTGAGATGCTTGATGAATGTAGTGAATATTTTGAATACTCTCTTCTCCTTGATTACCTACAAAATAAACACTAAAATTATTGTTTGTAAATTTTCGTGCATATTTGTGAGTTGAGGAGTCCCGTAGCACATCACGGTGTGACCAATTTTATGGCAAATTTGGCAATGAGCTTTTTAATGAGTTTGACAAGGCTCTTTCCAGAAAGTAGGAGGGCCAATGGTTTTTCTTAGAACCGAGGGGTAGGATTGGGGTAGGAGTAGGATGATAATAAGAAGGGAAAGGAGTCTAGTTGTTTTGTAGTGGATTCCCAATGCGTGAAGAAGCCATGTTTGCTTGAATCGTGTTTAATTATGTAATCATATTTTGCTTGTTGAGACAAAATTCATAACTAAGCAATAGACTATAAATACCATGACCTAGAGACGCGTCTAACAAAAACGCTGGGTCAGACAACTTGATCCTCGAAAATGACTTGACCACCCAATTAGGTTGTCAGCAGAAAACTTAGTATGATTTCAAGCGCAAACCCAAATAATTTGGGTCAATGTCCCTATAGCAATCACGAGAATAATGGTACATAAATAAATAAAATTCAAAACACTGTGCAATATGTCCTGACCATTCAAAATAGAGTTATACATACCCAAAATAGATAAACCCTCACTAGAAAATAAAACTTAAACACTACAAAGAAAACATGAAAACAGAAAAGCCTTCCAACCATGGTGCTCCTAGCCGCTCTTGTCTTTACCTAGAAGAGAAAGGGGTCGTATGGCTGTCTATGTATATAACCGTGTTTTCTTCGATAACTTGTAGGGGGCCTTTTGAGGCCGTTTTTCCTTAAAGGATGAAAATGCTTTGTAATGTTTTTGAGAAACATGCATAACTCCCAAATTCATGGTTTTGTTAAAAAGAAGTAAAACAAGTGTTACATGCGTATCGAAGTTAGTATACGTTTTCTACTGAATTAGTCACTCACCCCAACGACCCCTCCCCTCTAGGTAAAGACAAGATTTGTAACATCCCATTTCCGTTTATGAATTTTCCTAAAATTTTGAACATTTTAAAAACTTATCAAAATATAATTAATAGAAAAACATCATAGTACGTTACGCGGAATAAAAACATTAAATTGTCTTATAGAAATAACATAAATAAAATACTTAAAATTCATAACAATATCTTATGTATTTAAAAAAAAAAACTTTTATTTATTAGAGCCATAACCCTTGAGGTCGTTTTGCGCATGGTAACACAAGTTTGCATCACATCACACTTCTTCAACGTTCACTTCAATTAGCTCACAATCCATACCTATATCACATGAGGAATAATGAGTTTATTGTCTAGTAAGGAATATAAATGAAATGCAACCATAATCTCTAGGACAACTTTACATGTTAAGCCTGATATATCTGTAAATTGGGTGAGAGCAACCTCTTCAGTTTTCAAACTCACTAAAAACGAGCCCACTTACATTACATTCATTTACTCTTGGGTTAGAGCAACCTCCGCAGTTTCTGAACTCACCCGCCGTTGAGTAAGAGCAACCTTTTCAGTTTTTGAACTTACTCAAACGAGCTCTTTCCTACGTGTGAGCAACCTTTTCAGTTTTCGAACCCACGTAGAAAAACACCATTTATTATCTTCATTATTAGCCCATGCAATGCATTACGTGGAATCCTACTAACATGTTTATATGAATGTCACACGCAGCAGTTCATATATCGCAAGCAATACTACAAACAATAATTACACTAATACTAAAACATGTTCTTATTACACTATAATATCATATATCTATTTGTCTATCCTTAATGCACTATTTCTAACTTAGTCTTTAACAATATAAGCACTATTCTATGACATCCACCACTTGAATATGAATTGAGGACTTGTGCTAATTAACTATTTTTGTCTTGTAACTAATCTAATTTTCTATGTATATATATATATTGCACTCATACTTCTAATTTTTGCCATTTAATATAATCCAATAAATTTCTATTTATTCTAATCCATGCCGGGAATATCGTTTAAGGCAAACTATCTATTTATCGTGTACTCACCAAATGTAAATAGCCTAATTTAAAGTCCAGTTGAATATTAAAGAAATATTACAAATTTAACCCTAAACTACCTAGGAAACTAGGTATGAAAAATACTTTATTTGCATATAAATTTATTTCATCCTTTCTGTTAAATTTCTAAAGATTCTCTTACCAACCATTTACTAAACCTGATAAATTAGAGAGCATAGAACAACAAGAATCACCGTATAATATTAACTTACAGGGAATAATAAAAAAAAACATTTGTAAATACCCTACAAAGAAAACAAACATACAACCCATCCCTTCTTCATCACTGACCCTCATTATCTTAAACTGTTTCCATTACATTTACCAGCAATCTAACAATATGATCTATTATTAAATAACAAGACATGCAATAACAGAGTTCTCATTAAGAAAAACATGTAGAAAATCCATTCTATCTCCTGAACTATAGTCTCCAAAGAGCAAACAACGAAAACTACAGCACACGAAACATGGCAAACATCCACTCCTGCGATATAGGTCCTTACGGACAAACTACATGCATTATTCCTTACCTCGAGCTGCGTTTCCTTTCATTTCCAGTAATCAAATAGAACACTCACAGTTTCCTCCGCTTCCAGTAGTTGAACAGAACACTCACATTGAAGTTTACTCCCTCTCTAGTTTTTCCAGGGAAAAACTCCTCACCACACGTCCTAATGACTCTTCAGTCACTCACTGAAGACAAAACGTCGAGAGAGATGTTGGATGACACTAGAACGTCAAAGGCCGAGCATTTAGTGTTTTTGGCGATTGAATATTGCCTCTAGGCTTTGATAATTAATGGCAGATGATCAATTTAACTGAAGGATGATCAACCACCATTATGCAGATCATCCGCCAAAATTTATCTCTAGCAACGCCAGTCGATCTCACCTGTCGATCAACCATGACGCGATCGACCGCCGAGATCGACTGTCAGCTCCCTCTCCTGTTTTCGTCCAATATTTATCTTTAAATTCCTTAATTCTCTTAAATAACAAATATATATGTAAAACCCATAAAATTTTTAATGATAAATTCCACGTGTTAATTTTTCGCGTTGGAATCGGTTAAAGTATGAGAAGTTTGACCCGATTTGTCACGTAGTGGCCACGTAGGATTTTGGTCAATTCGTTAAATAAGTGGAGTTGGAAATTTCCGAATGAAAAATTTATTTAAGAAGTGAAATTGACGAATTAAATTGAAGCTATAAGTATCGTTTGACAATGTTCGGAATGGATTGGGATTTAGAATAAATAAATTGGTACAAGATATGTGTATTTGATATATACATATATTTAGAATGCTAGATGAATGGACTAAGGAGTGAAATTAAAATTTGAAAGAAGTAAATTAAATAAAATGGGAATTAAGAAGAATAAAAGAAATTTAAAGGGAGAGAGAGGAGTGCAGCTTAGGGTTGTTCACGGTCTAATTCGGTCTGGTTCTGAAGTGGAACCCCACTGAACCAGTCGGTTTCGGTTTTGGAATTCCAAAATTGAAACCGGTCTTATGGGAAACCAGTACCGAACCGAAAATTCGGTACCGGTTTCGGTTCAGTACTGGTTTTACCTCATTTAATTTTTTTTTTTCAATTATTATAATAAAATTTTATAAAATAAAAAATGCAAAGTTCCAACTCGTTGTTCTTGAAACCAGTTGCCGCCTGAATGAAATCTGTGGATTGTAAATCATGTAATAGACGCGAAGAAGAACAAATCAACAATCACATTTGTCATCAACAAACCAAAATCCACAGGAAATTATCATCGATGACAGTAAAACATAGAATCCATCCAGAAAAAGAAATCTATCCAGAAACCAAACACAGAACCCATCATCGATGACAGTTAAACGAAAATCTCTCACTGACGGGAAAAAAACGATTGTGCAGCTCGGAGGTCGAGAGCCGGAGTTGGGACAAACACTTAGGCGAATAGCGACTCGGGGCTCGGAGGTCGGGAGCGAGCGAGGAGAGGCGAGGCGAGGCGAGGTGAGGCGACTTAACTCGGGACTGGAGTCGGAACTGGCAACTCCAGTCCCGACACTGCAGAGTGCAGATTCGCAGTCCTCGTGATGAGGCGACTGGCGAGGAAACTGGAGAGGCAAGGCGTGGCGAGGCGACTGACGAGGCGAGGGAGGCGAGGCGACTAGCGATGCGATGCGAGGCGAGGGCGAGGAGTCGAGGACTGGGAAGCAGCAAATTTGTAGTCTGCAGAACAAGTGTGAAACTGAAAGTGATAACTCATTATTAACCCTAAAATCAATTTCCCTGTTCGGTTCCGGTTCTAAGGAGCAGGAACTGAAAACTAGACCAAACATTTTCAGTTCTGCATAAACAGAACCGAAAATTGGACCAAGTATGGGCAAAACCGAACCAAACTGGCCCAAAACCGCCGGTTCCGGTTCGGTTTGCACACCCCTAGTGCAGCTGAATAATCGTGAAGGAGAGAGAAACAGCTGAAAAATCGAAGGAGGGGGAAGAAGAAAAGTTAGGGCTTCCACCCCTTTTCTGCATTCGGCTGAGAGGAGACACCCATGAGAGAAGGGAGACGCGAAGGACGGAAGTGGACGGAATGCAACGAACCGTCGGTTCTAGGCGACTAGGGAACCGAAACTGGCGAGCTCCGTTCGGAAGAGGAGGAACCCGAGCGTTCCAAGCGAGTGTCAGCCTAGGAGTTCCGCGGGCTGAAGGCGAACTTGGGTGACAGTAGCGGCATTGTCTGAGGGTTCCCGGAGAAGCGACTCTTTTGGACGAAAGTGGCAGCTTCAAACCGAAGAGCACATTCTGCCATTCTCCGATTCAAGGTGAGCAACATCGGTTCTGTTCTGATTTCAAGATGAGTTTGGTTTTGAAGTTCTGTTTGATTCAGTAATGGATTTCGGATTGAATGATGGATTTTGAATGTTGTTGTTTGATGAAAAAGGCCAATAATACATTTGGAATCTGCTGGTTTGGATTGCCTGATTTCTATCTCTAGTATGTTTTGCATCTGCTATTATTGTTAGTTTGAAATCGGTTCTCTGTCTTGGTTTCTGTCGATTAGACATTTTGAAGAATTTTCCTTGTTGATTGAGTTATCTTCGTCCTTCATATTGTTTACTGATGATAACCCGTGATGAGAACAAATATTCTGTCAAATGAGTTAAAATTTGTAAATGCTAAACTATAGTCTTGAAGTAGTGAGGAGAAATTATATTCGAAATATGGGTTGCCCATGATGAATTGAAACTGTTTTGGTACGATTGATTGATAAGAAGTGCTTGGGTTTCATTTGCTCTCTCTTTGATAAAATTTCCAAGGAAGCATACGGGTGGTATGTAGTGGTGCTCACTGTTTAAAGCAATATATTGAGGAGATGGAAATTTCATTGTGATTTTGAGGACTTATGCTCCCTAGATTGGCATTGATGAAAAACCAAGGAATAGGTGTTTAATGAGTGCCATCATTGAGATTGTTAAGTTATTATTTGAGTTGGGTCCTCCACTTCGAATGCTCTTTGTTTAAATTGATAACCTGAGAATTGTTGTTCGTGATTGTTTTTGGAGATAAATAGTGAGGATGTTTCTGCTGTTGCAATAATATATAGTTTTAGGTTCTGTTATAGTTATGCATGTGATAGAGTAAATTCTGTCTAAGTTTGACATTCTGTGACATTGCTAATTGTTTTAAACGTTGCACAATATGTTGGGAAATTAAGTGTTGTCTTGGATCTTAGATTTTAAATTGATAGCTGTGATGAGGATGTATATTCTGACAAATGAGATTTTGGATTTCTGAAACTGTGTAGGTGTTCATAATTGGATTATAAGTCTAAGGAATGTTGTTAGATAAAATTGGGAATTTAATTAGGATTATTTGATAGGTCACCTACACTTTGGTTAGGTTCCTATTCCCAGTATAGGACCCTTCGCTTATTTCATAGAATTTATTTATAAATTCCCACGTTTATACCCTTGTCAGGCTGGGACGATTTTGGCGAGTGTGCTACCATTCCCGAGGAGACAGTTGCTTCGGTTGGCAAGAAAAATTGTCGTCGAGGTAGGAATTTATATACCTCTTGCATTGCATTGCATCGCATCCCCTTTTTTTCAAAATAATTATTTTGTGGAATACCACACTTGAAAAATGACTTGGACTGTTCGACAACACGTCGGTTTTCATTAGTAGTATGTTTTCTCACATTTAATTCCGTACATGGTTTAAAATTATTGTGCATATATTGGTGGATGAATCCTCTTGATGTCTTGGCACTTTAGCGCTAAAGCATCACGAGATTGTCCCCTTCGAAACCTTTTGCTGCGTGAAGGTTGATTGGTTGTACGTGCGAAAAATGTAGGTGGGGCATTGGTGATTTGTCCTCAGGTTGAAACTCCTGAAAGTTGTAAATAGTATAGGAGAGTGATGACATCTCCTTGGGTCGTAAGTCCCTAAACCAGACCAGGGTTTTGTCCCATGGATCAGACGGTTGTCAATCGCTGAGACTTATTTAACCTAAGTACTGTTTCATTTAATGAGTGGTGTAACGGTCGAGTTTTTCCGTCGGCAACCCTCATCCATTTGGAGCTTCTAGGTATCTTACCTGTTAAACAAGTCTATATATAGCGACCAATCGTATCCGTTCTATTTTATCGTACGGGTTGTCACTGCAGAGTTATCGCCTTTATTTGAAACCCCTATATTAGTTGTATCGTTGCAGAGTTCTCGTTGGCAACCCGGGTGACGTGTTGGATCTACAGACCACCGTCATTTATACTTCTTCTACCTCATGAGGTGGTCGCCGACGGGTGACCACCTATTCTCTGCTGATTGGTGGGTGAGTCATTGAGTGACCACCCCTTTTCACTGATGACGTTTTCAGATTGGAAAATGATGATGGCCTATTTTACGAGGTATAGCTGTCTATGAATACAACAAGTTTTCGATAAAAGCCTCATCGATGGCCTTGGGCTAGATTTATAATTTGATAAAAAGATTTCAGTTAAAAATTCATGTACGGTAAAATGAGAAACATAACCATGTTTTCGAAAATAGAGAAAAAAACTAGTTTTACATGAGGTGCATCTAGTATCGCTATACTTGACTGAGTTAGTCACTAGTTCCAAACGACTTCTCCCCCAAAATTTCAGGTAAATGACAAAGCAGCTGAGGATTAGAAGCTGAAGAGTTTGGATATTTTGATTTGATTGATTTATCGTTACTTGGTGAGGATATTCACATTTGGTTTGTAAACATTAAATACTATTGGTTTGGATTTGTTGCACAGTATTTGGATTTATATTTATTTTATGCACCGTTATTTTCTCGTGATCCCTACTTAGACCTAGACCCATAATTTTTGGGCCGAATTAAATAGTTATAAAAGTCTTTGGCAAATTAATTCACGCCTTGGGTTGGGTGATCGGGTTCTCTACAAGGATCGGGTCTCCTGATCCGGCGGTTCTGTCCGGCCGTCTTCGGGTCGTGACAATATATATATAAATTCCAATATTTTATAAAATGTCAATACCTCACATTTTTGCTTAATTAAATAATTACATGAAATTAAATACCCCAAACATTACAGGATCGCTTAGGACCATGGGCATTCGATTCGAGGAGTTCCATTTATCTATTTCTTTTTTGTTTATTTGTATTTTCTCTGGTAAAGATTATTGGTTATTGTAATATACTTTGGTTATAATTCTAGTTGTATGGACATAGATGCATAGTTTAGTTTAGATTTACTTTATATTACTGCACTATTATTTCTTGTGATTACTATGGGGTCTGTGGCCCATCTCGTGTGGGCTACGGTTGTGAATTTTATTCAAGTCTTCATCAACTATAAATTAGCCTTGGGCTAGGCAGTCGGGTCTTCTCCGAGGATCGGATCTTTTGACCCGACGTTTCTGTTAGGCCCACCTTCGAGTCGTGATAGAAATTTTTGGTATCAGAGCTTAAGGTTCCCGAACTCCAAATAGTGATTGCTTGAGAATTCAATAGTGTAGTGCTTAAGGAATTTCTAACCAAGTGAATTTCTTTTCCAAAAAGATACCAGAATGCCATTGAGAAGAAATTTTCATCTCCAAGCCCAGGATCACAGTGTAGACCCTATAACAACTATGAAATTTGTTAAGTAGTATACGACACCAAGTCTTGGCATGACTCAGATGACTTATTTTCAAGAGTTTTCATGCATGAACCTGAGTGTGTTCGAGGGCAGTACAAACCTTGCAGAGGCTGAGAACTGACTGCAAGAGATGAAGGTGAACTTCTAGTCCTTGCAAGTCCCAAAAGAGTATCAGGTTGGGATTGCAGCTCATTATTTGAGGAAGTTGGCTTGCAATTCGTGGAATGTAGTGAGGGTAGACAATAAGGCACAATCAATGGAGTGGAGTGGAAAGACTTCTCCAAAATATTCAGGGCCCACTCTAGCAATAAGGACCATCATGGTTCGATGACCGTGATGGAGTATTACGAACGATTTCTTGAGCTTTTGCCCTATTTCGAGGTTGTATTTTTGAGAGGGCAGATCATCAAGTTGCAACAAGGCTTGAGATAGAGGTTACAGCAGGGTGTGGCCCTTGTGCAGTATCATACTATTCTGGAAGTTTTTGAAACCACTCAGGGGATGGACAGAGTATATGACGCCAGTTACGACAGTTACTAGGAGAAGCAAGCCAAGAGAAATTACAAGAAGGTCACCAAGAAAAATCAGTCCAAGTTTCAAGGTCAAGGATCTAGTGGCAGTCAGACCTCGAGTATTAACAGTGACTCATCAGGCAGTGGCAGAAATAGCCCTTACACTTGCCAAAGGTGTGGGCTATTTGGGTATATCAAGAGGAATTATCCTCTGGATCAACAGTAGCAGCCACTGCGACAGTCTTTCTCGTCTTCTTAGGATAGTGCATCTCGGCCTACGGTGAGACGTGGATCCATTGGGTCTACCTTTCGATAGTATCAGGGGCAACAGTTTTACACACCTCAGTAGCAGTTAGGGCCACATAACAATCGCAATATCCAGATGATTTTTCTCGATCTAACCAAATCAGTATTGCGTGGATAACGTCTTTGATGTGGAGACTGCTGATTAGATCTCCTGGCAATTCTCCTTGTCAAATAGATGAGCGCGAGATG
Source organism: Begonia loranthoides (assembly GCA_022433065.1). NCBI lineage: Eukaryota > Viridiplantae > Streptophyta > Magnoliopsida > Cucurbitales > Begoniaceae > Begonia > Begonia loranthoides. Next base: position 9,303,585 of record CM039477.1, on the reverse strand, counting down.
GTTTCTAGTCACTTCTTCTCTATTGTGAGCTGCGACTGTGTGTGTGAGGAAGAGAGAGTGAGCACGAGGTAAGTGGGCACTTTGTCATTTCGGTGGATTGTGGGAGTGAAGGTGTGAAATTTAACTACTATTGGCTTGGGTTTATTGGGGAGAAACTGTGGGCTTGTTGCAGTGAGGAATTCTGCAGCTTGAAATATCTAGGGAGGTAAAAAATGGGTGAGTCTTGGCCACTGGAGGCCCTACACCACAAGTAGAGTCTTTTCTTGTTGATTTCTTGGATTGTTTGATAATATCTCTGTTGGAATTTCCTAATTGTTTACTGATGCAAATTACTATGAATTGATCATATTGACCTCCGTTGAATTGAAGATAGTAAATGGTAAATGATTGCTCTGCTATAGACTTCTAATTGATTTCTCCTTGGTTGTTAATTCCCTGTCATTTGCTATTGAATTGATGGTTGATTTCCTTGCTCTTGGTTGTTCATGAATTCACACTTAATTGATGGTTATGATTAGACACTTGCTTCTTGTTTTAGAATGCAAAACTGTTGTGGTAAATATCTCGGTCTAAACTTGTAGATTAGTTGAAAATGACGGCTGTATAGATAACTCCTTGTGATTGTCGTTGTTTAATCTTAGTTAATATTTACTCCATTTATTTCCTGCCATTAATTGCCAAGTTTAACTCCCTGTTATTGATTTGGTCCTATTAGATGAATTTTATTCTGTCTCGCTGCTGTTTTCTTAACCTACGTAGAATGTTGAATATGTTGCCGCCTTCTTTAACTACTGAGTATGTTTAGGATTATGAACATCGTTACTGCTAGATAAATGCCGCTGTTTTTCTTGACTGTAAGCACGTTTAGTTAACCTCTATTGCAGATTTTTGTCAATTCTTCATGATTATTTTCCTGTTGATTTGAAAGTAATAATCTAGTTGTATATTTCTGTTTCGCTGTAAATTCATGAGATTTGCGGTTGAGTTTATTTCCTTGCTATGTAATTGATTTTGAATAGAACACTTGTCAATTTTTAAGCATGAATAATTGCTATATCAATGCTTCATTCCTTGATATTATGCTACCTTGTCGTTATAGTAATGCTTATCTCATATCGTCGAATTATTCATCTAATAAGCATGTTCCCGCAAATGACTAATCATTGTACTTTAAATTCCGCATTGCTGTTATAATCTCCAATTAGTATGCTGCCTTCATTCATTATGCCTATGCTCGTGTCACATTAATTATTGCTGCCGAGCATGCTTAGTATTCTGCTGTTTTCCTTTAATTGTTGAGTATAATTAGCACATTAGATATCGATGCTGTTTCTCTAAATCGCTGAGCATGTTTAGGATTATGAACATTGTTACCACCTCCTTTAATTGTCATTGCACTATATCACAATGTGTTAGATCTCTGTTTATTAATTCTCTAGTCTTATTAATTGGAGTATTTCTCACAACCGTGGTAGTATATTAGGTTGCTTGGTGCTATAGGTTGTGGTTTCTCTTATTGATTGGCTTGGACTGCTTTAATTATACTTGTTTCATATTCTGTTGTATGATAGTGATATATTGTTGTGATTATTTGTGCTGCATTGACATGAATCATGATAATATAAACAATTAGGAATGTCACATTTGGGTTGGTATTCGTATGCATTTTGTGAGAGAAAATGGATAAAATGAATGTAAGGGAATTGGAGGTTGGGGAGTTGGTTCGGATCGTAACTGAGTAGACTCGAGAATATGTCTTTCCCTTGTTGGGTCGTGAGAGCTTGTCTACCTAAGGGTTAGATGCCGACTAGCGGCTACTCTCTTTGCAACGGAACCTCCAATGTCTCAGCTCAATGTACAAGTTGATGTTTATATATAATCGTGAGTAAAGAACGGTTTGGGTAAATTCCATTATGATATAATGAGTTATAGACATACATCATATTGCATCTCATTTCTTACTGGGCCTTAGGCTCACAGTTTGCTTGTGGTGTAGGTGATTGTCAGGATGTGGTTATTCCCATAGTGGAGGAGGCATTACCCATTGAGCAGTTGGGTTACTGAGCTGAATCGACTTGAGGAGGTTATGGCTCACCAAGAAGTAAAAATGTTGTTTTAAGAAATAATAAATGTTTTGTGAAGCCGTAGTTTTAATGTTTTTGTCAAACCGTATTTGAGGGTTATTATTGTTTTCTACTTTATACTCTGATTTAATTATGCAGTTTTAATTTATCTCTCTAACATTACTTATTTTCTCTTGTATGTTTTAAATAAATAAAAAGAAAAATTTGTACATGGTAATTAAAAAGGAAAAAGTTTAGAAAATTGACGTAGGGCGTTACGCTATTTGTACAACGTGAACTTCCAAGTGTACTCTAATCATAAGAGTCTAAAGTATCTCTTTACTCAGTGAGACCTAAATCTGAGATAGCGCAGGTGGATGGAGTATTTGAAGGATTATGATTTCAGCCTAGAGTATCATTCTGGAAAAGCAAATGTAGTAGTTGATGCTTTGAGTCGATATCCTCAGGGATCCATGGCTTGTCTGGCTCTCGATGGATGGAAGCAGTTTGTGGCAGTAGGAGATTTCAACCTTTAGTAATATGAGTTAGGAAGTACCGCTTGTGCGTATAATGTTGTAGCCACTCCGATGTTACTTCAAACAACCAAGTAGTTACAACAGCAAGACGATGAACTCAGAGGTAGAGTTGAACAGTTGAATAATGGCGAGCAACTTGATGGTTGGGAAGTCAACATTGAGGGGACTATTCACAACTGGGGCAGGGTGGCAATTCCCGATATTCAGAATTTGAGGCAGACCATTCTTGTTGAAGCTCACAAATCTAGATTTGCTATTCACTCAGAAAGTACAAAGATGTACCAAGACTTGAAGCTGCAGTATTGGTGGATGGGTATGAAATGTGAGGTGGCAGACTTTGTGGCCAGGTATTTGACCTATCAGTAGGTAAAGGTTAAGCATCAGAGGGCGGCAGGATTATTGCAGCCCTTGCCTATCCCCAAGAGGAAATGGTATAGGATTATGATATATTTTGTCCTTGGTCTTCCTAGAACTCCTTAGAAGTTGGAAGTAGTATAGGTCATTGTGGATCGTTTAACCAAGTGTGCTCACTTCATTTTGATTCGGATGGATTTTCCTTTGTCAAGGTTGAGCTGGTTGTACATCAAGAATATCGTTTGTCTTCACGGAGTTCCCACTAGCATTGTTTTGGATCGTGATCCTAGGTTCACATCCAAATTCTAGAGGGTGTTGCAAAAAGCTTTAGGTTTGGAGCTAAATCTTAGCACTACACATCACTCTTAGACTAATGGGTAGTCAAAGCAAACTATCTAGATTCTGGAGGATATGTTGTGAACCTATATCTTCTATTTTGGTGATAGTTGGATTAATCACCTGTCTTTGGTCTAGTTTGTTTACAATAACAGCTATCAGACCATCATTGATATCTCTCTATATGAGGCATTGTATGGAAGGTCTTTCTGTTCACCGTTGTGTTAGGCTGAGGCTGAACAGAGAGTTTTGCTTGGGCCACAAATGATCTAAGAGACCACGGATAAGATTCGGTCAATCCGGGAAAGGCTCAAAATTATACATAGCAGGCAGAAAAGATACGCCAACCTGAAAAGACGTGAAGTTGAGTTCGACGTGGGAGAATTTCATCAGATGAGTCCCTGAGTGATCCTACATTTTCACGGTTGATGCTTTTCAGTTTAAAATACGACGAGGGTATTTTAAGTATAGCTGTAATATCTGTCATTTTGAAAAAAAAATTATTATTGTTAATTGGGAGAAGAAAATGTTTTTGGGAAAAACATTTTCTTCCCTTCTCTGTGGTTATGGAAATTGCGGGTGAAGGGGGAATCCTCCCGAAATCTTCTCCAATCCTTTTAGCTTAAGAATGTCTCTCCCTCTCTTGCGATCAAACTCTTCCATTGGGAATTCTCGTAGCTGCCATTTTAGGTGAAGATTTAGAGCTTTGTAAACGAGCCAAATCATCGATTATGGTAAGCCTTGATTCTCCCAACTTTGTGTTTTCAATTTCTTGATGAAAGTTTTGAATTGTTGATGGATTTCTGAAATATTCGTTATGTTTTTAGGAAGGAATCGGGCTCTAGTTTAGTTCTATATCGAGGATGAAATTGTTGAATTTTGCGGGTTGATCAAAGCCTTCAGAGTTTGAAAATTTGTGTCAACCTCGGTAAGCTGTTGTCCTCCTAATTCTGTTTTTGATTTTTGGGTTGAAGTTATGAAATTTGGTTGAAATTTGTTGAAGGGAACCGTGTGAAATTAGAATGGAAAAGGGTGTTGGAATTTCAAGGAAATTGCAGTTTGGGAATCGTTGATTTGGAGGTATAAAAATTTGAATTTTTTCATTTTCAATTTGATTTATGTTTACTGGTTTTGATCTGAATATCAAAATTGATGGATTAATTGACTCTGAGCTTAATTTTTGGGTAAATTGTGTAAACGATTGGTTGTTTGGACGAAACCGACGAGTGTGCCTTAAGAAACTCGTCAGTAGTGAAGGGTTGAAAAACAACCCAACTGACGTTGAGCCGCGGTGCGTGATCTGCTTGATTGCCAACTTTGATCAATGGAAGACTGGACGAAACTCAGTCGGGCTAGTATGTGTCGCCAAACACAAATGTTCGCGACAGGGATGAAGGGTTTGTGAAGTTACCGTGGGTTGGGGCGAGTTGTCGGATCAGTAAATTTCAGACCCATGGATCCCTTGATTTGTGGTCTAGGTTGCAGTGTTGGGCTGCAGTTTGGACTGCAAACTGGACTTCAGTTTTGGGCTGCAGTCCATCATTTATTCCAAATCTGTTTTGGGCTTATTTTGAGTTAGAATTTTTGGGTAATATTATCCAAATAATTTTGGATTAATTTTATATGATGATTGGACATTTTGATTTATGAAATTTAAACCCAAAAATTTATACTTTATTTTTTGATAAGTGCTTGATTATTTAGTTAAATCCATGGACTCTTTGATTGAAATCATTGAACTTTAAATAAGTAGTAACCACTTCGAGGTAGGGGTTTAATTTATGCACTGCATTGCATAATTTTTTTAAAGTGAATATTTTGAAATTTGTCTCATGTTAAAATGACGTGATCGTCATATTTTTATATTATATTATTTTTTCATTGTACATATTTCAATTAAGCATGCATTTAAATATTTTTGAATCAACTTGGTCTTGTGAATCAAGTTTGATCGACCCAGTTTGGGGTCCGTTTTATTTTCACACATTCTATCGTGTAGAATATGTTTATTTGTTGTGAAATGGGTAATAGGAGATGTGTGACATGTCCTTGGGTTCGAATATCTAAAGTACAAATAGGTAATAAGACAGTTGTATATGTCGTATCCTTAGGTTGCAAATCCCTAAACCTGATCAGGGTATTTCTTTAGCTTTTGCTATCGCCGAGCATTGCTTTTATTTTGTTATATGCCTATGGCATGGTTTGCCTGGAGTCCATGAGTGACTTTATTTTCACTGTGATTTTTAATTTGTACAACAATGGATTATTTTAATTAAGTACCATATATTAGTGGGTGATTTCATACACATGCCTTTTTGTACACATTTTTCTGAAAGAAATTTATAAAACGTGAGTTTTAAATTCATGCTTGCTTAAACATCATTTTAATTAAAATTTTCTTTAAAAACATAATTCCTATTGAGTTTAATCAACTCACCCCAATGACACATTTCAGGATTTTATCAACCGAATTTCCAATTGCCAATCACGTTTAGATCCGGCGAAATTTTATATTTATTTTAGCATTCTTCCTTGAGAGATATTTTTGTGTGGTATATTTTAGTTGAATGTGTAATACCCCGATTTTCGTCACAGAATTAATTAAGAGTAATTAGAGATTTATTTGATAAAAAAATTGATTAAGAGAAATATTTGGATAATAATCAAAGATTTATTTAACGAGAAATTTTATTATGGAATATATTATCATGAAAATAAATTTAGAAAAATAATTGTTGGGAGATAATTATTTCAATTATTGGATAATCATTTTGGAAGCCGAATTAAAGAATGTTAATTGGACCGATAATTATTATCATGCAATATTCGAAAAAAAGTAAATTAGAATTTGGGATGAAAATAATTAAATGAAGAATTTAATTGTTTAAAAGAGAGTAAAATGAGGAATTAATTAAATGGAATTATAAGAAATTAAAATGAAGGAAAGAGATTTATTAGAATTAAAGATATAAAAGAAAATTTAAAATGGGAAAAATGGGATTAGTGAACCGGTTTAGTGGCTGGAGAAATTGTGGGGGTTTTATTTTAAAATTGATGGTTTTATTTTAAATTGAAATTAAAGAAAATGAGAAGATAAAGGGGGAAGGTGCAGGAGAGAGAGGCCGAGAGGAAACGAGAGGGAGAAACAGTGAGAGAGAGGTGAACGATCGGGAAGGCTGATCAAAGGCGACGATGTGCAACGGACGGTGGCAATGGCTCTTGCTGGTTTGGCGGGCGAACTTCTGGCGTGTGCGGGTTGCAGCTGACGGTGCGGGAGGCGAGCGAACAGCGAGCTAGGGCTCGGTGTTCCGCGACATTCAGAGTTGGAAATCGGAGCTGCGGGTCGCTGGTGGATTTAAGTCAATGCCCTAGGTTTGGTATTCATCTTCTTGGCTTCCGAGTTGGGATGATTTGGCGTTGGCAGCAGCGTTTTGGGCTACGGCAGGGACGTGATCGGTGAAGGCTGGAGGCAGGGGATTGTCACGTGTTCGGTTCTGTCGTTTCCAAATTGAACCGACTAATTCTTCTCCTGAAAAGATTGCGGCTTCCATGTGGAAGTTGCTGGTTGGACCAACACTCCTTGAAGTGTACACTTATCCTCTTCTCCTCAGATATATATGAAGGGCTTGAGGGGAGCTCTCGGGTGGATGAGAACTGGTGGCCGAGTGTGCTCTGGAATTGTGAATGTAAGCATATTCATTCAATCATTATACTTTAATCCCATAATTTTGATGTTCTTTACATGCTTGCAATACTATTATTCCCATTAACAAATTTGATTTAACCATTCGAGTTTGAAGGAATACCAACCTTGGTCCATGATATTAAAATGCTTTTGATGTCGATGTTGAGTTCCGTTTATCAACCTTAAAACCTTTCCTTTGATTCGTCTCTTTCGATGATCCAGAAACGAAGTGTATGCCGTAATTTGGTTTGAGAGAATTTTAGATAGAGGAGAGATTAGTTTCGTTAGAATGAATTCATTCTTTTCTCTCCCCTTAGGTGATTGAAGAAGACACCTATTCAAAGGCAACCTTTCATTCGTGTCTTTTCAATCACGTCTCTTCAACTATATATTATACACTTTTAATTAAGGTTAAGGTGAGGGAATTAAAACCCAATTAACTTAATGTATTTAATGCTTAACAACCATCACATTAAGCTCTTTAATATTAAGTCAATGTAACATTAATTAACATGGACCACATTTACATAGATTATAATTAAATAATCTAACAATCTCCCACTTGGGCCATGTTATAAACTTTAATATCAATTGATGTTTCAGCTATTTCTTTTCAGTTGAGTCAGCTAATTTCCGCTGACATAACTTGAATTCACAATCAATTAATATAGTGTACTTTAATGTGAATTATATCAAGTTATCTTTTCATAATGAATTGCATAATCGAATCATGGCAGGCATATGTGAATTATGTTAACATGATTCTTTCCATGTATCACAACTATACAATTCATTAATTCTGTAATTGAGGAACACTATAAACCCATCATATATTATTCATAACAATTATTGTACATAGCCATAATATGAATAATAATTAGACATACAAAAACATTCTTTCATTGAATTCAAAAGGTGTTACAAGTTACAAGCTACGCTTTTACAATCACATAGACTTGTCACCTAAACCCATCTTTACAACATGTTCTTTAAAGGTTTTAGGTGGCAATCCTTTTGTCAATGGATCAGCTATCATTGAGCTTGTACTTATATGCTCAATGCACACCCTCTGTTTTTGTATTTCTTCTTTGACTGTCAAGTATTTTAAGTCCATATGTTTTGCTCCTTTCGAGTACTTGTCATTCTTTGAGAAGAATACAGCTGCGGAGTTGTCACAATACAATTTCAGCGGTCTTTCTATACTTTCGACCATGCTAAGACCCTGAATAAAGTTCTGCAGCCACAATGCTTGAATTGTAGCTTCAAAACAAGCTACAAATTCAGCTTCCATAGTGGAAGTGGCAATCGTAGATTGCTTTCCACTTTTCCATGATATGGCTCCTTTAGCTAACAGGAACACATAGCCAAATGTAGATTTCCTCGAGTCTACACAACCGGCGTAATCGGAATCTGAGTATCCAATGACTTCGAGTTGACTTGACTTTCTATACATGAGCATGAAGTCCTTTGTTCCTTGCAAGTACCTTAGTACTTTCTTTGCAGCTTTCCAATGATCCAATCCTGGATTACTTTGGTAACGGCCCAACATCCCTACTGCAAAACTTATATCTGGCCGTGTACACGTCTGGGCATACATTAAGCTTCCTACTGCTGATGCATATGGAATAAGTTCCATTTCCTTACGTTCCAAATCATTTTTCGGACATTGCATCAAACTGAATTTGTCCCCTTTCTGAATTGGAGCAACACCAGCGGAACACTTATCCATTCTAAATCTCTCAAGAATTTTCTCGATATAACCTTTCTGAGACAATCCTAGTAATCCTTCCTTTCTATTACGGAATATTTCTATTCCAATAACATAGGATGCCTCACCCATATCTTTCATTTTGAAATTCTTTGAGAGAAAATCCTTAACGTCACGTAATGTTCCTTTATTGTTTGCAACAAGTAGAATATCGTCAACGTACAATACCAGGATACAAAACTTACTCCCACTGACCTTCATATAGATACACCGATCAACAGTGTTCTCTATAAAACCGTATGACAAAATGGTATCATTAAATTTAATGTACAATTGTCGGGAGGCTTGTTTTAATCCATAGATTGACTTATTCAGCTTACATACCATCTTTTCATTTCCCAAAATGGAAAATCCCAAAGGTTGATCCATGTAAACCTCTTACTCTAAGTCACCATTTAGAAAGGCGGTCTTTACATCCATTTGGTGAAGCTCCAAATCATAATGAGCCACCAAAGCCATAACTATTCTCAAAGAGTCTTTCTTCGAAACCAGAGAGAAAGTCTCTTTGTAGTCAATGCCGTCTTTCTGAGTGTAACCTTTGGCGACAAGTCTGACCTTATACCTTTCGATGTTACCTTTCGAATCGCGTTTGGTTTTGTAAATCCATTTACAACCAACGCATTTCTTTCCTTCAGGTAACTCGACAAGTTCCCAAACTTTGTTGTCATCCATAGATTTCAACTCTTCCTTCATAGCATTAAACCATTTTTCAGAATCATTACATTCCATGGCTTTATTGAATGATTCTGTATCCTTATCAATGCTCAAGTCACATTCTTCTTCTAGTGAATAAACCACATAGTCATCAGAAATTGTCGGTCTTCTATCCCTTACTGACCTTTGCAATTCTGTTACTTGTGGTTGATCACTTATGACTTGATCAACGTTAACATGCTCATCATTAGCTTGTTCACCTTGCATGGGTTGAATATCCATATGTTGTTCCGGTATGTTGTTAGACTGTGATACAACATATGGCACAACAACTTGATGAGAATCATTGGGTGTCGTTTCCGTCACCCGATTCTCTTGGATATTCACATTTCGTGAATCATCACTCCCACTGAACATGTCATTCTCAATGAATCGAGCATTTCCAGATTCTACAATCCTTGTACTATGCTTTGGACAATAGAAAATGTACCCTTTAGGCTTTTTCGGATAACCGATGAAGAAACCACTAATGGTTCTTGCATCGAGTTTCTTTTCATGTGGGTTATAAATCCTAACTTCTGCTGGACATCCCCAAATGTGTAGATGTCTCATACTAGGTTTCCTTCCCATCCACAGTTCATAAGGAGTCTTAGGAACTGCCTTACTAGGAACCCTATTCAGCAGATATGCAGCGGTTTTTAAACCGTGCATCCACAACGATATAGGTACATTACTATTATTAATAATACTTCTTACCATTTCGATAAGAGTACGATTCCGCCTTTCAGCTACACCATTTTGTTGTGGTATACCCGACATTGTGTATTGTGCACAAATGCCTCGACTTTCGAGAAACCTTGCAAATGGACCTTTGTTTTGTCTACTTTCATCGAATTTTCCATAGTACTCACCACCTCTATCCGATCTCACTACTTTCACTTTTCTATCTAGCTGTCTTTCCACCTCATTGATGAACACTTCTATAACGTTCATCGCTTGAGACTTTTCATGCAGTAGATATATATAACTGTAACGTGAGAAATCGTCTATAAAAGTGATAAAGTACCTTTCTCCATTCCATGAAGGAATGTCGAATGGACCACAAATATCGGTATGTATTAATTCTAAAAGTTCTTTGCTTCTTGTGGCAGGATACTTTGATGTGTGTTTAGTTTGCTTTCCTTTAATGCAATCTATACAAACGTCCCAGTCATCAAAATCTAATTGAGGTAAAATGTCATTTTTCATTAACCTCATTAACCTTTCTTTAGAAATGTGACCTAGACGTTTATGCCATAAGAAAGCCGAACTTTCATTCGCTGCACCGCGTTTTAAACCAATCATATGATCCACATTAAACAGAGAATTTACAAATTTAACATCAAGATTGATAGAATACAAACCATCTTTTATAATATCATAACCATAACAGTATTTATGTTTGTACATAGTACAAACACCATCACCAATCTTAAAATTAAATCCATTACAATCCAACCTAGCAACAGAAATCAAATTTCTAGCACACTCAGGAACATAAAGACACTCTTCTAGATCCAGGTGGTATCCGGTATCCAGGATCAGTCTATACGTTTAAATTCCTTCAATGTGTGCCTTCATTTTGTTCCCTATATACAGGAACTTTTCAGCTCCGTTTATGGGATGCATAGAAAGAAATCCCTGCGTAACATGAGAAACATGAGTAGTAGCACCAGAATCTAACCACCAAGTATTATTAGGTACTTCTATAATATTTGATTCAAAGCATACTGAAACAAATAGTGTACCTTTCTTTTCAAACCAAGCCTTTCTTTTAGGACAATCCTTCTTTACATGTCCGGCTTTGTTATAGAAGAAGCATTTGATTTCCTTTCGGATCTGACCATCATTAATCTTTAATTGGTCCTTTCCCTTCTTCTTGTTCTTTTTACTTGATGCCTTTGATGTGCTACCTTTGGCATCCTTCTGCACAGCTAAGTTGACGGTATGAGATTTTATTTTCTTCAACCTTCCTTCCTCTTGAACGAGCATGGCGTTAATCTCTTGAAAGTTCCACTTTTCCTTTATGGTGTTATAGTTCACCTGGAACTGGCCAAACTCAACTGGAAGTGAGTTGATAATGAATTGAACAAAGAATGATTCATTCACGTCCATACCCAACGTCTTAAGCTTTGCAGCCAAATTGGCCATGCTCGTTACGTGGTCATGAATGGGTTGAGACCAATCAAATTTCTTGGTCGTCAACTCACTCATTAAACTTCCCACAACAGACTTGTCAGTAATGTCTGATTGGGAGTATGCCTTTATCTTTGACATGAATTCCTTCGCATCATTTACTTTAGGCATCGATGGCTTAACATTTTCTGCCATCGTCATCCTCATCAAGCCCAAACACAGCCTATTAGACAGCTCCCAAGCCTCATAATAAGACTTGTCAGCTTCCGAAGTGGTCTCAGTAATGGCTGGTGGTCTATCATTAACTAGTGCCAGGTCCAAATCCAATACACCCAGTTGAAACTGGATTTGTTCGGACCAGTCAGCATAGTTAAGACCATTGAACTTAACTGATGAATTACCTGATGCAAACAAATTCATAGTAGCTGCAAATAAAGAAACATGCTCATATCAATTCATTGAATAATCTAACCTAACCAGATCTCAAGCAAAGCATATAAATTTCATTAAGTTTACCTTTGGGTAATACTTAAAGAAATGTACAATTCATGATATTATAATCTTTATTTGACTTATAAACATATTTAACACAACATGTTTAACATCTTTGGATGTGTAAACATATCAATTAACTATGCAAACATGTCACTTTAATGTTATTAATTATAAACAATGGTCCACCTTTGGGTGACCTACTAGTTTATAACTAATAAACACATTTCAATAATATCATAATAATTAAATGAATAAATTACACAATTTTAATATTGATCCTTTCAAACTAGGTCACTTTGGTGACTACATAGTTTCTATACAACAATATATTAATTGTATGAACATTCATTCACTCAATTTCTTTAATTGAACTGCATAAATAGGCGTTGCGGACGACTATGCGGACGTTAAATGGCGTCCGCAATCCCTTACTGTCGTCCTAAACTGCCTATAGCGGACGCTAACTGTGTCGTCCGCTGCGTCCGTATGATGCGTCCGGGTGAATCAAAATTACAGATTCATTCCGGACGCATGTCTTAAGCGTCCGCAGCGTCCTAGTGATGCGTCCGGATGAATCAAAACGTATTCAAAACGGACGCAACTTTTCTCGTCCGTACAGTCCGCATCATGTCGTCCGGATGAGTTCTTTACAGATTCATTGCGGACGCAAATTTCAGCGTCTGCGGCGTCCACATGATATCGTCTGGGTGAATCATTTTACAAATTCAATGCGGACGTTACTTCCATACGTCCGCGTCGTTCGCACCCTTTCACATATGCGTCCGCATACACATTTTCAACATGGATCATGCGTCCGACCACACTTCAGGTCGACCGCATCCTGATACCCACCGTCCGCACGACGAACAGTCCGTCAATTTTCAACAGAAATCATATATTTCTATCATCCTATTCGTGATTTCATCTATACATTCATACATGCATGATATTACGAAATATATACTACCATTTCTCATGCATATTACTTCATTTTCATGGTAAATCAAATTGTATGTTTAACCTACGCTCTGATACCAATTGTAAGCATATCCATTCAATCATTAAACTTTAATCCCATAATTTTGATGTTCTTTACATGCTTGCAATACTATTATTCCCATTAACAAATTTGATTTAACCATTCGAGTTTGAAGGAATACCAACCTTGGTCCATGATATTAAAATGCTTTTGATGTCGATGTTGAGTTCCGTTTATCAACCTTAAAACCTTTCCTTTGATTCGTCTCTTTCGATGATCCAGAAACGAAGTGTATGCCGTAATTTGGTTTGAGAGAATTTTAGATAGAGGAGAGATCAGTTTCGTTAGAATGAATTCATTCTTTTCTCTCCCCTTAGGTGATTGAAGAAGACACCTATTCAAAGGCAACCTTTCATTCGTGTCTTTTCAATCACGTCTCTTCAACTATATATTATACACTTTTAATTAAGGTTAAGGTGAGAGAATTAAAACCCAATTAACTTAATGTATTTAATGCTTAACAACCATCACATTAAGCTCTTTAATATTAAGTCAATGTAACATTAATTAACATGGACCACATTTACATAGATTATAATTAAATAATCTAACAGTGAAATCAGACTGTGAGGTGAAGGGAGAAAAGATGGAGCTGCTGCACTGCTACAAGTCTTCCTTGTTTTCTGGTGATGGCCGAGAGGGATGGCTGAAGTGTGGAGTTACCCTCGGGTGTTGGTGAGATTCTGTCATTTTAGTTGTTATATGTAATGTTTGATTTTCGGTTCTGTACATATTTTCTATTGTTGAATGACATGCAACAATTGGTTGGATTCAGTGAATTAATTTCATGTTCTGTAATTCTTGGAATGTTAACAGATTAGGATTGGTTTTGATATTAAGGAATGAGTATTATGCTGTTTGGATTCAGAATGTTAATTAGTAGTGATGCATAACTGTTGGAATTGATTGTTTGTGGTCTAAAAGGGGAGTTGTACTGTATTCAAGGGTTGTTCTATGTGCCCTTTTAGTGTATGTAGGATGATTTTGTTTGGGTGATAACCTATTGGACTTGATTTACATGCATGGATTTGTTGATTTAGTTTAGTGAATACTCCATTATGGGTTAGTGGTTAGGATATTGATATTGAAGGAAAAGAAATACATATGTTATGGAAATGATTGTGGTTCCGTGAAGTAAAGATGTTATGTGCGTTTGGAATGAGATGCTTTATGGTTTCGGATTCGAGTCATTGATCGGATTAATGAATAGTATGGAAATTGGATAAGTATAGTTTTATGTCTCAATTCGGATATTGTTATTGAGCTTTGATTTATGGGCCTATAATTCATGGGTATGATTACGTTGGTTTCCAATATATGTTAAGCTTAATTTCTAAGCGTTATCAATTGTGATTAATTAATTAGTCTGAGTTGTAATTAATGAAGCATGTTCATTTAAGAAAATCTAGTGAACGACGTATATGGATTAAGGGTAGAAAAAGATTAATAGTTAAATGATTAGAGTAATAATTAAATGTTGTTGAATTGTGAAAGTACTAAAGAAGGAAGAAAAAGATAACGAATAAGCGTTGAACGCTTTAAACGATCGAGGTAAGTGATACGCATAAGCTTTGGTCCTTAAGGCCCTACATCGCAAGAATAAGAGATGCATGTTTCGTTGTTTACAGTATTTAATAGCACGTTTTCATGTTTACAGTATTTAATAGCATGTTTCAGTGTTTACACTTTTAAATAGCATGTTTCATTGTTTACAGTTTTTATAAGCATGTTTGATAAATTGTATGTTGATTGCACTATTAAATTCCTCTAGTAGAGAATGTATGCATTCACGAGCATCATGCATCATAGTTGTCAAAAGATACGAAAAGGGTTTCTATGCATACTTTTGAAAAGGAAACAAAGAAGAAACAAAATGATTACAAAATGACAAGAAGAAAACAAAGAAGAAACAAAACGATTACAAAATGACAAGAAGGAAACAAAGAAGAAACGAGACGGTTGTGAAACTTAAAGAAATAAACGTAAATGGGTGTGACGAGATGTGAGGTTGGGTTAGCTGCCCCTCCTCGTAAAGTTTAGACATCTCTAACACTTTCAAGATAAAGATAAACATAAACGGCATCGTCTGGGGATGTGAGATTGAGTTAGTAGCTCCTCCTCGTCAAGTTTAGACATCTCCAATGCCTTTCAAGATTAAGACATACAGCAAACATATACGGGGTCATCTGGAAATGTGAGGTTGAGTTGACTACTCCTCCTCGTCAAGTTTAGACATTCCCAACGCCTTTCAAGATTAAGACAACAATAAACATAAACGGGGTCGTTTGGAAATATGAGGTTGAGTTGGCTGCTCTTCCTCGTCAAGTTTAGACATTTCCAACGCCCTTCAAGATAAAGTAAAAATAAAGATAAAGATAAACGGGGTCGTCTTGGGATGTGAGGTTCACCTCGTCAAGTTTAGACATTTCCAACGCCTTTCAAGATAAAGTACAGTAACAATCAAGTAAGGAAAGGAACAGTAAAGTAAAGTCAAGATAAAGCAAAGTTAAGATCAAGAAAACGATAAAAGAAAATAAAAGAAAGAAAGAAGAGAAATAGAAACAGAAAACAAAAAGAGATTTAAAAGTTGCATGACATGTGCATCATACCTTTATTTTATATCACTTATTGAGCATTAGGATCATTAGTTAAGTCTTGCAATGTAGGTACACCCACAGGTGAACAGGCTAAGAGGCAGTCGATGAAGGATTTGCTCGAGTGGATCTTGTCGCTGGCTGGGCTAAAGAATTAAAAGGAATTTATTTGTAAAAGAGTTTGTAAATTATTTAATATTCCTTAATGTTTTATTTTAATTCCGCTGCGTTTTCATAAAGATGATTTTATTACTTAAGCTGAAATTGATAAATGTTTTAATTAAAGAGTTTTAATGATTGAGTTTTATAAAAGGAAAATACTCTGATGTTTTTATAAAAAGAAAAGTTTTAAATTTACACAATTTTCAAAGTAAATAAAACCGGGTCGTTACACAATGACTGTAATCCCTATTCTTAATTTTTGCACAGTTATTTCATTTTGGATTATATTACTTTACTATCTTATATCACTTGTTGTTGGACCTAATAAGCCCATGTTTGTTGGGCCCTAACTATAACTCATATTTAAGTCTTCTGCTGTTAATTAATAAAATTTTAAGTGAAATGAGTTGGATGATTTGGTCTTTTGGGTCAGTTCGTTAACTGTTTGTCTCGGGTCCCTTTTGAGTCGTGACAATAGTTATCTATGTATACAGCCATGTTTTCTTCGATATATCGTCGGGGGCCTTTCGAGGCTGGTTTTTCCTTCAAGGATGAAAATACTTTATAATGTTTTTTAGAAACATGCATAACTAGACCTCAATCAATTAGAGATTTTTTACTTATGGTTTTTTTTAACACAAAGCCTCTTCAAAAGTAAGGAAGAAGTCCTCTAATTTTCAGAGAAAGATACGGTCCGGAGCAGAAGTAATGACTGAATGATTACAAGATGGTCTGAAGAGATACCAAACACACCTTTTGAGTACTAGGGCTGCCTTCAAGGGAAAGAGCACTCCTACCTATTGATTCGTGACTTTCAACAACTCTTCTAGGGTATTCTCCTTGTAATAACAATGGAGAGAAAGTTGAAGTAAGGAAAATTATTGACTCAACCCTCACAAAGAATCAAACACCCAAACACAACTCAATTAAGTTGGAAACAAACCGATTGAGTAATGGTTCTTGCATAAGAGCAATATGGCCAAAGGCTTGAAAATTATATCATTCAAAACTGTCATCCATCCACTCTAAGAGGAGCATAAATACTCTCTAAAAAATTAGGGCAACCCTAGAAAAAAAAGGTCCTAAACTGAAAAAAAAAAACCAACACCACTCTGCCTAAACAAACCAAGCCGAGTGACATTTTACAAACCAAAGTCCAATTGAAAAATAAATACAACAATAATCCCAAATCAAGTTTAATTAACATAAACTTATCCAAGGGTCATATTCATCAACATAAGCTAATAAAAAAAGTGCTACCATTTTCCTTAGATTGACCAAAACATCAACTTCCTTGTCACTTGAAAAACCTCCTTGATCAACATAGTTTCGTGTTCCCATTTAAGCAAGTGTTTTGGATATTCTTCTTTCTTGATATTTGTTGGCTCCACAAGGGGTTCTTGAACCTTGTCCCTGTAAAATAAAGAGAAGTATAAAAATTGGCTATCCTCTTTGCTTGGGATCTAGTGATGGGTTCGTGTGGCACATCAAAAGGGAGAGAGAAAACCAAGATGAGAGAGCTTGAGGAAGGAAAATACGAGGTGGTTGTCCCTCCTTAATGACAAGGGACCCACCTCATAAATGTAGTTGTAAAAAAATAAAAAATAGAAAGAAAGACATTAGTGCCTTCTTCTTTGCAAGAATTGTGGGATATGTGTTTTTTTGCATGATTTAGAGTTTGTCATTTTGTGACAAACGTTTTCTATAAATAGGGAACTTCTCAAACAATCCTAGCATGTAGAGAACAAAGAAAAAAAGGAAGAGAAAGAGAGATATAGTGATGATTATTTTCTAGAGAGAGAAAAAAAACTGTGAAGAAAAAATAGGTGAAGTGCTTTTGTGCACATTGTAAATTTAAGAGTGATAATTTTTGCTCAATGAATAATCTCTAGAATATTTGATTGCTAGAAGAATATTCTAAATTCTATTTTTCATAGTGAGATTTTTCTAAACTCGGTCCCATGATTTTTTTATTTGAATTATCACATAAAATTCTTGGTGTCTATTTTTGTTATTATTTCTCTTACTTCTTGACTGTTATATTTTGACGGTGTGAAAAAATATTCTTGATATTTTTTTAATCGCATTTGCTATCATTTTTCGTTCAATTTATTCAATGATGTAGTTGTACTGTGTAAGTAAACTATGTCAAAAGAGACTGAATTTTAAGTTAGACCCTTTATAACCCCTCTAGCATTTCCTGTGAACTTAATTGAAAAAATAATTATATCTAAGAAGTTTGTGTAGTACAATCTTACCGATGAACTATTTTGATAAGTACTATCTATGCTAATACAACACTATTTTATTTATCCCAATAAGTGGTATAAGAGCCTTGATATTTTGGCAGGACAAGTTAAAATTAAAAAATTTAACAGAAATAATTTCTCATTGTGAAAATTAAAAATAAAAGCATTATTACAGAAAGATAGTTGTGTTCTGGCCATCGGCGATAGACTTGCGACTGTTGAGATAAAAAATGGATCAAAGCACATTAGGATGCTATCGCCAATTTACATCTTGCTCTAGTAGATGAAAATTTATCAAGTGTCATAGAAATGACAACTGCCAAACAAATCTCGAATACGCTGACAAAATTATATGAGGTTAAGTCATTGCATAATAAAATCTTCTTGAAAAGAAAATTATATACTTTTCGTATGTTAGAGTTGACGTTGGTGACTGACCACATCAATACTCTCAATATATTATTTTCTCAACTTACATTAATGGAGTACAAAACTAACGAGAATAAACATGCCGAAATTTTACTTCAATGTATGCATAATTCATACGATCAGCTCATTATAAATTTGTCCTATGGTGTTGGAAAGACAATATTGATATTCAATGATGTTGCAATTGTGGTTCTTAAATAAAAAAGCAAATGGAAGAACAAAGAGCACTCTTCCATGGAGGCTTTATCAATAATGAGATGGAGATCAAAGAAATGTGGGACCTCTTGAGCCAACACGTAAGGAAGATTAAAGTTAAGAATTAAAAAGAGCATGAAGTGCTATCATTGTGGCAAAATAGACCACACGAAAAAGGACTGCTAAAAGTTGAAGAAAGAACAAGACACAAAGAGTGTTAAAAGGAATACGAAGAGTACGATTGCAATTGTCTCTAAAGGTAAAGATGTCATATATGCAACGATGTCTTCAACCTCATAACTCATGAATCATGCTGAGTATGTGACTATAGTGCATCATATCCTGCTATCTCAAAAGTAGAATTGTAACGACCTGAATTTTTCTTTATAATGCATTAAATTTAAAACTTTGATAAACGACTAAACTCTTTATTTAAAAATCCTTTTAAAATAATATCAGAGTCCTTTTTTCTAAAATCCCGATCATCAAAAAGATCTCACTTAAAACTCATTTAAGCTGCGGAAAACTATAAATTACAAAATCTTTTCTCAAGCATAGTGGAAACAAAAATGGAAATATTACTTAAAACATTAATTAAAGTTCAGGGTTAAAAGCGTAAAGTAATTAATACTCAAAATAAGGGTTAGGGCAGTAATTAGTGTTTTACAAAATATGTTTATCATTAAACCCTTACAAAATAGATACTTTCTCCTTCTCTTGAGCCATACATCTAATCCGGTCGCGTTTCATTCGGCTACCCCGCAGGCTCCACAGGAAAGGCCTCCTTCTCAGCTCCTGGCACAATCATCTTATTACCAACACTACAAGTAAGGATGTGAGCCTAATGGCCCAATAAGGAAATGGGGTTAATGCATTATGTTTATGCCTCTCTTTAGTTCTTTTGGAATGGGTACCATCCCAAACCAATCTTTTCATTATGTTCGTTCTTTACTCGTACATCGAGTGGGAGACTGAAGGACCCATATGGAATGGTATAGTGTGATCGGCTTCTAACTTTCTGTGTGCAAACTAGTCTAGTTCCCAACAAGGTAGGGGCATGTCCTTGCTGCCAGGCTAGATCCGCACTACCCATCCGCCCCCCAACTCCTCATTCCTTCTTTCATTCATTTTCTTTAACATTTTCATCACTCAATGTACATGAGTACCACCCCAAGGTGGCACTCCCTATTTGTTTCTATTATCATGATGCATGATGACATGACAATTAAATAGCACATCTATGGAAAGTAAATGACAATAATTTAAAAAAATGACAATCAATAATTAAATGGCAGAATTTAAAACAAATAAAGAGAACAAAGACATATTTGAATAAATATAGGACAACTATAAAAGAAACATATGGAAACGGAGATCGGAACATGCTATTAAACAGAGATTATATTTCAATTTACAACTACCTGTACTAACAAATTAAGCAGGCGTCACAGAATTAGAATAGTTATTGCATGCTCAAGTAAGTAAGCAACTAAAATTATAATTAAGCTAATTATTCAAGCAATTAGTGCATGCTTCATGTGACGACAATAGATAGACAATATGAAATGAAGTAGGATTTAACAACGATGTTCTTAGCTACAGTCAACCACTAAACATACCCAACTTGAATGAGTCTATTTAACATGTCTGAATTGACATGCTTGAAAATTAAACAAGTAATAGTTAATTGATATGCTTGTAGATCATGCTTGAAGATTAAACAAGTAATAGTTAATTAACATGCATGAAGATTAATAGTTAATTAACAAGCTTGAATTAGTTAATTAACATGCTTAAATCGATTAAACAATTAATATTTAATTAACATGCTTGGTGCTTGAATTAGTTAATTAACATGCTTGAATTGATTAATTGAGTAATTATACTTGCATTCTACTTAACTAACATGCTCAATTAAGTATATATTAATTAGACATGCTCAGTTGATTTAACATACTCAAATTATAACAAATCAGTTTAGATATGTTCGTAGAGATATTAAACGAGTGTAAGGAGTTGATTAAACATACTTTTAAACAACGAACATAACCACAACGAAGGAGTTAACGTGCTTTTAAACAATAAACACAACAACAACGAAAGTATTATAATGAACATGCTTGATACAGAAAATAACGACGAACAATATAGAGAATAAAATACCAGAATGTAAAGCGACGTATGTTTTAGAACAAATTCACAGAATAGAATAATTTTTGCAGGACAATATTAACTTTTAGAGCAGTTTTACATAATAGAATTAAGTTGCAGGACACTATTAACTCAGGTGAGACTACCAGTAAAACCTTAACATATATCACTAACATACATTGACGAAATAGAGTCCAGCTCATTTCTACTTAGCAATCATCATAAAATCCATAGTTCATAATTTTACTCTACCAAGCTTGACGTCAGATAGAGATTAACACAACCAAGCTTACAGGGATTAACACAACCAAACTTAACATCTAGTGAATATAAATCAAACATTAAGCAAGCATTGAAAAGTAACAACAGGGTAAATCATCTAAAGGAAAATACAGGAGTTTAAGGCATCTAAAGAATTTACAGAGATTTAACTACAACCAAAAATCACCACGCACACACTCTACTTGTGGGTAGGGTCTCCACTGGCCAAGACTACCCCAAATCCTTACCTTTGTTGATGAACCAAATCACGGATAGCTACCTTTTTGCTCCCAACACTTACACAAGCTTATAAATGCTCCTTCACTCTTCACACACTCATACTCTTTAGAAGAAAAGAACTGAATATAGAGGAAGAAGAGAACATAGAGAAAAGGAAGAAAAACAGACCCAACGTAAGAGAAGCTAGCTGAAGGTTAAAAAGTGAGCTTACCTAAGGGAGACACTTGTACGCCTATGGAGAGGGAGGGGAGTGGCTCCCGCGTGGGTCTGGGCATGGAGGGACAGATTCGTTGTCGAGGGAGTGCATTTTAATTTACTACGCGACAAGTTATCTGATTTTAAATCCCTAAATTATCGCAGATCTGGGACATTTCGGACGAGTGCGGACGTGCTGGTCTCGTCCGCATGCGTCCGAATCCACCATTCGGACACAAAATGGCATCCTCATTCAAGCGTCCGCATTCGTCCGAAAGTGTCCAGTATTTGGACAGATTCAAAATGGTCGTGTCCGCATTCATCTGCCGTCATCCTGAATCTTCCATTTCAGACACGATATGGCATCCGCGTGCATCTAAAAGTGTCCAGAAGTTGGACAGATTCATATCTACAACGTCCGCCTGCCTCCATATTCGTCTGGGTTTGTCCAAAAATCCACGACACAGATGAAGTTAGGACACGAAATTGTGTCCTGAGTTGTCCCAAGGTTCAGGGGCGACATTCCATTTCCTTGTGGACGACATTTCATGTCCTCGAGTCGTCTGCACGCATCCGTAAAGTGTCCAGTTGGACAGTTAGGACGCGAGGATCCGACCTGCTTCATCCCAAAGTGTGATCCAAGTGTGTTCGGATGCCACTTATAGTCCCCATGGCACCCACCTGCATTTGAATAAGCCAAATTTCCATTTTCTTCACATTTTCCTACTAAACTTTTATTCCATAAATACATGTTATAATTTAACAAGTATAAATACGTAATGTAATAAATAATCTCCAAAATTTGATTATATCGCATATACGAGAAAAATAGTATCGGGGTATTACAAGAATATTTTACATTTTACACTAGTGACGATTTGGACATCATTAAAAAATAGAAAACAATCACGTTTCCAGAATAATTGGAAAATGTGTTATTTGTATCCATACCAACATGGGTTGTGAGTTGGTGCTTAAATATGTCAAACATGTTCCAGATACTAGACTAAATCCAATATCAGTCGGTGCTTTGATGATGCTGGATACAAGAGCAAATTTGTTGGCGGTAAATGGAAGCTCAGCAAAGGTTCACTAGTTATAGCGATTGGAATAAAAAAATATAGCTTGTATGTGTCTCAAGTAACTGTGAAAGAAGCATCGGTAAATACTGAAAAAGATAACTCATCCATTGAGTTATGACACAAACAACTTGGTCACATAAGTGAGAAATGACTTCAATTGCTTAGCAAGAGAGAACATTTGCCATATCTCATAAATGAAGCTCTGCCAAATTATATTCATTGTTTGGTGAGAAAACAACACAGGGTTTTCTTTAGGAAAAATTTTGCATAAAGGAAACCAAATGTGTTAAAACTCATCTATCACACCCCAAATATCCTCATTTATTTTTGTACGAAATACACGTACATTTTAAATACTTTTTATTGTGCTTTTGAAAAAAAAAATTACACAGCAGAAGACTTTTTCATAAAACACTTTATAATTCAAATATTTCTTCATAAAATCTTTTAATGTGTAGAAAACATTTATCAAAATGTTACACAAACATACTTAAATTCAAATCTTTTATACAAAACACTCTATCATGAGCCATAACCTATCATTCAAAATTGTAATAACAACCTCCAGTGCTCCTCACAAATATGCGCCATTAACTGCGTCATCATCCATAGTGAGTCTCATCGTCTAATTTCTTACCTACATCACAAAATTCACCTATAAAAGTAATGCTCAGTAAGTAATGCATAAATAATATGAACATGATATACACTTTCATAAAACGTGTAGTACATCATTTTTTTCTTTCTTTTCTTTTTTTTTTTCATTTTATGATTCAACATTGGGGATCGCGTCCACTAATGCTTCTTTTTCTTAACATTGGGATACATCGTCAAAGCCTTAAATTCATTGGGGGACATGCCCACCAAAGCTCTATTGGTGACATATCGCCAAAGTCTCTTACGTATCTTACATTTCTTCTTTATTCTTTATTAATGAAAACATATGCATGAACATTCATTTTCGTTCTTTTCTTAAAAACATGATGCATGAGAATGAATTAAATAGTTCACATACTTAATATATCATCTAAAAACAAGTACAACAAACAACATAGCACATCTTTAACAAAGCATCACAACATGTCCTTAAGTATCAATATCCACCTAGCATCTTGTGATGTTAGCCAAAAATCCATACACAAGCAAACATTACTTTCTTGGAACCCTTAGCACAATTGTAACAATTTACTCAGTTTTCCCTCTTCAAACCTTTTCAAGACTAGAGAGAAAATGACTACGTATATCCTATTTTTCTTTCAATTCTCATATCAATTAGATATAATTCTATTAAGTATAAGGTGAAAATATCATGAGTTATCTGTTAAGTTAAGGTGTCAAATTTCTAGCTGAATATCTTACCCAAATTGGTAAAGAAAATGTTTAATCATTCCATAAAATTATACTATTTACCAGTAAAAGCTGACAACCTTTCAACTTCCATGTCATCAACATGTCCGCTACGGAGACCTATGTATCCGTTATGAATATCTACCTTACACTCATTTCTAAATGTTTGCACGAACGCTTCAAGTGATAAAATAACATTCCAAACATCCGCTTCTGAGGACTTAAACCCTAGATGTCTGCACACTTGTGGAAACCTATGAGTAAGTTGAAAGCTATGCATCCATTACAGATATCCACTGAGGATATCTGTAACAACCCAGATTTTTCTTCGTAATTCCCTTTTTAAAAACGCGTTAAAATTTGAAGATTTTGTGAAAGAAATATCAGAGTGCAAGCCGGGCCGTTAGAAACACTTAAAACATTTCTTTCGGAAGTAAAACGTTAATGGCGGAAGCGTAAATATTTTAAAGAAAATAAACTAGACATTAAATTACAAATTAAGAAAAGAAAACTTAATTTAAATTAATTACAACTCAATATATATCTTTAACTTCTCGTAGCCTGGCCAACCACAAGCTCGCGTGTGCAAATTCCTCATCGACTGCGTCTCCATTGATCGAGGATTCCATGCGTCGTGTACCTACATCGCAAGTAAGACGTGAGTCGAAAGGCTCAGTAAAAAAATGGGTTTATGCATATGAAATGCCTCTCTTTAATTCTTTGGAATGAGTCCACCCCAAACCAATCTTTAATTACATATATTATGAATAATTACGTGTATTAGGAATAGCTCGTATATGGAGCATGGAGTTTGGGGAATTCTATGTTTCCTAATTAATTACGTTAATTAATCTTGTGGTCCCGACAAGGGAAGGGTTAATGTTTTTCCTCACTCGAGGCGTGTGGCCACCCCGTGGTGGTTTTTCCTAATTGTTTCTGTCATCATGAGACTATCCTAAACATAAATACAACGAGTAATTAACTAAGGGCGCGATATTTACAACGAGTAATTAACTAAGAGAGTTCATATAGCAACTATAACGGACATAAGCATGCTTGACAATACAAACCGATATTTAAACAAACAATGCATTAATGAACAATAACATGCTTGAAAAGTCTATATCCTATTTTATTTACCTGCTTATAATTATTATCTTGTTTAGGTTAGCTAGATTGATTAGGTTAACATGCTTGACAAATTAACAATAAGGTTAACATGTTCAGTAAGTTAGTTGATTACATTAGATATGAACATTCTATTTAAATAGCATGCTCAAGGATTTATTTACAACAAGGAACTCAACATTGATTCACAGTGGATATCCAAATCGAGGCACCAACAGTAAGGAAATCATCTATAAAGCTTCGCAGTATCAACAGAGAATTTACAGCAACATACAGAACATTCAAGCATGGATAAACATTCAGGTTCACACTATCACCGAGAGCTATTGCACAAAGCATCCAAAACATACAACCAACAAGCATAGACAGTATCACAGATCAATATAATATGCGTTCTACACTATCAACATCAACAGTAAGCATTCCAGTATCATCACTAAAGCAAATACTAACTATGGAAGCCAACCAACAGAAAACTACAGAGAACTAACCTATAACTAACAAGCATATAAACATGCAGAGTATCATAGAAAACATACAGACTCCACAACTCATGCACACGTTACTTACGGTGTAGGGCTTCCTCAAGCCAAGACACACGCAAGTCTTACCTCGAATCGTTCATGCGTTAGCATCAAATCTTTATCTTCTATCTCTTTTCGATACCTTCATTAGAAATAGCTAGTCATTACTAAAATCATTTAATCCACTCGTTAACTTACTAATAAATCTCATAGACTTAACTTAATAACTAAATCCCGATATTCATTTCCGATAACTACAACAATATTAAATGCAACTTAACAACTTATTTTCCATGGGCATAACCCAAATCTAACATATTTATGCATCTAGGATTAACCAACAAAGTGTATGAATTAACAGTACAGAGTGCTATTGTAAGTGACAGAACATTGACCCCTTTAAAATTGGCTAAACAGATTATCACAGAGTAATCACCAGGAGTGTGAACCCAACAGCAAGATGCAAATCTCCAGAGTATAGAGAAGGAATAGTTCTCACCAGGAAGACCCGAGAGAAATTCCTCTCTTCAGCCTAACATCACTCGGACCTCAATATCTTCCAGAGGAGAAGCTCTCGGCCTTCAACAATTCTCCAGAGAAGAGAGCTGCTCTCTGCCCCTTCCCGAACACCTGAGCCATCCCCTCCTTTTCTCAAGCACATTACTCCTCTACCCTTTATCCTGCTCTGTCTTTATCCTCCAGCCACCGACATCCTGCCTCCCTCTGTCCAACTCCAGACATGCCGACCAACACTGCAAATATCACAAAGTGTTCCCCACGCCCACACTGTCATTTTCCAGCGCAGCAAGAACCAGCCTTTGATAGGCCGGTTCGAACCCATAAGCAAGCTGTACCAAGGCCTTCGGCCGGTCCAGTTTGAACCTCTAATCCACAGCGCTTCCCCCTGCGAAGACTGCAAGCTCAGTCACCGAGCTCTGAACGTCAGCCAACAGGCGCAACAAAAGGGGGAAAGGAGAAAGCCGTCGACTAACCTTGTCCCATCTCCAAAATCGCAATGGCAACATCGAACCTGAGCCGCAATTCGCGAGCCCTAGCCATCACGACGCTCGCCTCTTCACTTCGCTAGCAGCCACACGCCGTCGCCGTTCCTCCGCCTGAGCTCGCCGTCGCCTCGCTCGCCATTGCCGTCGCCTCGCCCGCAAGCTCTCCCTCTCACTCTCCCTTTCTCCTCATCGGGTCACCCCCCTGTTTCTCCTTCAGCGAAACTGGCCAAAGGCCAAGGAATTTGTCTTCTCCCTTTTAAGTTCCCAGACCGGACCGGCCACCAGCCCAAACTCGCGTGAACCGAACCCGTTTTTCCCTCCAATTCCCTTTAATTTTCAAATATTTCATAATTAATTCCCATTTTAATATAATCACTCACTAAGCAATTAATTAATCATCCCCTTACCTCTTAATCCCTAATTATTTCCCACTTATTTAATATTAATTATCATCGAATGAATTTTTGTAAATTAAAATATAACGGACACGTTCTTGGTAACACCCCGATAATTATCCAATTAATTTGAAAATCCCCAATTTCTTTTCAATTATTCTTATTAAATTTTGATATAAAAAGTTCGGGGTATTACAATATCCACCCCATACTTAAAAATTCCTTGTACACAACTCATATGTGGTCACGTTTCCTTCTGATACCCAAGTATCTATGGATCCACCATGTGCCAGACCGCATGGCCATCCGAAATCAAGTATCTGTGGACACCAACACTTCTGCGGACGCCAACACTTCCACAGATGCCAATACTTCCATAGACACGTCATCACATGACTAAAATCAAATATCTATAGACACTTATTCTTCCTTACCCAAGAAGTGTCTAAAACCTAGACGTCAACACTTAGCTCGGACGCTTGCAAAACCTCAAATAACAATAAACCTTTTTTTGAATCTTAAGTATCACTTTGTATGTTTTCGTACGTAAACATTTCTAGAGTGTAACAGTCTATTCAGATGTTTGCAGACCCATGTCAATGAAAGCGTTAAACGGTGTCTAATACATGGCCCAATTCATTAATGATCATTCAAGGAAAGTTTGGGCTTATGCACTCAAGTCCAAAGAGGAGGCGTTTAATGCTTCCAAATAGTTTCATGCTCTCACAGAGTGAGAAAAAGGAAAGAAATTAAAATTCATTCGCACAGACAAATGTGGCGAATACATGAGATCCTTCTTTGAATACTCTATGATGCACAAGATCAGACACAAAAGATCGATTCAAAAAACTCCTCAACAAAATGATGTTGTAGAAAGAATGAACAGAACAATCGTTGAGAAGATAAGGTGCATTTTATCACATTTAAAACTTCCCAAAACATTTTAGGGAGAAGCAATAAAGACTAAAGTAAATATCATTAACTTGTCTCCATCAGCACCATTGAGTGGAGAAGTGCCAAACGGATTATAGACAGGAAAATACGTCTCTTAGAAGCATTGAAAGGTGTTTAGATACAGAGCGTTCATCCATATTGGCAAGTATGAGAACTCCAAGCTAGACAACAAAGCTAAAGAATGCATATTCCTCGGATGCAGAAATGATGCTTTTAGATATAGGCATTGGGATCCGGTTGATAAGAAGATTGTTAGAAGCCGAGATGTTGTCTTCTTTGAAGTTCAAACCAATGATGACATAAAGAAAGATGTCAAGATCATTGATGAATATATAGTAAGAGTTGATCTGGTGAAATCTATTAGCCTAAGAGACTTTGATGTGCCCCGTGGACCGATCACACGTTCGAGAGCCAAAAAGCTCATTTCTTCTCTAACACTTTCTTATTTTGCAGGTCATAATAAATTATTGAACTTTGAGGAGGAAATCACGCATGAAGATAAAGAGGCTCCGTACCACGTCCTCACGTGGAGCCATGCAAACTCAATAGGCTAGCTCCTTTCCTTTCCGGCTTGAAGGAGCTGCAAAGTAGCTAAGTTTTTTAGATCAATTGAGGATGTTTGCTCAAGTTTTACATCACATTTTTATGTTTGTTGCTGGTTATTGATTGGGATATATTTTTGTGAATTTTAGAATGTTATTTGGTTTGTTTTTGGGAGGTGCTCGGTTTGCATGCAAACCGAGCCCTTATGCCCCTTTTTGTCTTTTCAAGGGCAATTTAGTCTTTTGTCTTGAAATGTCATTAGAGGGTTTTTATTCCCTTCTAATGTGAATGTTGAATTCAATTGGAAAAACCCTAAATTTAGTGATATTTAGCCATGTGCTCCCTTGAAGAACCATGAGCTCCCACTCTCAACCACCTTCATCATCATTCACCTTACTTGTTCTTGCTTGATCTTGAGTAGGTTGTTCATTGCTACTTCTTCCAGCAATCCTTTTGTGTGGTTGTGTGTGTGGAGTGGAAGTAGAAGACCAAGCAAATCCCTTGTTGGAGAGTCATTCCTTGTAGTGGCCAAAAATCGCCCCTTGTCATTAGAAGGTTAGCGGACCAGCTAGGTTTTCTTGTTACTGTTTGTGTTTGTTATTAAGAAAGGTAATATTATTTTCTTGATTCTCTGGAGATAGCACTGGATTGGTGTTGATTTGATGTCAGTTTTATATGATTTGGATATTGTTAATTGAAGCTAAAGGAGGAAAGAAATCTTCATAGCAAATCTCGATTTTGCTGCTATAGATTTGCGGTTCTGAATACTACACGCACAACTCCATTTGTGCGTGTTCTACCCTATTCAATTAAAGTTACATTCGTTTAAAAATTGAAGCTCAGATTTGTCACTAGCCGATTTACAGTTTTATCATTCTTGCACAATTAAAGTGTGAGACACTATCAGACTTTAGGTTTTGATGATGAGTAATTTATTCGTTGATAAGTTGTTTATGAATTGAATGAGATTTATACGCTTATCATTATGTTTAGATATGTTCCTAATTGGAAATAACCTCTAACAAAGGTATTACTATTTACTAACATGTTTATGTAAGTCTATGTAGTTAAAAAGAATAAATCATTTGGACTTACAAGCCTCAAAGAGTGCAAAACACAAAGTACAGGTCGAATGGGGGGTCGACCAAAAAGGCTACAGAGAGCCAAACTAGTGGAAGCGGTTAACCAAAGCATGGATGCGGTCGACTGGAATCAAAATAGATTGCGCCACATTCTGAAGCATCAAGAAGAGGTTGGATGAATAATAGTTTTCACGAAATAATTAAAAATATAGAAAATATAACTCTACAACTTAATGAACTAAAACAACAGAATATAGTAATCCAACAAATGGTAAAAGAAATAAATGCCACTAGAGAAAATTATACAGAACTAATAGAAGCAAAAAATATAGTTATACTATTAGTTGATAAGTTTAAAAAAGATCCAGAAAAACAAAGTCATCCAACAAATTACGGAAAAGATATAGTAGAAATAATTGATAGTCTTCAACAAATTATAACCAGACAAGAAAAAACCAGATATATTACCATAGAAGATCTCTAACAAATCAATCTAGGAAGAAGAATAAAGCAAAAACTAACAATTCAACCACCTCCTACTATATAATGGAAAATTTAGAAGAACAGATAGCTAAACTTACTAGTTTATTTGCCGAACTTGATATACCTAAAGAGGACACACAAGACGATTATTTATTAATTAACAGAGAAGCAGAAACAAAAACTGATGAAATAGTTTATGATTACACATCAGACGAAAACTCATATGAAAATCCATATAATCTTCATTATGTAAAACACGAATTAGCAAAACCTAGTCATCGATACCAACAAAGAAAACGAACATATAATGATATGCAAGACGAAGAATTTAAAAATTACATGAACAGACAAGGATACTACTATACAAATAAATGGACAAAGATACCAAATCAATATATTCCAAAAATAGAAAATTTTCAGGGCACTACTATATTAAACCTAGATTGTGTAGAAAATGAATATAGGGTATTACAAGATTGGACAAATCAAATTAATATATTCGTACAATTAAATCAAGAAATAAAAGATTTAACCTCATCCGATTTATTTAACTATGTCGCTCACCAAACAACTAGAGCAGTATATAACTATTTAACTACCTTAGATCCTCCATCCAAAGTCGTATTATTAGAAACGGATGCTATTACAACATTCAAAAATATTACTCAATTACTAACAGCTGAATTCATAGGTAGAAATCCTAAAGAAATAGAAGAAACTACAGTATTCATGAATAATATATTTTGGCAGTTAACCAATATACAGATATGCGATCTTTGTTATGTAGAAAATTTTATTTGTGAATTCAGAACGAAATATTATCAACTAGATTATAAACACCAAGAAATGGCTAAGACATTATTCTTTAAGAAATTACCATCAGCATTACATTCAATATTAGAACCAATGTTGAAATGAGTATTAGACATAAAGGCCGTACATGATACTTTAGGAGCAAGAATAACAATACTTAGAACATGAATGCAAGAATCATGCATTAACGCAACAGCTCAAAAACAAGCAAAGATTAAATTATATTGAGATAAAACACAAGATAAAATTGGGAATTATGGTTGTTCTAAAAGAAAAAGAAAGAAAAAATAGAGAAAAATCCCGTATAATAAATATCAAAAAAGAAAATGGAAAAATCCTCATAAATATTTTAAAAATAGACAACAATTTCGACAAAAGAAACGCATACAACCTAACAAATTTTTTCCAACTAAAAAGAAAACATGTACTTGTTGGCTATGTCATGAAGAAGGACATTATGCTAATAAATGCCCTAAACGATTTAATAATAATACTAAAACACAAAATTTGCGACTAGCCTATGAAATTGGTTATGCTCCTATTGAAGATTCTGATATTTGCTCCGAAATTGACATTTATGCTTATGCATCCTACTATTCTTCCCAATCAACCACTAGTGTTGAGTAAACAATTACGTCTTAAAAATCCTAATGTGACCTTTATTCAAACTATTATTCAAAATCAAACTTATTATACTTATATTGACACTGGATCAACTTTATGTTTTGCTAAACGACATGTTTTGCCTACATAGACTAAATTATCAATCCCACTGAAAATTATTGTTGCTGATAGATCTGTTCATCCCATATGGTATGTTGGCTTTTACATTCCTATTATTATTGAAGGATATCCTTTTATTGCTAAATCTATTTATGTCCATGATTTTGGCGTAGATATTATTTTAGGCAATAATTTTCTAAAATTATATCAATCATTTATTCAACGCCTTCGTACTAAATGTCACCACACAAATAGTTACCCCTACTGAAGTCGTTAAAATCATAGGACATGAAGTATTAAATATAATTCACTTTTTATATACTACTCAATAAATTCTAAAACAAAGATTACAAGAAGTTTGTAGTGACAATCCTCTTGATCACATCAAAAATACTAATAAAGAAGAAATTATTATTAAATTAAAAGATCATTTGGCTGAAATTAATGTTCCTAATCGAATACCATATAGTATTAGAGACGTAGAAGAATTCCAACAAGAATGTAAAAATCTATTAGAATAAGAAATTATAAGAGAAAGTTTGAGTCCTCATAGTGCTCCAGCCTTCTATGTTGAAAATAAGAATAAAATTAAAAGACGAAAAAGAAGAATAGTAATAAATTATAAACAATTAAATGATGCTACCATATGAGACAATTATAAATTGCCTAGAAAAGATTACATATTAGAAAAACTTAAAGGAAATAATTTATTTAGCACATTAGACACAAAATCAGGGTACTGGCAGCTTAGGCTAGCCGAAAATACTAAACCATTAATCGCCTTTAGTTGTCCTCCACAGAAACAATATGAATGGAATGTATTATCTTTTGAACTAAAACAAGCATCATCTATATATCAATGATTTATGGATCATAATCTAAAAGGATTAGAAGATATATGCCTAGCTTATATTGATGCTATTATTATTTTTATATCAAGTAATAAACATGATCATGAAATAATCAGTAAATGAAAGCCACTATAAAAGCTAGACATGAACAACTACGATCAAAAGAAAAAGAAATATGTAAAATTCGTCAGCAAATACAAGAATTACAAAACCTACTAGACACCTTAACAACAGAAAACGAAGCTCTCAATGCCTCGATCAAAACACTATCAGTCTTCTTATCATCATCATCAACTCAGCATAAGACAGCAACTACTTCCAACATAGACATATTATCATGGGCTGATCAAGTTGATAAAGAAACAGGAATAATTTCCCAAGGACCAAGTATTGAAACTATTACTACATCCAGTACATCAAAAACGAAATGGTATGTCATATTCAATGGCTCATTTAAAGGCATATACAATGACTAGAGCATAGCAGCTCAACATATCCATGGACATAATGTCATACATAGATCATACAAGACCAAGGAAGAGGCACAAAAAGCCTTTGCCGAATCTTATCGAGCTGTAACCCAACAGGAACCAGAAAGACATAAACATGATATCATAGCAAAGAGAATGGTAGTTCTTAGACGAATACCTACAATCAAAGAAAAGGACAAAATGAAGGAACTCAAATCAGAAAAATTTCAGCAGTATTGGAATACCATTATAAATTACATTGATCTAACTTCTATCCTAAGATCTGCAGTCCAGGACCAAAAAGTAATATTCTTATTAGGGGCTTCTCCCATTATTCTCTTTGACTATTTTCAATATGGATTAGTAGACACAATCTATTCAAATAGCATGAAGGATTTTGAAGAATTCCCTATAAGAATCAAACAAGTTATTAGAGGATATTTTAACAAATTTGCAAAAGGACGAGAAATATTCCTAAGGATCCATTCATCTTATCCATTATTCAAGGACGACAGTGGTGAAGTTATCATTCCGTCACTAGCCATCATGAACATGGGAATTTCAAATCAGGATTATCCTTCAAGAGAC
This sequence comes from Begonia loranthoides, assembly GCA_022433065.1. Taxonomy (NCBI): domain Eukaryota; kingdom Viridiplantae; phylum Streptophyta; class Magnoliopsida; order Cucurbitales; family Begoniaceae; genus Begonia; species Begonia loranthoides. Next base: position 9,270,017 of record CM039477.1, on the reverse strand, counting down.
GTAGTGGAAATACAATCTCAGTTTATGGAACAACAGATCCAACTTATGACACGCATCGTGGGAATGGCTATGGCAATGGAAATGGAAGTGGAAATGAACATGAGAATGACAACCAGGAAGCAATTGGTGGTTCCTGAAAAAGCTAGGTGGGAAAAATTTCTAAATCTCAAACCTCCAAGTTTTGACGGGAATGTATCCAACGTAGCCAAAGCAGAAGAATGGATTCGATCCATGGAAGACATTTTCAAATATGTTGGCATTGGAGAAACTGAGAAAGTTAAATGTGCAGCATATTTCTTGGTCCAGGACGCCCATTTTTGGTGGGACTCTATAAAAGCAGCACGGGATGTTCGTGCTTTTAATTGGAAAACCTTCAAGGAGTTGTTCAATGGTAAATATTTTAACCATACTATAAGAACGTAAAAGATGGTGAAATTTATGCGACTACGACAAACAAGGACAGTATCGGAATATATCCAGAAATTGTAGGCTCTTGCTCGATTTGCTCCACTTTTGGTGTCAACAGAAGAATCTAAGGTTAATCACTTTATTCAAGGATTAAAAATGAAAATTCTTGATGGTGTCACAATAGCAAGAACGGAGGATGTCCCTTATGCAAAAATTGCTGCAAAGGCCCTAGTGGTGGAAAATGTAAAGACTATGGAAGCAAGACAAAAAGAGTTTAGTCAAAGGCTCTGGAGAAATAATCAACCCATGCAACGTGTTGCCCAACCCGCTAATCGTTGAATAAAGAGACCCTCTGGGTTGGAGTCACAAACTGGAAGAGACAAGCATCCGATGACTGAAGCACCCACTCAACCCAAGGCTTGCCCAAAATGCCATAAGCCACTTTGGCCCATGCAAAGCTGGTTCTGGCCTTTGTTTCAAAGGTGGAAAACCGGAGCATATTTCATAATTTTGCCCAGTTTTGAACAGAAAATTGAAAGGAGTAGCTCCAAGAGCTTTTGCATTATATGGAGAAGAGGATGAGGCAGTTTAAGAAATGATTAATGAAGGGATTGAAAATGAGGAAATGGGAGGCGATGATGAAATACCAGTTGTTGTGTCAGGTACTCAAGACTTTTGATAAGTCTGTACCTTTGTAATACTATTATCCTTAAATAAAAACTTTTTCGTTTATCATGTTAGGTACTATCTCAATTAATGGTATCAACGCACATTCTTTATTCGATTCAGGTGCTACACACTCCTTCATTACAATCGAATTTACCACCAAAATAAGTTGTCTTTCGAACCTTGCAAGCTATGCGCATAAAGTCCAATTACCCTATGGCAATTATTTAACAGCTTGTCGTATTTTAAAGGCTCAAGAAATTGAGATTTGTGGCCACTTATTTCATGCCAATTTAGTTATCATGACTCTTAAAGGTTACAACATCATCCTAGGTATGGATTGACTATCTCAACATCAAGCTAATATCAACTGCAAAAAGAAGGAAGTACGTTTTTACTCTCTTGATGACATTTCACATATTTTCAGAGGAACTAAGGATAAGAGAAAGTTTGTCATGATATCTACAATCAAAGACGTATGATTATTAGAAAATGGTTGCAAAGGATTTTTTATCAATGACTTGAACTCTACGGCAAGCTCGAAAACAAAATTAGAAGATGTTGCTATGGTTCGAGAATTTCTTGGTGTCTTTCTTGATGATTTTCCTGGACTACCACCTGATCGAGAGATCGAGTTCATTATTGACTTACACCCCGGTATGGAACCTATTTCTAAAAATCCGTATAGAATGGCGCCGGTAGAATTATGAGAATTAAAGCTACAATTGGAAGAATTGGTCGACAAGGGTTTTATTTGACTAAGCTTCTCCCCTTGGGGAGCTCCAGTTCTGTTCGTCAAGAAGAAAGATGAATCTCTACGGATGTGTATTGATTACCGAGGACTCAACAATGTGACGATTAAGAAAAAATATCCATTACCAAGGATTGATTATTTATTTGATCAATTGCAAGGAGCAAATGTATTTTCCAAGATTGATCTTCGTTCGGTATACTATCAGCTAAAAGTTAAACAAAAGGATATTCCAAAAATAGCTTTCTAGACGAGGTACGGACATTATGAATTTCTTGTGATGTCATTTGGACTGACCAATGCTCCAGCAGCATTCATGGACTTAATGAATCAAATTTTTAAGGAATATCTGGATAAGTTCAATATTGTCTTTATTGATGATATCTTAATTTATTAACGCTCAGAGAAGGAACATCAGGAATATTTGAGGATTTCTCTTTCTACTTTGGCCAAACATAGCCTAGACGCGAAATTCTTCAAATGTGGATTCTGGCTGAACAAAGTAAGTTTTCTTGGTCATGTGATCTCGAATGAAGGTATCGAGGTTGACCTAGCAAAGATTCAAACAATAACCGATTGGTCATAACCAAAGAATGCAAGTAAGATTAGGAGTTTTCTTGGATTAGCAGGTTATTATCGACGTTTTATCAATGGATTCTCAAAGATTGCACTGCCTTTAATGAGTTAATGAGTTAACAAAGAAAAATGCACGGTTTTTATGGACAAATGAATGCGAGGAAAGTTTCCAAGAATTAAAACGTCTATTAACTACTGCTCCTGTTTTGGCACTACCGATTGAAGAAGGAAAATTTTGTATCTAGTGTGATGCATCTAAGCACAGGCTTGGTGGTGTACTGATGCAGAACGAAAAAGTAATTGCTTATGCATCCAGACAAATCAAACCACACGAAGTTAATTATCCAACTCATGATCTAGAACTTGCTGCAGTTGTTTTTACTCTCAAGATCTAGAGGTATTATTTATATGGACAACGGTGTGAGATTTACACCGACCATAAGAGCTTGAAGTACATTTTCACACAAAATGAGTTAAATATGAGGCAACGGCGCTGGTTAGAATTCGTCAAAGACTATGACTGCAAGATCAAGTACCACCTTGGTAAAGCTAATGTTGTTGCTGATGCCCTAAGTCGAAATCTCACTTGTATGAGTATCATATGTGAAGAAATGTCTGTAGAACTCCAAAAAGATGTTCCTGAATTGGATGTAAATTTAGTGTCTGCTTAGTTGGATATCCTTTTGTCAACATTAACATTGATGTCTTCCATTTTGAAACATATTAAAGCGGCCCAACAAGAGTACAAGTTATGTAAAGATTTTAAAGTAAACCCGAAGCTAGCAAAGTATAAGGATTATTCCCTGTCCACCGATGAAACAGTAAAGTTTAAAGGAAGATGGTTTGTGTCCAGTGATTCACAATTACGAACAACAATCTTACAAGAGGCTCATTCTTCAAGTTTCTCTATTCATCCTGGATGCAATAAGATGTATAAGGATCTCAAGACTCATTACTTTTGGCCAGCAATGAAGTATGATATTGCAGAATATGTGGGATTATGTCAGATTTGTCAGCAAGTTAAAGCAGAACATCAAAGACCTGGTGGAATGCTTCAGCCTTTGCCGATACCTGAATGGAAGTGGGAGCATATCACGATGGACTTTGTTACTGGATTACCTAGGACTACCAAAGGCCATGATGCGATTTGGGTAATCATGGACAGATTGACCAAAGCCGCCCATTTCTTACCTGTGCAGATGACTTATAAAATGAATCAATTTGCCAATTTATATATCAAAGAGATCGTTCCACTACATGGTGTTCCAATCTCCATTGTTTCTGATTGGGATTAATGTTTCATTTCGGCATTTTGAAAAGAGTTTAAATAAGTCTATGGGTACCGAATTAAAATTCAGTACGGCTTTTCATCCCCCAATCGATGGTCAGAGTGAAAGGACAACCAAACACTTGAAGATATGTTACAAGCATGTGTATTAGATTTCCAGATTGGATGGGGAAAGATATTACCATTGGTGGAATTCGCATATAACAACAATTTTCATGCTACAATTGGAATGACACCGTACGAGGCATTATATGGTAGGAAGTGTAGACTTCTGTTATATTGGGGCAAAGTAGGAGAAGTTAAATTTTTTGGCCCTGATATCATTTAGCAACAGCTGAATCTGTTGCTCTAATCTAACAACGTATACTTTCCGCTCAAAGTCGTCAGAAGAGTTATGCATATCATCGTCGGAGAGACTTGGAATTCAATGAAGGAGATTTGGTTTTTCTAAAAGTATTGCCTTTCAAAGGAATTATGCGTTTTGGCAAAAAGGGAAAGCTAAGTCCGAGATATATTGGTCCTTTTATGATCACTAAAAGAATGAGGAATGCAGCTTATCAATTGCAATTACCTGCCTCCATCGAAGGTGTACACAATGTATTTCATGTATCAATGTTGGAGAAATGTCTGGGCAACCCAACTCTAACATTACCTCCTAACGATGTGGAAATCCAGAAGAACCTAAGTTATGAAAAAAGACCTGTGCAAATTTTGGATGAGAGGGTAAAAGAGCTTAGACATAAGCGGATTCCGCTACTTAAAGTATTATGGCAGAATCATTTAACTGAAGAAGCCATATGGGAGAGAAAGGAGGCCATGGAAGCTAAGTACCCTGAATTATTTAATTAGCAAATTTCAATGATGAAATTTATATAAGTAGGGAGGATTGTAATATCCCGAAAATTAATTGAGATGTAATATCACAATTGATACATTACAAAATATGATAAGACTAATGAAAGGATTCATAACAAAAAAGATGGACAAAAATATACATGTTTCATCTATGAAGTCCAAGTTAAAGACCCAATAAATGGCAAGCCAAAGGTCATGATGGTGTTAGAGATTATATAGGATCCAATGAAGGCCCAAGGTAGGATTGCATTGAATAGAAAATGGATAAAAGTGAAGATGGATCGAAGCAACCCACGGCCTAGGCCCACAGCCCGTGCTGCCCATAAGTGAACGGGCTCGCCGCCCAACAGCTCTCCCGCCAGCCCGCTAGCGAGCCACGCCGACAGCGCGAGCCGCACCTACTGCGCACTAGCCAGCGTTGACAGGCTGGCTGGCACGAGCGCGCACCGTGCCCAACACCGCCTCCCACGTGCCACCCGCGGCAAGTCTTCACCTAACATGGAATTTTTGCATTCTTTTGTATATTTTATGTAATTTTATAATGTTTCCATGTCCCCTTGAGTTGCCCATAAATAGATGGTCAAGCCTTCAATGTAAATGACAACTTACAACTTGAAATGTGAGAGCATTTTTGCTTAGAGAGTGATTTTCTTCTTGATTTCTCTTTGAGGACTTTATCTTCTTTCATTGTTTGCTTGAAGAGATCAAACTTGATAGCCTTGGTTCAACCAACACGTTTGGTTTGGGCCAAGCTCCTTTGTTTGATAGTTCGGTTCTTATCTCTCTATAGATAACGGATCGAATTCCTAATCCGTTTGAATCTCCAAGGCGTCCTGTGAACATTCCGCATTGTTGTCGGATCTTAGACATTTGAGGATGAAAGTGTGGAGGAGGAGTTACTCGGGAATCGGGAGAAGTTACATGTGGGAAATTATACTGTTGGAAAATTCTACAAGAGGTAAGAAATAGGATGCAGTGGCCAGTGAAGGCCCTGCATCACAGGATTTTGTGTTTTTAATTACTTCCAATTGTTATTAAAAATATTGTTGGAATTAATCGTATAAATTTTGAAAATATCATGAAAACTATCGTTAAAATAATGTCAACATAATTACGAAAATTCTTTTTTGTGATTAATGCACGAAATAACAAAGAAAATGCATGAATGTAAAAAGAAATAAAAATATATAAACTACCTTAATTTCATATATAGATTGTTGTACTGCTGTTAATTCTATTGTATTGTTATGATCTATATATACATCACGATAGGGCTTATGAAACTGCTGCCATATGCATAGCATGTTATAAATGAACCAATAAACGTAAATAGGTGTATGAGATCGGTGGTGACGCCCCTAATGGATGAAGCTCCTCGCCGGAGTGACGGTTAAGCCACAAGACGGTATAATGGATCCAACTTCCTAGATGATTAAAGATCTCATACATTTGGACTGTTAAGTAAAACTAAAATAGCATGTAGAGGGGATAGGTTCTTCTCTAAAAACGATTGCATACGTATTGCATAGCATGTGCATATATTCTATTTCTTGCTGAGCCTATATTAATTGTATTACCCGTGATGCAGGTAAATAGTATTAATGACAAAGGAGAACGCATTGCCAGATGAAATCTTGGGTTATCAACTGAAGAAGACTTGATGAGTTATGGCTCAAATAAAATTGGTTATCTTAAATTATGATTTTATTCAATAAATGGTTTGAATAATATGGACTAAATTTTAAGTTGTGGATTGCATTTAAATTATGATTTCAATTTATTCCACTAAATTACTATGATTTTCTAATTCACAATACGTTTTGAAAAGATTAAAAGAAGATTTTAAATTTTCCATAAAATTGAAATAAAGAAAAATTGATTTCTATAAACGGGGCGTTACACGCTGTGTGCTTCTATTTGTAGAGACCTTAAAAAATCTTGAGCTACGAGCGTCCTCCAGTAATCATTGAGCGTCCGCAATATGTTTGTTAGAGACATAAATGAGGCGATGAGGTTTTGCAGGTTAAGTTGAGTTCTACTGCTCCGAGCATTTGGAAATCATGATCGAGCATCTGCGTGAAGGTTTAGTTTTAAATCTTATCTCTGAACAGGACTTCCACAAGATCCTCTCTAGGTGTTTGTTGTGGGTGTCTATATGTTGTCTCCGAGCATCTACAAAATAATCTTAGAAAAATATTGCCTTAGGAGTGAGCTTCCGCAAGTTCCTCTGGGCATCTGCGACGGGCGTCCACTCTCAGGTCCGAGAGTCTGCAAATTAAGTTTGAAGAACATTGCCTTGGGTCTAGGCTTCCGCGGATTCCACCGAACTTTAGCTACAAGTGTCTGCAACCAAAATAATTATCGGGACTGGGTGTCTGGGAGTTCTTCCATTTTGCATATGGCTTAGGACTGATTTTTTGCATTTCTTTTCATGGCGTTAGCACAGAGTGATTTTTAACACTTGAATGTTTTTCAAATGAGTCCATCATAAATTTATCTTTTATTGCATAATAAATTCAATAAGCATGTTATAATAACAAAATACCCACTTTCAAGAGTATTTTCCATGTGAATAAAACTTACACATGTAAGTCATTTAAACAACAATTTAACTGAATAATCATTAATAATTTAGAATAAGATAATAATTAATTATGCTTATCATTAAAACAATTATGCTAAATATCAATTAAGCCAACACTACATATGTTCGTGGACCTTTTTTCATCATACGACGATCCGTAAGGAACACTTGGATAACGAACTGTTTTGTTTTTTTTACTTCATGTCAGTTGTTTATAGTCATAATGCAACAATATGTTCTTTGGTTATAAGTTTACAGGATTTTACAAATGAGTTCTTCTGCATATTATCCAAAATATGGTTTTGGAGCATTCAGGACTTTTCCATTGTTAGTAAAGAAAAGGTTTGTTCGCAATGAACACCATTTTATATATGCACGAAGTTATTTGGTTGACAGTTTCTAATCTTCTTTATCCAGGATATCTATTATGGTTTGCAGCAAGGAACAAACTACTGAAAAATGCATGGTTGGAAAGCAAAATAGGAAGGCTAAACAGCTGGGCCCAATACAACCCACAATTTGACTTTCATTTAAGTACAATTCTTATTCTAAATTTATTTAAATTTGTAATACATCTTAGTTTGGTGGGTTTTGCATTATATTCACCTTCTCAAGGAGCAAGCCATTAATATGTGTTAAGTCTGCAGTGAACTTTGTGCGACAACGATAATAGATCAAGTCTTCATCTTGAGGATACTCTTCTATTAGATGGATTCAAAGATGGTTGGAAGTACAAAAATTAATGAATTGGAGCTGTGCAATAGGCTACGATGTGGGATCAAGTAGGCACTTTGAGTCCATCTTTCAATTTCGGCCTTTAACCCTCCAAAAGTTCTCAGGTTTGCCTAGGGATGTTCAAAACTGACGTAGAACAGGCAAACACAACCAAATCGATTGGTTCTATTCGGTTTTGGTCAGTTTTTAAAGTTTACCGAGCTGACATTCGGTTCCAAAATTTATAAACTGATTAAATTAGATTTGGTTTATGATTTGTCATATGTAAAACTAAAATTAACCAAATCAAATGTAATTATCATTAGACTTCAAAAAATAACAGATTTCAAGAGTAAATAAATTGAAATTTTTTATTAAATTTTTAGATTTTATATTTGTAGCATTTAATCTAGTTAATAATGTGTAATTGGTGATTTAATTATTCCAAATAAAGAATAAAGTGGAGATTATGAATATTAAATTTTGATTTATATTTAATCGGGTGATTTGAGAATTTAATTCATTGTAATTTAAATGAATTGAATTTTATTCCTAAAATTTTTATACAATTTTTCTCTAATCTTATTTTCTATTTTGACCATATTTTTTGTATTAGCAACGGAATAAAAATCGAAACTTGACCAAAATTTCAATTCTTGCATCCAAAAAATTCAGTTTCGGTTTCAAACTTACTGGAATGGATACAAATTGGTTCAGTTTGGTTCTATCACAAAATCGAACTGAACATAACTATGAACACTCCTAGATTTACTTCATGTTTGAAAACAATAGTTAGTTCCAAATGTTACCCTGTTGTATTACATTGCAGGATGATGTTTTTCAAGTTTTTTCTGTAGTTTATAATTACCTCTAAAACTTTGTCTGTAATTCAAGAGGGAATAAAGCATGTATTTTTGGTATGTGTTTAGACATTTAGGCTTTCACCTTCCATGACGCCATGTTTTTGATCTTTCATGTTGCAGAAATGTATAAGTTTGTTTGTAATGCCTTTGCAGACAAGGTGCTTGGATTATACAAACTAGAACGTAGCAGAATTATAACTTCATGCCAACTAATGAGCTCTATTACAATTCAAATCTAGTATATGTTGTTTATTGATTCTTAGTATTTCATGACTCAAAATAACCTGAAAAACACACAAATATAGAACGCATGCGTAGCTGGTTGATTGACTAAATAACATATTATTAAAATAACATATTATTTATTCAATTCTACCCAACGAACCCTTGCGCACGAAGAGACGTGAAAATGGATGGGAAGGGTGAAGGTGTGGTTTGAAAATGAGATGGCGTTGAATAGACAGTCGGAGGCCCAGCCAACACATGTTTGGCTTTCTTCAAAGTCTCACCTTGCAATTCCATTACAATAATCAATTACACGATGTATTAACAGCCATAACTTGTAGTGTTGAGCCATCTTTCGATGATTCTGGAGGGAAACACCATTCAAGGTTGAAGAAGATAACAGTAATGATTTGCCCATTTTCTGTAATTTGAGTTTACTGCATGGTATTACCATGGCGACGTTGCTTACTGACTTCGAATTCATACATTCAATCCCTTCTTAGTTAACAGCAGCAGCCGTCCACTGCTCTGATAAACAAATGGCTGCTGCTTCTTCCCTCATTTCCACTGTCCTCCACTCTTCTCCTGTTTTCTCTTCGCTTTCTTCCTCTCCAAACAGAAAACCCAAGCCTTTTTCTCTCGCCAAACCCCCCTCCCTTTGCCCAAACAATCTTTGCTCACCGATTCTCTCCCTTCTCCGCCACAGCAAACCCCATCTCAAATATATCCATCCGAGCTCACCCGCCTCTCATTTTGACTCACTTAATACAGTTTTCGATTCGCTTCTCGTTTTCTGCGCCTCGGTGACGTTGTCCCTCTCCTTGGTTGTCGCCGACGTAGATTCCGCCGCCGCCTTTGTCGTTACGACGCCGAGGAAATTGCAGATCGATGAGCTCGCTACAGTCCGTCTATTTCAGGAGAATACTCCCTCCGTCGTTTACATCACCAATCTAGCCGCTAGGTCTGTATTTCTGAGGTAAATTATGTTGATATTCAGAACATTATTTGAGATTAAGGATGTGCTTTTTGAATTCAGGCAAGACGCTTTCACTTTGGATGTGTTGGAGGTTCCGCAAGGATCAGGGTCTGGTTTTGTGTGGGATAAAGATGGTCACATTGTCACTAATTATCATGTAATTCGTGGGGCTTCTGATCTCAGGTTAGTTTTTCACCAATACTTCATTTGTTTTTGAGGCATTTTCATCTTTCTACTTCCCTTCAAGAGAGTTGTACAAATAGTTCATATTACTGAAATATTAGGTGGCTTTTACTCTCTTAAGTTTCTTAAGACACTCTAGTAGTTCAACTGGCCAAACATTTTGGTTTTGAAGGTATGTTCTCTTCTAGATTCAAAGTTCGAGTTTATGCCCAAATGTATTTTAGGGTCATGTTTGTAATGGTATTAACAACCGACTTATCATGATTCATATAATGAAACTTCTAAGGCTAACTGATCAAATTCCAAATGATTAGTCAGGGTGGCGCATAAGTTAGTTTTGGAACTCAAAGTTACAAAAAAAGTGAGTTTCTCATTTAGGAAAATGTGTATAGAATTGAAAATTTGGACGTCTATTTGTTTAAACGAATCTTATTCAGTTTCCATTAGTTTGTGCTGTTTCATTGCCTCTTAATTAACTTATTGTTGTTAATTCATAGCGAATATTCATTTGGTCTTTAATTCTGTTTCTAATTTGCTCTAGTTATGTGCAGGGTCACTCTTGCTGACCAGAGTACTTATGATGCAAGAGTTGTTGGATTTGATCAAGACAAGGATGTTGCCGTATTGAGAATTGATGCTCCTAAAGACAAATTAAGACCTATTCCCGTTGGCATCTCTGCCGACTTGCTCGTTGGCCAGAAAGTGTATGCCATTGGAAACCCAGTGAGTAACAATATATGCATCATACTTTCTTTATCTAGCATGTTTCATCCTGTGATATTTCTTCCCTAATGTGATGAAAAATGTGCCATGAAAGTATTTGACTTGTTAAGGAATAGTCAACAAAAGGATTATTTTGATTATTATGATCCAAAATCAAATAATATTGAATCAAAGTGCCGTTTCTTATTATTCTTTCTTTTATTATTCACTTTTTTTTTACTGGAATTAAAATACCCCTATCATTTAATTAGTTCAATGTAATCTCATCAGTCTTCTTGATAAAAATATGTCAATTCACTTATTTTCATGATTGTTTTCTGATCGCATGTTTTTATTACTTATAACTATGATCTATTTTTGCGTTTGAGAAAATGTCGATTTTTATGCAATAATAAGCATCATAACGGGTGTAGTTTAGTGGTGAAAGGGTAACTCAATGGAATCAGTTATAGGGAGCCTTTTACTGTAAAAAAAAAAAGTTCTAAACATGCTCAATTGAGTGAAAGTTTTGAATTCCATCGTGCTATTTTGAAATCCTACGAACTTTTTCATAGTAGTCCAAGGGGTTTGTTTACTTTTGGGCATGCTTCTTTTGCTTTGTTCTATGTTTTTTCTTTGTTTGACGGGTTAATTGCAACACAGTTGGGATTAAAGCAACACATGGACTAAATGTTGCGCTATGACTAATCCCAAACAATGTTCAAGATAAAAAAGGACAAATTGATATTGATGAGAAAATTGCTTTTGCTGCCTTTGTATGAGCCTAACTTCAGAATGGTAGTAATGAAATAATATTATGATGTGATGGTGCCTAATTTACTGAATGGGACATGCTTACACTTTATCTATGGTTTGATGATTGTTCACTTATCTTCTTGGATAGAAGGCCTCCTTTTCATTCGCTGTTTGATATAATCTAAAAGCAATGATCATGTCTGTGCAGTTTGGACTTGACCATACTCTTACCACCGGTGTCATCAGGTATTACAGGAGGAGATAAAATTCTTGAGATTTGGTATTCTTTTTTATTTGATGTGCTTGGTATATAAGGCGTTTCTCTATGTTGGAGTCATGAACTGAAGGATAATCTGATGAAAAATTAAAAAAAGATGTCACAAATAGGCAATCCAGATCTTACATAAACATTTAAGCACCACTTTGGTATACATTATAACTATCTATTGAGCATGGAGTCTATGAATAGTGGAAACCAACCAGAATATCATCCTAATAGACCGGATACGACTTTCGTGTTTCTTGATGGTTGTGTAAACATACATTGCCTGCATAGCGAAGAATATTGATTTCATTGATGTCTTTCTTTTCTTCTTCACAGTGGGCTCCGCAGAGAAATCAGCTCTGCAGCCACTGGACGACCAATTCAAGATGTTATACAAACAGATGCTGCCATCAATCCTGGCAACAGCGGTGGGCCTCTTCTAGATAGTTCCGGAAGCCTGATCGGGATAAATACAGCTATATACTCTCCTTCTGGCGCATCTTCTGGTGTTGGATTTTCAATTCCAGTTGATACTGTGAGTAGATATAGACAATTATATTCTTATTCCTTATAGAAATATTAACTTATTTAAATATTAATCTATCCAGGTCAGTGGCATTGTTGATCAGTTGGTGAGATTTGGAAAGGTGACCAGACCCATCCTAGGAATCAAGTTTGCTCCTGACCAATCTGTTGAGCAGATAGGTGTTAGTGGGGTGCTTGTTTTGGATGCTCCTCTTAATGGCCCGGCTGGGAAGGCTGTATGTTTTTTTTATTAACTGAATATTTTTCCATAAAATATGAGCGACAATTTTATGTACGAGTAATGTTACATTTATCCTCTAAATTTATACTTTAATTTTATGTCGTACTCACAAATGAGTGTAATAATTAAGATAAATTACAAATAATTAAAATAAGACATTAAAATTGATGTAATTCAGGGCTTGCTTCCGACAAAACGAGACGCATACGGGAGGCTGATCCTGGGGGACATAATAACGTCAGTGAATGGGAAAAAGGTGACCAACGGCAGCGATTTGTACCGAATTCTCGACCAGTGTAAAGTTGGCGAAAAGGTTTGTCACTCATATTCTTCTCCGACTTGTAAATTTTGTTTCTTCTGGGTTTGATGGAGACAAAGTGATAGAGTCTGTTTATATGAAAGGTTATTATGCTAGTTCCTTCCATTATCATAACTCTCTGAATTGAGAAGCATGTTTAAGGAACGATAAAAGTAAGAGTTTTATTCATGTTTGATGAGATAATCAGGTGGTTTGTTTTCCAGGTGATGGTGGAGGTTTTACGCGGGGATCACGTGGAGAAGATACCCGTTACTCTAGAGCCAAAACCCGATGAGTCATAAGCCGGAGAGTCCGGGTTTGTATAATAAGCAAATTAAAGTACGTATAGAATAGATTGCCAATTATTTTAGTCTATAGTTTGATGAGAAAAAGGGGTTGTTGTACATATTCCTCAAACTCTTAAGAATTCTCATTAATATTCAACGTTTATTCATGTTAAATAGTGCCTTTGATTTAATTGTTTTGGCACTACATTGTGTGTATAATATAAAACTGTTTGTCTTGTCACCCTTTATGATCTTAATCACATCAAATTTTGTCCATATAATAATAATATAGCTTTATTATAAAGATAAGGTTAAATCACACCAAATAATTCTAAGGTGTAGTAGGGTAACATTTTATAATTTTATCTTAAGTAGATTATTTTTTAAAATTTGAAATCAAAATTCAAATTTTACCAAATCAGTACAAATTCTAACTAAATCAAACTCTAATCTAATGAAACAACTCACAAATCTCTCTAGCTTGGTGAAGAATCCAAGCTAAACAAGATTTTCGGAGTTCATCAACTTCAAGTTGTTGAGGGGAATCTACAAAACCAACTCAGATTTTGGGGAGTTTCAATTGAAATCTTCTTCTATAAATAGAGGGTCACCGAGAAGAGAAAAACTCACATCTCAACTCAGTTTCTCTATTGCTCTATGTTTACCTTCTCGAAGAAGAAGAAATTTCCTCCATCAACCGAACCCTAGCTGAGAACCTCCTCCACTGTGTAACAGTCGAGCTTCTTTCCAGCGAGACAAAATCCCTCCGTCTGCCGGTGACCATCGACGAGAGGAAGGAGTCCTCTCCTCATGAAGCAGAGTGCCGATTCTGCTTTTCTCACGTGAAGAAGAAGACCAAGAAGGAGAAGAGCCAAGGAATAATTGGTTCTTTGTTTTAAGTTGGAATGAACCGAACCAAACTGGTTCTGCTCAAGCTAGACCAGATAAAACCTACTGAAATAGATCAAACCTGTTGAATCGAACCGGACCAAACCAGTCAAACTGACCCGAACCCGACATGGTCCAAATTCAACCCAATTTCTCCCAAATTTTCTAGATCAATCTGATTTTGACTTTGTTTCGTTTAAGAAATTTATCGGTAAGAAATTTCCGGCCAATTTTTTCAAAGAATATATTTTTAGAAGGAATTTAATTATAATTAATCCTTTATGCAGGCTAGATTATTAGAAGGTTACAGAAACCCTAGAATTCTATTTTCTCAGAATCTAGGTAAATAGATATTGGTTTTTAACATTTTGACCATCAACCCTACATCACAAAACATATTATTATTATTTAATTTTGAGAAAATGACAAATCAACCATCATCGTTTACTATTGGTGACAAACCAACCACTCTCTTTTTTTTCCTAACAAATTAACCACTGAACTATGAAAAAATGTCAAATCCAACATCGCTGTCATGTTTACCGTTAAACGTGATGATGTGACGCCGCGGTGCAAACCTCCGCGGCTCCATAATGTTTAAAAACCATGCAAAGACTTGTGATGAACCGCGGCGGTTCATCTAGGAACCGCAGCGGTTTACTTCAAATTGTATAAATACACCGAGGACTCCTCACTATTTTCTTAAACAATTTGTCAACGATTAGCGAACCCTAGAGCATTCTGAGAGTTGAAGTGAACCGCAATTTTCGAAGTTGAAGAATTTGTTGAAAAAGCAAATGGCGTCTTGGAGTGTTGATGAATCTATTATTAACCGTCAAGTTGAAGTGGGGCCCACAGCCACATTTTTTGCCAATCAGGTACGTAGAATTGGAGATAAAATTGCAATAGTGTTGCACTCCATCTCAACAAATCTACACGAGGAGGATGAGGAGGATCTTCGTTCATTATGCCAATCTAGTAGTGACGAAGACATGGCCGAGAGTAGGTCTAGACGCAGACCACAAGCAGAATGTAGCTTCGCTGGTATGGGTCTTGGCAAAAAGTATAGTTCACTGAATAAAATTAAAGAAGAAATTGTCGATTATGCGTTGAAGAATGGGTACGAGATAAAATTCACCCACAGTGACGCACATCGGTTGAGGGCTGCATGACAGGAAGGTTGCACGTGGCGGCTGCACGCCTTAAAAATGCAAGGTGAAATCACGTTTCAAATAAAGTTCTACAACGACGTTCACGCTTGCTCAAAAAAGATGGAAAGCCACCATGCCTCTGCCAAATGCGTGGCAGCGCATTACTTGGATAGATTTAAAAGTCAGGCCGACTGAGACCTTTCTTCCATAATTGAGATAGTCAGGAAGGACTTCAACGTCAATATCACACCCAGCCTTGCTAGAAAGGCAAGAAATGCAGCCAAAAAAAATTAATGAAGGGGATGACAATGAGCAATACAAGCTCA
>CM039477.1:9081134-9249491 GCA_022433065.1 Begonia loranthoides | reverse complement strand
CCAATATACACGGATATAAATATTATGATAAAAATGATAAGAAAAATATCCGGAACATATAAAATATCAACTTATTGATTTATTAAATTAATCAACATTTTAGTCATCATCAAAATACAACTTAGCCTAACAAAAAGGCTAACATTATTGTCTTTCACTTTGACTCCTAACTTCCATGCATTCCTTTTTATATACTTGTACCTACATCTACATCGCAAGTAATTGTAAGCCCGAGGGCTTAGTACGAAAAATGGTTAATGCATTATGCTTATGACTCTTTTTAGTTCTTGTTGGAGTGAGGGTTACCCAAACCAATCCTTTCATTACTTCATTCGTTCGTTCATTACTTTTCTTTCATTCGTTTGTTTGGCGAGTTAGTCTCCTGTGTGCATGCTCGATGCCAGACTATAATTAGCCTCCTGTGTGCATATTATATGCAGACTAGAAACTAGTCTCCTGTGTGCATACTAGCTGCCAGACCATTGTCCTCCTGTGTGCATACTAGCTACCAGACTAGACCCGACCACCTTACTATTCCATCATTTCTTATTAAATTTTCCTCGCTCATTCATGCGTCCTATTCTTTCTATTAACATGATGCATGTCCATACATTCTCAACCTGTCGTGATGCATGATGACATAACATAGTATTCATAACTTAAAGTGCACATAGACGGAAGTAGCTGAAATTATAAATGTATATACAGAAATCATTGGACTTGAAAGCATATAGCAATGAAAATAATCCACTCATGAACAATACACATTAGAAAACATTTATAAATTCGAATACGAAATTTAACATGTCAATCATCTAGTTAACTTCCTAATCCAGTTACATGCTTCCTACTATTATTAGTCTAGGTAATTATTCTATTTGGTTACTCAAACCATTTAACATGCTTCTGACAATAACAAAACAAGTCCATTTACATGCTCCCTATTTTATTATTCTAGGTCATTAGCTTAATCGCTTATCAAAGTCATGCTTCGAAATTAATGACATGCTTCCATTCTAGATTATAAACAATATCCTACCAAGAAGACAATAACAAAAACATACGTTCACACAATAATTGAAATCCTTAAGACCTTTAATCCATTCACATATCATTCATTCCCTTTCATCTTCATTACCATTCTCCTCTCTATTAACATACATACATAAACAATTTAGAAAAATACATATAAAAAGTAATAGGAATTGAAAGCGCATAACAATGAATTTAAATAAGGAAAAGCATGCTTGAATTGAATTACTAAAACAAAATACTAAAATTTAACATGCCAATTTTTTTAGTAAATTCCCTAATTAGATTACATACTTCCTAACTTTATTCTAGGTGATCATTTATTCAAACTTAATTACTTTAGTTAATTGCACTAGTTCATCAACATACTCAATTTACATTATTATTTCATTACATGATTCGATTAACAATATTAACATGCTGATCCTAACTAAGTTAACATACTAGTTCATTTACGTACTTAGCAAAATAGGTAAACATAATTGAACATCCATCACAACTAATTACACATGCTCAATTGACTAATTATCTTAATTAGTGTACATGATTATTTAGTCAAGTAAATTAGTTAATCATGCTTACTATACTTACTAAGGAATTATCATACTCCAGTGTTCGTTATTAATTATCAATTAGTTTCATACTCAAGTTTAATTAGTTAATGGTTCTAATCAATTAACATGCTTATCAAGTACTTTAATTAATTAAACTCAGTTCATTAACATGCACCATATCCAATTTATTTTCTTACCCTATCTGGTTAACATGCTCATTAATTAACATTGAAACATGTTAATCTACATACTTAGCAATTTAACTAATTTGGTTAACATTTTCAGTTGATTAACCATTAACTAGTGAATTAAATCTAAACATGCTGATTTAAGGAAGTCAAACAACTCATTGATAACAGAGTAAAAAGTAAATAATTAATAGCAGTTAAACATGTAATAATAACACTCTTAGATCTATCTTATTCTTACGCATTTCCTCTTTTTATACATTTCGCTTTTTAGTTCATTCTTCTCTATTTCTCAACACCATTATTAACACCTAGAAATTTCTTAGCAGTAATGATAAACACACAATTGATTAACTTATTTAATTACTCATTTTTATTTAGCATGCATTCCTAATTGATTTGACATCAACTAATCCTGCTTAAAAAAAATTAAAACAACAACTACACAACATATGAACATCCATCATCTTTTATCTCATTTTCAGACTTTACTTTGCATAATATTTTACTTACTATGCTTTCATTTCACTATCTAAGTATTTCAAAATTTCCAGCGTACTAACAACCAAGAAAATTATCAAAGAACAATTCATCTAGCAAGGAAATCTATGAACTACACTAAGGAAATAACATAACATATTATGGACTTCTAACAGCAGGAAACTTTGCATCAAACATCCATCTTTTCATACATTTGAACCTTCTTCATCCTTAGACTTTAACATTCCTCATTTTTCTTTGTTTTCTAAACTTTTGTATTCCTTAAAAATGAAGCAGAGCATACCAACAACAAAAAGGAAAACATCTCAACACTTAACTACAAATTACAAAACGTAATCTATCATCTAATCAGCAACTATTTAACACTAGCAATAAGCAACAAGTAACATACTCAAAAGCACAACCTATTAAACATCTAGCAGTAAGCATTTTACACTAAACACATGCACACTTGCGATGTAGGGCCTCCACATGGCCAAGACATCCATATTTTCTTACCACTACGAAGACACGGAGCAGGGACAACAAAGGATCTAGGCCTTCACGTTCCAGCTCCATCAAAAGCAGCACACCGAACTCCACCTCAGTAGCTCACAGATGGAGCTACTCCAGCAGCTCAGGGATCTTAGTCTCACAGCTTTCTATCAAACTCTCAGCTCCCTCTTTTAACTCATATGTGCAGGGATTACTCACACAGCTCACCCACGTTTTTGACACTCATCTCACAGGTCTCTCACTTTTCTCACAGCTTTCTTCACTTAACTCACTCTCGCGTAGGAACACTTCTCCCAAGAGAGAAGTCTCTCATCAAAGGAAGAACACACCCCCTGAATAATGGAGAGGAAGAGGATTTATACCTGGAAAGGTGGGAGACACCATAATTGACTAGAGGAGACACCATTAATGGCTAGAGGTGACACGATAAATGGCTAGAGGTAGGGAGGTTGGAGACCTAGCATGGAGGGTGGGTGATTTTCGTCGCCTAGGGAAGCCATTGTCAGGCAATTATTGCTAAATGACAAGTTTTCCAGATTTTAAATCCCTAAAATCTCGCTGTTCTGTGATCTTTTGGACGACTGCAGATGTATCTGCATTGTCCGCATGACCAGAATCACTCAGGCTAAACGGGGCTTCGGACGAGAAACGGTGTCCCCAAATCTCGTTCGTACTGTCCGAAGTCGAATTTGGACGCCATATGGCGTCCGCCACCATCTACATACATCGTCCGAATGTATCCCAAAATTGGACAGAGGCAAAACGGATGATGGCACACTGCGTCCGCATTCGTCCGCATATGTCTGAATGTTCCCAGACTTATACAGATTCAAAGCAGACAAATTGTTCTGCGTCCGCACCGTCCAGGACCCGCGTCCGCAACTCCACTTTAGTGTCTTGAGTCGTCATATACTCAAGGATGCGGAGACAATGCACGTGCGGATGACACGTCACGTCTGCCAGTTCGTCTGCATGAGTCCGAAACAGTCTAAATCCAACTTTTCTTTAACTTTTCACACTTAACTCTAATCCCATATATACATGTCATAAAATGACACGTATAAATACTTAACGTAACGTCTTTCTTATCCAATCCTTTAATTACATCGCGTTTACGGGGAAATTATAATGAAAATACCCCTAAACTTAATGCTTCGAATACGTCCTCGGTAATACCCTGATAATTGTCTAACTTAAAAATTCGGGGTGTTACACAATCATTTCTGACGGACAAAAGGTGCGGTTGATTGCTTTTGCCTTCTGTGTTTATGTTATGTATTTTATACCAAAATTTGACTCATACTATGAATATTTGTAGGGGCTAGTGCCAGCTGTCAGAGAGGTGGCAGGGCAAGTGGATCATCGGTTTTGCATCCGACACCTGTATGGCAATTTTCAAAAGTCATTTAAAGGCAGGTTGTTCAAAGATGCAATGTGGGTCGCATCTAGAGCCACAACAGTGAGATAGTTTGAGAGAGAGATGACGAAGTTATTTTTGCTTGACCCAGCGACCCATAACTATTTACGAGGAATAGATGTGAGATGCTGGGCAAAACATGCTTTTTGCTCCATCCCCAAATGCGACCTAAGCCTTAACAACCTCAACGAGTGCTTCAACGCCTACATCCTACCAGCCCGGGACAAATCAATTCTAAGTATGTTCGAGATCATACGAAAGGGAATTATGGGTAGGATCGTGAAAAAAAATGAAAAGATGGCTCGCTTGACAAACCTTTTGTGTCCGCAGATCAGCAACTAGCTCGCCAAACTACAACTTGTTGGTCGAAATTGGAGCCCCCAATTTTTAGGAGCTGCCCAGTTTGAGGTAAGCAATGGTAATGAACAATACTCTATTAATTTGGACAGACGTACTTGTACTTGTTACCGGTGGGAGTTGACCGGTATCCCGTGTGTTCATGCAGTCCCTTGTATTCACTTCACGAGAAGATCTCCTGAGGAATTTGTGCATTCGTGCTATCACCGAGAAACATACATGGCAATGTACTCCCACTTTGTTCGCCCCGTCAATGGACAAATCGAGTGGCCTCTTGTGACGGATCTTTATTCAATTATCCCATCGCCGTTTAAAAGGCTTCCAGGAAGGCCGTGAAAACATAGAATACGGGGTGTGGATGAGGCCCCAAGCCGGACAATGTTGCCCAGAAGACATATGAACATGACTTGTGCCCGGTGTGGGGGTGTGAGACATAATTCCCACACGTGCGAAGGTGGAGGTGAGCCCAGTGCAGTTGTAACATCCCTCATTTTTAAAATGCTTAAAATTTAAAACTTTCTTTTTGTAAAACATAAGAGTCTTTTTTCTTTGTAAAAATCAATCATTAAAACTCTTTACTTTCACCTTTACTCTTTACTTTCATCTTTATAATCATTTTCTCT
Organism: Begonia loranthoides; assembly: GCA_022433065.1. NCBI lineage: Eukaryota > Viridiplantae > Streptophyta > Magnoliopsida > Cucurbitales > Begoniaceae > Begonia > Begonia loranthoides. Next base: position 9,244,324 of record CM039477.1, on the reverse strand, counting down.
TTACTTTCATTTTGAGCACAAATAATTAAAATCATTTGTATGAAATGCAACGGAAGAAAAACAAAATCTTAAAGTAATTAATAAATTACAAAACTCTTTTTCAAATACTTTTTCTTTAACACTTTCGCCTAGCCAGCCACAAGATCCACCCGTGCAATCCACCCATCAACTGTCTTTAACCTGTTCATCTCTTGCTCGATCATACCTACATCACAAGACCTAAACTAATGAGCCTAATGCTCAGTAAGTGATAAAATGAAAAAGGATGCAATGCATGACCATACAATGCAAATTAAGCCGAAGTACATACATGACAAACACCGTGGGACATGAGGAAGACGTGGCCAAATAATTACATAACATATCATATGCTTCCTCATGCCGTATGTACTTTTTGTTCCGAGAATGTTGGGGATTTCAGAACGGGCTACAATGAACACTCGACCCCATGTCTTTAATCTATTTTCTATCTCATAATTTCATTTATATTTTCATTTCCATTTCATTGTAACACATGGGGTGTCATTGTCATTCCCGAACCCCCACACGCTCTTTTCATAATTTATTATGTCATACAATATGCATGTGAATTCATACAATCCTATATGCAATAAATGTTTACTAAACACGTCATTAAAAGAACCTAAATCTAATAAACACGCATCATACAATCCTAATTCTTGTGATGTAGGGTCCGAAGACCAAGGCACAGTAAGTATCACTTACCTGGCGTCCATAACGCGTTTCTGTTTCTGTTTCTTTTCTTCTCTTCGTACCTTTAAAATCATAACAATGTTGCATTAATAACAATCCCCTAAACTTTAATGCTTAATTACTCCCATTTAATCCATATTTCCATAGCAAAGTAGAGAACCATTTAAGTCATTTTATCTAACGAATATCCAATTAATTAATCAGAGGCTATCCTCCCTTTACTTTATACAGACACCCTTAAATTAACCAAAGAACAGAAGAATAAAGAACTCAAGTCTTTGCATAACATTAAGCCATAAAACAGAAACCCCCTTTCTGTTTAAGAATGACTTCCTAAAATATCCATCAAGCAACGGCAAGATATCCACCTTTAGTAACAATAAAGAAGGCACAACAGCACCACAACACATATATAAGATGCATAATTATTGACAGAGGCATAACTTCAGATTATTCACCAATAAAACCCATCACAGAAAGTATATTCCAGTACACAGATAACCAAATTCCCACCCAACATCCAAGGTAGCATCCATTCAAAGTAATAACATTTATAGCTTTAGCTTCAGACCAATAATTATCCAACATTAGACAGAGACAGTGACCTAGTATCCAAGACCAAACATAGTCTACTAATACGTAATCCATAAAACATGAGGAATTTCCTTACCTGATAGTCGAATCCTTCCACCTCTAGAACACTCAGCCTTCAATCCATCATCAACGTTTCTTCACTGTCAATTCTCTTCTGCCAACATCGAAGGTCCAGCTTCAATCCAAACCCATAAAACAGTAGCTCACTAAACTTAAGAGAACCTGTCCTCTGCTTCTCCTTGTTTCATCTATTATGCTCTCGGCTTCTCCCACAAAGAACACACCTGAGAAGGCAGACACCCCATAACACCAAAGACCCGAGAAGAAAACATAACCCAAAACAACTCTCTGCTATCTGAATTAATAGCCGAGCGGAGAGACGTGCACCGATGGAGAAGGAGTGCACCGCTTACAGGAGAGAAGCCGCGTGGAAGAGTCCTGCCAGCAAAACAATTGGCTTAACCCATTTAGTTGGGAATCAATGGAACTAGTCCCGAACTACCTTTTCCACCGAGTCATCCCCTGCACACCCATTCATCAAAACTCCTCTCTGCCATCGCCGATTCCGAATGGCGAGATGCCCAATTCAGAAAACCATAGAGGAGAGCTCGAATTGTAGAATTAACGACTTACCACAGTTGACGATTCGTGGCATCGTCGGGATTCCATTCCCGAGCTCTAGCTCACCGCATTACGCCGGAAATCGGAGGTTGTGCACGCCGCGAGAGAGCCCAGTTCGTCAGACCGCGCTCGTCGCCGTCGCCGTCGCTGGAGATCGCCATCTGAGCTCCGACGCCAAAATTGCCCGCGCGATCTTCCCCCCTCCGTTCCCTGCACTCTCTCGCTCTCTCATTCTCGCTCCCTCTTTCTCTTTTCATTTAAATGGCCGAAGGCCATTATGATAATTAGCAAAATAATTTGTTTTCCATTTAACTTAACTCATTTAACTCAAATCATTTTAATCCCACTTATTATTATTATTTCTCCCTCACTTATTTATAATTATGGCAAAATAATATCCCGATAACTTATTCGATTAATTCGAATATCTCCAACCATTTTCCCATTTACAACGTTTAAATTTTGATATAAAAATTTGAGATATTACAGCAGTGGCCGACAGAGGCAGAGGTAGAGGCAGAGGCAAAGGCAACATAGAAAGGTCGAAGGGTACATTGTGGGTCTCAGGGTCCCCGAGACAGCCCCCTAGACAATTCCTTCCATAGTGTAACATCCCTCATTTTTAAAATGCGTAAAATTTTAAATTTTCTTTTCATAAAAATATCAAAATCTTTTTCTTCATAAAAGTTGATCGATAAAACCTTTTACTTTTACTTTTACCTGTTTCCTTTCATCTTTCTTAACTTACTTTCATCTTCCTCAATTTACTTTCAAAATCATAACATTCTTTATAAGAAATGCAGCGGAATAAAAACAAAACATTAAAAAATAAATTACAAACTCTTTTTCAAATACTTTTTCTTTAACACTTTCGCCTAGCCAGCCACAAGATCCACCCGTGCAATCCGCTCATCAACTGTCTTTAACTTGTTCATCTCTTGCTCGTTCATACTTACATCACAAGACCTAAACTAATGAGCCTAATGCTCAGTAAGTGATAAGTGAAGTGCAAATGATATGCATGATCATACGATGCAATTTAAGCCGAAGTACATACATGACAAACACCGTGGGACATGAGGAAGCTGTGGCCAAATAATTACATATAACATATCATGTGCTTCCTCATGCCGTATGTACTTTTTGTTCCGAGAACGTTGGGGATTTCGGTACGGAAGACAATGAACACCTATCCCCATGTCTTTAACCTAATTTCTATCTCATCGTCTCATTTATATTTTCATTTTCATTCATTGTAACTCATGGGGTATCCTTGCCATTCCGAACCCCCACACGCCCTTTACATATTTTATTATGTCACACAATATGCACGTGGATTCATACAACCCTATATGCAATAATGTCTAATAAACATATCATTAAAAGAAACTAAATCTAGTAAACACACAACATACAATCCTAATTCTTGCGATGTAGGGTCAGAAGACCAAGGCACAGTAAGTATCACTTACCTGGCGTCCATAACGCATTTCTTTTTCTTTTTTTCTCTTCGTACCTTTAAAACCATACAATTATGCATTAATAACAATCCTCTAAACTTTAATGCTTAATTAATCCCATTTAATCCATAGTTCCATAGTAAAGTAGAAAACCATTTAAATCATTTTATCTAATGATAATCCAAGCCTCACAGTCCACAACATATTAACTTCTTTAATTATCCAACTTAAACAAACATTCCAACATAATGTAACTCTTCCGTTCAACAATCGACAATAGACTGAAAACATTTATCCTAACATTCCTCACCAAGATCTATCAACGGGGAACCATTTTAAAGTAGAAACCCAATTCCTTACACTTGTCATTAGCATGACCAAAACTGAGCAATAATTAAAACAACTTAAAGTGCTTGAACAGTTTATGACTTATGATATTAACAATCAAAACATAAACCAATTTCCACTCGACCAATTGCAAACACCTAAACATCCTGAGTATAAACTCATCTCTAACAATTATCACCAACAACTAATGCTTGCAAAGGACTAATCCAACCATTAGTGATCACAGCCAAACACAATTCACAGTCTCAACCCATCTCCATTGCTCAACAACCAACAATACACACCAACAATACACATACGTTTATCAACAGATTATTCAAACATTGAACAGAGGCTGTCAACGTCTTCAATTGTTAAATATACTCTACAGACAATTAAATCCAATAACAGAGGACATCCAACACTTCATGAACCGAAGCATGCCAAGGTAAGAGAGAAAACATTCCCTGAAATTGAAGGCTAGCAGACCCGAGAAGACTACTCCCTTCCTCACAGCTCATCCTTTTCATCTCTTGGCCACCACTGTCCAATTTTCTCTTTGCTTACAAGCTGCTCTCGGCCACTTTCACAGAGAGCACAACCGAGAGCAACAGAATGCCCGAGAAGACAGAACACTCGAGAGAACTCTCTATTACCTGGATTTATAGGCGAGCCGAGAGAGACGTGCACCGACCGAGAGGGCGTGCACCGTTTGCAGGAGAGCAGCCGCGTGGAGGAGTTATGCCACTTAATTCCTGGACGTAACCAGCTTAGTTGAGAATCAACAAAATTAGTCCCGAACGAACTCCACCGAACCAAACCATCCCCTGCCACACCCATTCGTTTCGGTCATCGCCAATTTTCTCACTGAACGCCAATCCGTTCTTACCATTCCGCCCTAGTTCGTCCAAGACAGAAATACAGGGAAAGAATCACTGAACAACAAACGACTTACCGGAGACGGCATTTCGCGGCGTCGGGAGTTCCGTTCCCGAGCCCTAGTTCACTGTAACCCGCCGAAAATCGGCCGTTGTGCACGCCGCGAGAGAGCCCAGTTCGCCAGACCGCGCTCGTCGCCGTCGCCGTCGCCTCCCCCTCTCTCGTCCCGATCGCTCACTCGCTCCCTGCCTCCTCTCTCTCTCGTTCACTCTCTCTATTTCCCATTTTCAAATGGCCGAAGACCATAAGTAACTTAAACCAATTTAGTTTAAGTTAAACCAATTTAGTTCATTGGTTTTCCAATTTCATTATTTCATTTAATTAAGTATTTCCTTTAATCTTCACATATTTTTTCCTTAATCCAATTTTATTCAACTTTAATTATCGTCTCAATAAATTTCTCCCAATATATTGATTACGTCGTTGGTAATATCTCAATAATTCCAATATATTGATTACGTCGTTGGTAATATCCCGATAATTTATTCTACTAATTTGAATATTCCCAATTATTTTTCAATTTACCATTTTTAAATTCTAATATTAAAATTTTGGGATATTATACATAGTCCCCGAGACAGTTCCCGAGAGAGTTGCTGAGACAGTTCTGAACATAGTTCCTGAGACACAGGTGAGCTCATTATCACGTTTACATTTTCAAGTGTTATTTGAACTATGCTAATGTCATTTGCAATGTGTTTTGCTGGAGGATGATGCACAAAGTCCACAAACACAAACATACACAAATGTGGACCTTAACCTTCCTTGATATATTTGTTTGATAAAGTAGGTTTGATATATATATATGCGATTGTAATGGACATTATCATTGTAAAATTTGAATTGGTTTAATAAATTTGTATTGATAAATTTGAATTGGTTTTATAAATTTGAATTGATATATTGGTTCCATACATTTTGTTGTGGAGGATGAATGGAAATTGATTACAGATACCATGATGAGTTGCTGCGGTTTTTGTGAAGCGCCACAGTGGCTTGCTAACAAACCGTGGCGGCTTGTGGACAGGCCACATCGGCTTGCTAACAAACCGCAACGGCTTGTCCACAACGCCGCAGCGGCTTGCTCCACAAATCGCGGCGCCTTGTCCACAAAGCTGCAGCGGCTTGTTAACAAACTGCGACGGCTTGTCCACTAAGCCGTTGCGACTCTTCAGAAACCGCTGCGGCGTGGCCACAAAGTTGCAGCGGTTTGTCATGATTAGTATGCTTTGTATGTTTTGGTGATATGCACAGCTTGCTGAAATTGTTGCAATGAATTCACCCAAGTTTCTCCATACACTTGTCTTTAATTATCTACTTGATTTAGTTCATGCAGGATTTACTTTTCACTTATCCTCATTCCAATTTATAAAAATTTTGTCAAAGTCTCCCCTGTATCTTTACTCTCCCAAAGCTAATCTCATACATCCTGCACAAAATCCCAAGCAGTTCCAGTATCATCCATCTTTTATCCTTTCTACTATTCATCTTCAATCCAACATATAATTTTCTATCCAAACATATAATTTTTTATCCAAATATATAATTAATTAAACATACACATATATTACAACAAAGTCAACTAAAACAGATATGCCAATGCTGCCTTCTTCTTGCTCCGTTTTGGTCGCAAATCCGTGATTGCAAAAGACAATTGTGAGTCCAAGTCTACGTTGGACGCATTGGCGAACAACGGACCATCCACAGGTTGATCATCATGCTCGTGGAATTGTTCCTTATTTTTGCAATGCTGGATCACCCTCATCCCCTCACTCGTACACCGAAAGATGTCGTACGGGTTGAAATGCAAAAGGAACAATTGGTAAACAAGCGGAAAACAATATGAATGTACATAAGGAAAAATACATACCGCTCTTTGTCAGTGGGGGCTATGATCACAGAGATTGCTTCGGGCATCAATTTCTGGAAACCAAATTGAGTGTGCAGGTCAACGGACGACATAAAACACCCCTGCTTTGGGTGTGTCTGAAATGTAAACAACGCATTAGAAACCATGGAACATTAACGACAACCTGGAGAAGCAAGATGGTTACTTACGTGAATCTACCATAATGTGAGTAGCGAATTTTACTGTTGAAACGCGAAGGCATCTTCGTCGTTCACTGCGTAGCATTGCATATAAGTTTGGATGAGCACTAAGATAAAATCTTAGAAAGTAAGATATAAAGAAGGTTTCTCACTGTGTGTGGCATCCCGACTTGCTCCGGTAAGATGATGTAACACCCCGAATCTTTATATTGGAATTTATTAAGAATAATTAGAAATTAAGTGGAGGTATTAGATTAATTGGATATTTATCGGGGTATTACCAAAGATGTAATCGATAGATTACTATTTAGGAAATTTATCGAAGGGTCATTAAGATTTAATTGATGGAATTTTAGATTGGGCTCGTAATAATTGTTAATCGACTTTGGGATAAGTTGCGAGATGAAATTTGGGTGGACTTATATGTTGTAAGCATGAAAATACACGTGTAATACACATGTTACAAATAATGTTTAATTTAAAGAATAAACCAATTAAAATGAAATAAAGAAATTAAATAAAAATAAAAATAAAAAATAAAAATAATGGAAGAATGGCCGAGAGGCCATGCTGCGAAGGAATTTGGCCTCTAGCCATTTCCGATTGAGAGAGAACAAGCAGCGCTCGGGCAAGACGATGACGAGCGATCAGAGTGACGGCGAAGTAAGGGTCGACGGTCGGCGAGCTACCGGGGCAACGCGTCTTGCGTCGGTGGAGCGCTCGGGTTGTTCGCGCGAGGCTCAGCTGAACGCGGGCGTTTTGAAGCGGCGATTTCTGTCCTCGCACGCTCGGGTTTCGCTCACGGGTCTGTGATGCCGGCGCCGATGGAATGGCGACGACTGGCTGGTGACGACGAGGAGCAGCGACAGGAGGGGTTGCGAACGACGGCTAGGGCTCGAATTGGACCTCTGCCATGGCGATTTCTGGCGACGATGGAGGTACGTTTAGTCAATTTCTTCCTCCTCTGTGGCTTCCTGTGGTTTGGTCATGGCTGGGATGGTGTTGCAGGGGCGATGGTCGGCGATGAAGAGATGAGATGGCAGGGATATGGGCTCGGGCCGTTGGGCTAGATTTGGATGGGCCCGGGTTGCAGCTCGACCCAAATGGGTGCTTCCAGCGTGTCCAGCGTGCGGGGAACACTCTGAAAAGGCTGGAGGATTTGTAGGATTCTTGTCGGACGTGGGAGTGTGAGAGCTTGTCTGTCTGCCTTATTTATGGCAAAGAGTGATTTCCTCTCCAGCGTTGCAATTTGGAAAGCAAGATGGGAGGGATAGCTCGCATAGTGAGGAGCTCTCGGATGTCCTGCTGTTGACCGAAGGATGAAGCCCTACTTTGGCTTCGGGTGCAGGAGCAGGTAATGTTCTTCTCCTTCAGTTAAAGCATGTGCTCCACTGTTCAATTGGTTGAAGAATTTAATGGATAATATTGTGCTGCTGGATGTTTGGTTTTGCCGTGAGCCATTCTTGAGACTGTTTGTCCTTTTGATAATGTTTGATTATGGATATTTGAATAACTACTCTGTGTCCATTATGGGTTTCATATGGGGTATGTGCTGTAGCTTGGAAATAATGTCATGTTGCTGCTTTAGAATAATTGAGGATATGTTAGAGATATGTCTCCACTTGTTTCAGTTTGATAATTATGCCTTGTTCATGGAAGTCATATTCTGAATGATAGTTATTGGTTCTGAAGGATAGGAAAATGCACATGCTCTGGAAATGATGGTTGTTGTGTTAAGTAAAGATGTTATGTACGTTCTGAATGGATCGTTGGAAATAGGAGATGTTAAATTGATGTTGGATGGTAGTTCTCTGTTGATCGATAAATGCTCTCTTTGTTGCTGCTATTATATTCGGATAAAAAGAGTAATGAACATGCTTTGTTAGTTGCTAAATTGTGAATATTGGCATTTCTGAAGTGTTAAAGTATAGATTTCGATGAGTTATCCATGATAATGTGTTAATGTGAGCAGGTAATTTGTGAAGGTGTTGAAGAGAAGAAGAAGAACAATGAATAGGTGTTATTGCGCATTAAAGTTCGAGGTAAAGAATTTGGGTGTGTCTTGGCTATTGAAGCCCTATACCACAAGTAGAGTGCGTGCGTTTTATGTTCGTTTTCTGAAATGCTCACTGCTAATTCCTTAGATGATTTCCTATGGTATTTCCTTGTTGATTTCTTGCCATGGACATTCCCTTGATTTGGATAGTGTAGAATTGTTAGCATTTGTTAGAATATGATTTGCTCAGTGATTCATTTCCTTTATTGTCAATTTTGCTTTCGTAGTTGTCTCTGTATTGTGATCGAATGCTTTACTTTGTAAACATATTCTTTACTGTTAATTGTCCTTCTTACTGCATATGTTTTACTTTAATTGTTGTGATAGATTGCTATGATAAATAATCAAGGAGTGAATGTGATAAGTGTAAATGATGAAAGCGTGAATGATAAGGAGCATGAATGTGCTAAGAGTTCTTTTAAACGTTCTGTCATGTATTATCTACTTGCTATCTAGATTACATCTCTTATGATAATTCAATCGTCATTTCTTTCATTCTATATATATATCGTTTGGTTATTTCCTTTCTATATCTGTGTTAAACTAACGAGCATGTTAACCAATTGAGTATGATAATTAACTAGTTGTAATTGATAACTAATTAGTTGAGCATGTTAGACAACTAAACTAGCATTTATTAATTATACTCAGCATGTTAACAATGATAGTAGATGGCTTATTATACTTTACTTGAGCATGTAAATCGACTAGAATAACTAATTGTAAACTTGAGCATGTAATTAATTAGAACGATATTAGCATGTAAACTACTTAACTTGTATTTATATCCTTCTGAGCATATAAATCGGCTAAGCATGTAAAACGTAATATTCTTTCAAGCATGTGATTATTACTTAAGTAAATAAATTAGCTAAATATGTTAATTAGTTAGCATATTAACTTAGCTAGGTTTAGCATGTTTTAACGTTAATTAATATTGTTGCATGAGTATATTAATTCATTTAAGTACATTCAAGCATGTTAATTAATCGGAGTAGATAAATAGACTTGGACATATTAATTGACTAAAGTGGTGTTGGAACTTGAGCATGTTGACTAATTAGCTAATCTAAGTATGTAACTAAGCATGATAATTAACCAGTTGTTTAAACCTTGAACATGATAACGACTTAGTCGAGCATGTAATTAAATTGGATTTATATTCGCACGATAACTAATCAAGACATGTCATGTAATAAGCTTGTGATTAATATGTTCAATTAGTATGCTTAACCAACGAACTAGAACGAGAGCATATTTAAATCACTTAGAATAATAAATATAGGAAGCATGTAAATGGACTAGGATAATGTACATGTTAATCGATAGTATCCTTTCGATTCTTTTCCAAACGATATTATCCTATTAATTTGAGCATGTTTTTTTTGTTTCAATTCATTGTACTTGTTCTCTGTGGTGTGTAGTTATTTCCTTCTATTATATGTTTTGCTTTCATTATATGTGCTTTCAATTACTTCTATATGCGCACTTCAATTCCTATTAAAGTTACGTTATATGCATTATGCATCATGTTATGTTGAGATTATGTTAATAGAAACCCAGTAGGGGGTACCCCTTCGGGATGGTACCCACATGCACGAGTGAAGAAAATGCTAAGAACAAAAATGTTTGGGATGAGCGGGATACGCCCATCACTGAAGAAACTCTCCCGGCGGGATACGTCAGGAGGGAAGAAACCCTGAAGGAGGGATATGTCGGAAAGGGGACGAAAAAGGAAGTTAGAGGGTGGATGGGTAGCGGAACTAGTCCGCAGTGAGGCGAAGCCCCCAACCTCGACGAGAACGGGGACCTAGCTGCAAGTAAAGGGTGAAGTCCAGTCAACTATTTCATCCCCTAAGAACCCTCCAATCTCCAGCTTGATGTACGAGTAATGAACAAACGAAAGAACGAACGTAATGAAAAGAATTGGTTTGAGTGGCCCCCACTTCAAGAAGAATTAAAGAGAGATATGCATAATTGTTTTCCTTATTTTCTTACTGAGCCATTAGGCTCACATGTTACTTGTGGTGTAGGTACAACAATGAACAGATAATAAGTAGATGATGAACACATAGCGAAGCAGGGATGAATGATTTTGTACGCGCAAGACTCGGGGCTGGCCAGGCAAAGAAAAGAACAAGTAAATAGTTGTAATCATATTAAGTTTATTGTTTTGCACTTCATTGTTTAGTTTATCCTTTAAACGATTCATTTACGCTTCCACCATAATTTACAAGAGTTATTTCTTTACGCTTCCACAAGATTTTAAACAAATGGTTTTTATTTTATTATTTACGCTTCTGCACCTTGTAATTGGTTTTCCCAAAACGTGTTTAAAGAAAGAGTCAGTAGCGACTCGGTTTGATGCACTCTGATACGCTTTGTTTTAAAAAGAAAGAAATTTCAAATTTGTACGCATTTTAACGATTTGCGAAAATCTGGGTCGTTACAGATGATATCAGTGATGTTGTAATCATCCCCGATGAGCTTTCCCACAAGAATTGCGCACGTCTCCAAGTTCTTCCAAGTATTTCTCAAAACATACTTCTTGAAGACATCCATCAATTCCTGGGACTGCAACAAAAATGGCAAAAGGCCGTTAGACTAATAAAGCAAATAAGTGCATACACACATATATAACCAAATCAAAAACGTACTACGCGCACAGTTCTAAGGGCCTAAGGTTGTGACTCACTTGTCTCTTACACCTCGGCAAGCTCGGCTAGATGAGCAGGTTGGCGTCTTATGGCAATGGTGCTGCAAATCAACGACACGTCATTATGTCAAACACAAATAAGGTAAAGGCTGAACTTTGCATACAAAGTAAATAACTTACAAGCCGTCTGTGGCTTTTGTTGCATCAGAGGATGATGGAGAGCCTACTGTACGGGCTGCTTGCCGCTCCATTCTCTGAAGTGCTGCCACCAGCTCACGATGCCTCTCTTCTGCTCGCTCCTCCCCTTTTTGTATTTGGACCTGCGTCATTTGAAGGTGCTCCTCCCTCATTTGTATTCCTGTAAGCACCATATGATGGTGCTCCTCCATCCTGCTCATCCAGCTGGACGTCTCCTCAAGCATCAAAGTAAAATGAGATGTCTGAGGAGGGGGCGATCACATCGGCTGCGGAGGAGATGCTAGAGGCTGTTTCGCTGAGGGGGCTGAAGGCTGAGGCACTGAGGGGCATGGAGGTGCTGGTTGCTTCGTGGTCTTGCGTATCCATTCTCCTCCAACTTTGGTGACCCCCATTCGGTCGACTTTCAATTTGTTGTACACGTTAGTGGCCGTCTCTTCAATTCTCGACTCATTCTCCGAGATAGGTACCCCATAGTGCTCAACAATCCTCTAGATGAGCTAGTTGAATAGCAGATTCTTGGCTGGGTTGTTGAGCACCTCATGCATGTGACTCAGGATGACATATCTGATGTCCACCTTTTTCCTTGTGAACACCTTCTCTAGCAAATAGAGATCCATGCAGCTAACATGGTCTTGATGTCTATCTCGAGGCAAAATTGTGTATATCGTGATGAGGTGGATCACTCAAGCTATGACATTCAGCTCCTTGCCATTTAGCTTCTTGTATTCGGCAATCTCGAGATCCCGGTGCAACAATCTAAGCACTGCTAGCCCTTCTCCTCGGTTGATGAATGGTGGATCTTGAGACACATGATTATATTGATCACTTGGCCGCAATACACATCCAAGCATTATATTCAGCTCGTTGGGAGTCAACCTCAACTCCCATCCAAAAATGTACATTCGCACCGCTAATGGTTGGGTGGATAGTTCCAAATTTGCGTAAAACAATCTGACAATCCTCTCGCAATAACTACCCCCCATCCGGCACAACAAGCCTAATCCAGCATCCTCAACCAATTGTTGAATTCTCATTCCAGCCAAGGACTCCAACTCTACTCTTTTCGAAATAATAATTGTACGGTGTTTTATATCATCTTCATACTATGCTTTCGCATACGCTGTTCTGAATAGTTTGGACTGGAAACCCACTGTAACGGGTTGGAACCGGACCACTGAGCCTTCGGCTAGTCGTTGTTCAGACTCGGGTTGAGGTTGCCATTGAGAGTGTGCAACGGTTTCTCCAGCCTCCGCGGTTTCTCCGTGTTGCACTGCCGTGGGTTGAACATCTTCCACCGCCACGGTTTGGACAGCTTCCACCGCGGCGAGTGCTTCTTCTTGCACCGTTGCTGAGCCAATAGACTCCTTTGGTATCGATTACGATGTACCACCCTTTTGCTTGAGCGCCAATTTCTTTTCTCGGGAATACATTGTGATCGAAGGTCTGAGCTTGTTGTTCGCTGAGCGGTTTTTGTTGTTTGTTCGCCGTGAAAATGCCAGAGCCCTATATCAAGTATTATGTATACAGACAGAGGATCAAAGACCGAGCCAAGACACCGCTGCGGTTTATCATGACGCCACAGTGGTGTCTCAATAGACTGCGACGGTTTGGTAAGAAGCCGGGACGATCTCTTGAGACACCGTTGCGGTTCCTAGATGAACCACTGCGGTTTAGGCCAATTTTCACATTTCTTTTTGGAAAACCACGGAGCTGCGATAGTTTGTTTATGAACCGCCGTGGCTCCACATCAACATGTTAACGGCAAACGTGACAGCGATGTTGGATTTGACATTTTCTCATAATTCAGTGGTTAATTTGTTAGGAAAAAAAGGATAGTGGTTGGTTTGTTACCAACAGTAAACGATGATGGTTGATTTGTCATTTTCCCTTTAATTTATTTCTGCAACTTTATTCTATTATTTTTTTATCTTGATATTTTAAATGCACAAGCATTATTAAACATTGACGTAGGATTAAAGAAAGATGAAATTGATGGATCATCTTGTATGCGAGTATGAATGTATTAATCTAATAGAATTGACGGAAAACATGATATGATGGTTAATGAAAGTCTGAACACATGAAAATTATAAGTTGGCTAATAGAAGTCTAAACGCATGAAATTTGAGATGGCTAATGAAAGATTGAACGCATGAAAATTTGAGATGACTAATCTTGCTGGAAAATGAGTTGCAGCCAGTATGTAACTTTAAGCATGGAAATTCAATAATGCATGAAATTAATTTAATTATGTATATATTTTTACTTACTGAGTTTATATCACCTCTAGTTTTGTAATATATGTGAATTTTTAACTAAAGAAGATGAGCACATAGAGAAATGTGTTGTCGAATCAGATAAATAAATTTTCTAGTTAGTTTCCATATTGTTTTTTTTATATAAATATATTCTGGTGTACTTTTTAAGAATATTACATTGATGAAATTTTTTTTAACTCAATTTAATACTAATAAAATTTTTATTATTTATTATTTCGTATTTAATTTCTATAGTAAATGAGATTTTGATTCAGTTTAGTATTTTTAATAGAAATGTTTAATAAAAGTATTTTATTAAATAGTTTATTTAAAATTTTAAATAATAATAAATTAAATAAATATTTCATAATAATTAATGTTCAATTTTTTTATTTAATTAATAATTTCAAAAATTTTAAAGATTTACCAGTAATAATTAGAATTTCACATAATTTAATCAAACCTAAACTTTTAATTGATTTGAAAAATTTTAAAGTTTTGAAATTTTAAAAAATATAAATTTTGGGTTGTTACAATCAGGTGATAAATCCAACTGAAGATCCTCTACGAGACATGTTCAGTCTAAAACCATAAAAAATTGATATTTTTTATTCTAGACCCTAGGGTAATAAAATGTCATACATACATGAATGTTTTTATTTGTTGGAAAATATAATGGATTAGATAGTAATGCCAAAAGTGCATAACATGTCAAAATGTAAAATTTTATTTTATTTTTTTTTAATTTTGTAGATATCTCCTTTAGAAATTATGGTACATGTTGTGTGACACCAAGTTGGCACGTCACCTTCGTAATGAAACAAGCAAGACAGTGGTGAAGTTTTTTATGCGTCGGCATTTGTCTCTTTATTGGCCGTGGCGGAGGAGATAAGGTTGTCGTCAATTTACAACCGCGTTGTTCGAGGCCCGGCCCCCACCAGTATTTCAGGCCCTATCAGAACCATTAATGTGTGAAGATTTGAATTTGAACATCTATTCTCTGCCCATAACCCATCAACTCCAAGGGCATGCCTTAAATATTTAGGTAAACTATATATTTACTCTATAATTTACAAACAAATAATAAATATGTTTTTAAATTAATTATATTGGCAAACAAATTAAGCCAGTGAATTGGAGAGGGCATCAGCATTTATAAATTTCATTTGAACATTCATATTTAAAAAAATAAAACGAGATTAATTTGAAGCAATGATGTGGTGTCAAAATTATTACAAGAGCTATGGGTGCGGAGGGAGGAGGAGAGAGGACTAGAACGGAGGTACGTTAGCCCAAAACCCAACCAGGTCTTTCCGGTAGGGAAGATAAGACCTCTTTTTTCCTTCTTCCTTCAACATTCTGTTCCTCGTGTAAAACAATTCGTGCGCAGATGCTACCTTTCCCTTTGAATTTCCTTTTGCCTTTGATTTTTCGGCGACCTTCGTCTCTCCGGAGCCCTTTTTTCGCTTTGAGGCCTCTCCCATTTCTGCCTTAATCTCTTCCTTCCTCCCCCAATTCGACGTTGAAGAGGGCGTCAGAAACACCAAGGAATTTCTTCCGTCACTGTTGCTTCGCGGGAGTAAATCTATGAATTTCCACCTCTTCGACGACGATCCTATCGATTTGCTTTTCTTGCACTTTCCGACCGCAGGTTCAGCCTGCTTCGGAGCCCAAACGCAGTACGTTTCCTGTGGAATCGCTTCGAGCTCGTCCGCCTCCGACGATGAAGACGACGAAGCTGGATCTCTTTCCCCGTTGCAATCCCGATTCTCGATTATAAGCTTCTCCAGCGGAATCCTTATCGCGCTTTCATCATCAAACGGATCATCAACCTCTACTTTCACATTGTCCACCGACAAAGTGTCGTGATTAAAAACCGGAAAAATGGGACCGATCGGTTCGTCTAAGAAAACAGCAAGATCACTGGCCTTCGAAAGTGGAACGAATTCGAAATCGGCATCGTAATCAGCAGTGTTTCCATCATCAACTGAATCAATAAATAGCGAACAATTGAAACCAGAATTTTCACAATCAAATTCATAGAGCTCTCTGATAACTCGTGCAGCAGTTTCAGCATGTCCACCGAAGGAGTAGCTGTTGAAACTCAGAGACTGCTCCAAATCTTCACCTTGACCTTGCATTAGAGGCCGCTAGATTACACTTCCAAGCAGAAACGAGGAGAGTTTGAAGTGAGTGGTGGAAGTCCATGGATGGTCTTTATGGGAAGAAGAGTAGTGGCTGTCGAAGGAGAGAAGTTTGGAAGAAAAGACAAAAATAAATGAAAAATAAAAAATAAATGAAAATATGGCGCGGAAGAAGGGGCAGCCTTTCATATAATTTCTAGATTCTACTTGTAGATTAGTGATGATTCATGGCAAATAATGTAAGACCTTAAAATAAATAAAAAAACTAACTTGTCAGAGTTAACGTGAATTCCAAACATCAATTTAGACATAACAAATGAGTCGAGCCAATTGAATCGAATCTGAAAAAATTTAGCTTGGTGAGCCTGTTGAGCTTAACAAGCTGAGCCTAACGAGCCTGCCGAGCTTAACGAGTCGAGCCTAATGAGCTGAGCGAGTCTAACGAACCTTAACGAGTTGAGCCTAATGAGCCAAATATACATAATAATAATATCTTATATAAATATATTATAAATTATTTTCAATATTATATAATTTAAAACTATAATAAATATTTATTATTATAATATAAAAATACTATAATTAATAATTTAATTGAATAAATATTTTTATTCAATTGGCTTATGGGTGTTAATAAAATCGTTTACAAATTAACTATTAAACAGGGCGTTACCCTTGACTAATTATAAGGTCGTCAACCTTTGACTCATACGCCGCATCTTTCGAATATGGCTACAACATCATGAGAACAATAAGTCTTAACGCAAGATTCTTAGATAACATAGCATCGGCAAATACCAAGATCATTTGTGTTTGGTAGTCACTATTATTCACAAAGTTTAGTTGCAAAGGAAATCATACCAAGTAGGAAATTATTAAAATTGTAAGTTAATTTGCGACAACTTACATTGTTTGGGTTGTAACAATAAAAACAATAAAAGTTAGTGGAAGATTGAAGAAATGACGTGCAATTGAAGAGAGAAAAAGGAGTCTCCAACTTTAGTTTAACCCTAAAGAGAGAAATGGGATTCCCTCCCTTGCCTTGCATTGGACGAGAGAAATAGCGAGAGGAGAAGGAGAACTGCGACTGAAAATCATTTGTGTTGAGAGGGAGAAAGACCCTTCGGCTGAGAGGAGACACCCACGAGAGAGAGGATGTAGAAGAGGAACTTGCGGGTGAGGGTGATTTTGAGAAGACGAAACCAGACGAAGACGCCAATCAGTTACTCGGTCCGTCTGAGAGGCTTTCCGAGCGGCAATCGAGAGTATCGCAGGTGAAGGTTGGTCGAGGCAGAGATGGAAGACTCGGCGAGCTCCGTTTGGAAGAGGAGGAGCCCGAGCATTCCGGCCAGGCGATTGGCGAGAGGGTTCGCCGGGCCAGCTAGCCAGGCTAGCTGGGCCAGCCCGCCAGGCTCGCAAGCCAGCCCGCATTTTCGGGCTCGGCTTGGCCCACCGCTCGGCCCTCGCCGGCTTGCCCGTGAGCCACCTCTGCATCAACTACAAGCTTCAAATTCTACTCAATTTAACATAAACTATGGGAACGAGGAGTGACCTTCGACCATTAAAAAAAGTCATGCAATGGGTAGATTCAAATGATTTTCATGAACATCTATATGAATTGGAACACAACTAAAGATTCCAAAGATTGTGTTGAAATTCGAATGAGAATTGAAAAAAATAAAACCCAGAAAATAATAGACACTAAGATTTATGTGAAAAATCCAAGATAGATAAAAAAATCTCAGACAGAGGAGACAAATCACTAATTAAAATCGATACAATGCGTTTTGTGACTCAAAATATATTTATATACACAAAGGTGGAAACCCTAGTCACTTGAGATTCCAACGTGGGCCGAACCAGCCTGATCCAGATAGAATTCGGGTCACACCAAACTCTAATAATTTTCACATTGTCATGAATTCCATTGTATAAAATATATTTTCAAAACTCCAGTTAGTCTCCTATTCCACAAAAGCCCAAAAGGGCAAAATTAGTGGCTAATACCAACCAAACTCAAATAATGCTTGAACTTGATTGTTGACAAAGTCTTGGTTATTATATCAGTAGGATTATTTATGAGTATTGATTTTACTCATAGCAAAATCACCACGAACAACCACTTCACGAACAAAATGATAACGGATATTGATGTGTTTCGTCTTCTCATAAAACATATGATCTTTAGTGAGAAAGATAGCACTCACACTGTCGCAAAAACACTTTGGCAATCTGCAAGTCTTCACTGAGCTCACCAAACAATCCTTTTAACCATATAGCTTTTTACAAGCCTATGTATTAGCCATATATTCTACCTCTGCAGTAGACAACACAGTGATATCTTGTAAGGTAGCTCTCTAGCTGATAACACAACCCCCAACTGTAAAGATATATCATGTAAGAGATCTCCTCTTATCAAGGTCTTCCGCATAATTAGAATCAACGAACCCAATAATTAAATTTGTAGTTCTTTCAAATTGAAGACAAGCAACACTAGTCCCACATAGATACCTAAGAATCCATTGAATAGTTTTTTAATGTTCACTTCTAGGATTTTCCATGTACCTACTAACCACACTGACTGCGTAAGATAAATCTAGACGTGTGCAAACCATGACATACTTGAGAGATCCCACTACACTAGAATATAGAACTCGTGACATGTAACTAATTTCATCATCTGATTGAGGAAATCATGTTGATCGCAACTACAGATGAAAGCTTGAAACGAGTTGCAAAAGGAGTACTAACTGGTTTATACTTGTTTATGTTAAATATGTAGAGAACTTTCTAAATGTACCTTTTTTGACCTAGGTACAATTTCTTAGCTTTTCTATCTCTTTGTTTCTCTATACGAAGTATCTTCTTGGCTGCTCCCAAATCTTTCATCTCAAATTCTTTATTCAACTGTGTTTTGACCATTCTGATTTCTTCTTTATCTTTAATTGTGATCAACATGTCGTTAACATATAAGAGAAAATAAACAACTAACCAATTCTTACTATTTTTTAAGTAGCCACAACTATCATAATTGCTTATTCTGAAATCTTGAGGAAACATGAATGAATCAAACCACTTATACAATTGTTTTGGTGACTGCTTTAAACCATAAATGGAATTCTTCAAAGAAAAAATATAGTTTTCTTTTCTCGAAACTATAAAACCTTCAGGTTGTTATATATAAATGTCCTCCTCAAGTTCTCCATGTAAAAATGCAGTTTTTACATCCAACTACTCAATCTCAAAGTCATTTATAGTCACAATACACAAGAAAAATTGAATCGAACTATACTTCACAATTGGAGAAAACACATTTGTGATGACCTTGATTAAGGATTAACCTTAATAATCATATTTACTATAATTAAATATGATTAAAGGATAATAAGTCATTAGATGACTTTGAGGAAGAAAGTGACCAATCAATTGAGGATATTTTTCCTAAATAAAAATAGGTATAATAGTATATACCTATAATGGTGCTAAGATTAGATCAATCGAATTCATTCTAATTAACATATGAATTTTTGCACAAAAGTTAATGGATGTGCTACAAATAACCATAGTTACTGTTTAAGGTAAATTGAGGAGGTTATTGTGATTAACAATTCAAACCATTTTAAAGTTATTTAATAGACACATAAATAAAGTATATTGCTTTGAATTGAAGGGATTTGGATGTGTTTCACAAAAGTTATGCAAGTTTGAGGATGGATGAGTCCAAAATTGCACTGTTTTGGAATATGTTTTTAAATTAGACTTTAGAGTGAGAATTTGGAGATAATTATAAAAGGAGAAATGTTCTTAATACATTGAAGTATATGATCGTGTACTAAAATTGGATAACCAGTGGGGTTATGACATGTGCCACTTAAGGATTAGTGGCTATTTATGTGATTAAGGTACAATTAGTTGATGTTTAAGGTTAATTAATCATGATTAATTACATTAATCTTGGATATTAGCTTAGAACTAATATAGAGTGATTATTTTAAGTTAAGAGTGGTTAAAGATAATTAACTATGGCATTTTCGGGAATTTTCATAGTTTAAAGGGTAAAATGATAAATTTGAAGGACAAGATGAATTAATGGACAACTTCACCTCTCTAAGTTATTCTTAAGCATGCTAAGATGATAAGTATTCTTAGAATATGCTAGAAGAAGGAGGAAATTCACACTGAACCATAGAGAGTGAAGAGAGAAAAAGAAGGAAATTCCAAAGAGATAACAACCCTAACCAAAGTATTTTATAAACTATGTTAAATATTACATAAGAATAAGTTTTATAATATAATATAGGTTTTTCCATGGTTAGTTTTAATATGAGGATTAAAAAGAATAAGGGTTTAAGTTGATTATAGTGCTTAAATGGAAGCATGGAAATTATAATTTTTAATGGTTAAATATATCATGCATGGAATTTAATAATAAAATGAATGGAATAAGAGAGATACGACCTCTAGAATGAACATTGCCAATTATGGCGGTTGATGAATAAAATTATGATTAAATGGGACATGGATAAATTGTGGACATGCATTTCTATATTTCATGATTGGTAAAGGTTTATATAGAGTAAAAATGTCTATTTGGAGGATTATATAATTTGATTATGGTCCTAGAGTGTTTAGTAATGGTTTAGTATGAAAAATATGCTTGAAATTGAGAAGATATGTCCTGAACATATATCCTATCTTTGGGGCAGATATCCGCAGGTATAAAAGAAAATTAAATTTGTGAGTATCCATAGCAGAAGCATGAATATCCACAGTAGAAGTGTGAATTGTGACACCCTGCGTCAATTTCTTTGACTTTTTTTTTCTTTTTATTTACCGCGTAAATTATTTATTTATTTATTTAAAACAAGTGAGAGTAAATACTTAAGGTGAACGAAAGAAATTTAAAATGCATGCTTAAATCAGAGTAAAAGCAAAAACATAATTAAATTCAAAATACGGTTTGAAGGTTAAGGTAAGAGTTAATAGTTTTACAAAACAGTGTTCATGTTCAAACCATTTCAAATAGCATTTTTCTTTCTTGCGAGCCATAACCCTCTCAGGTCGATTTAGCTGGATAACCCGCAAGCCTAACAGGAAATGCCTCCTCCTCTGCTCCAGAAATCAATACTTCTTGACAATTACCTACACCACAAGCAAATTGTGAGCTTAAGGGCCCAGTAAGAAATGAGGTATACATTATGATGTATGCCTCTAACTCATTATATCAGAATGGGTCCCACCCAAACTATTCATTTCTTTCTATTACATTTATTACTTGTACGTCGAGCTGGGACATTGAAGGAATCCGTGGCAGTGAGAGTAGTCTCTTGTCGGCTTCTAACCGCCTAGGGTAGACAGGCTCTCGCGACTCGACAATGGAAGAGTATAATTCTTCGAGTCTACCTGGTTAGATCCGAACTATCCTTCCATTCCCCAACTCCCCTTTTTCCATTCATTTTCTTTATCTGTTTTCCTCACTTAAATGCATATGAATACCAACTCAAACGTGACATTCCTACTTGTTTCTATTATCATGATGCATGTCAATGCGAAACAATAACTACAATAACATATCAATATTACAAAAATGAAAAGAATCCAACTAAATTAAATACAAGCAATACAACAAAATACCAGGAATAATGAGCTAACATGAGATACTAACATGTTATAGCAATTATCATGGAATAAAAGTACAACAATAAAACAGAATATATGATAAAACAAATATCATGTTGTAAAACATGGAATCATATTTCAGAGCTATCTAATACAACCTAACAATTCATCTTGTTATTAGCCAAATGCTCAACGTGAATTACAAAGCATTATTTTAACTACAACAGTTAATCGTAAGTGGAAAACATGCTATTTAATCGATGACATGAATTAAGCCCAAATAAAATAACCAGAGATAGTGTAACCCTTATAAGAGTAAAACATGGTTTGATAACAATAATTTTAACCAGAACTAACAACCTATTCATATTTACAGAAACAAGGCAGTTCATAATGGGGTTAACTAAACATGCTCACATCAAGGGAAAACAATAGTATTAGCAAGCAGTAAGGAAATAGTGATATATTAAACAACATCATATATCAAGTCTATCAAAGCAGTGAGCAGGACAATGTTCAACGCATTCAATGAAAACAGAACCAATAATCAACAAAGACAGTGAGTTAATGTTTACAACTACTAATAGAGGGTTATTCATACAGAAAGTGCTAAGAGTTTAGCTTACGGTTTATTCGTACTTAGCATGACGTAGAGGATTTTACAATTTCGCAGTTCATATCATAGAGTTAATCGGCAGAGACTATAATCTTAACAGAAGACATTATCAATTCTTCTACAACTAGGCAATGATTTGCAGGAAAGAAAATCACAGAATATCAATATTAAAGAAAATAGACACTGCTAGTGTGTAGGGCCTCCACTGGCCAACGACTCTACCCATTTCTTATCTCAATTGCTAATCGTTCGAGAGTCTCTATACTAGAAAGAAAATGCAGCAGCGAGTTGTCCAACCCAAATTGCATTCTTCAGCTCACAATCCCTTCTCCAAACGCACAACGTATCACTTCAATCAACACACTTCTCACAGCTCAGCTCTCACAGAACACTCACACACCAATGACCACACCCACACAAGGAGAGAATGAAAAATACAGGGAGTGACCTAGTTGGACAGCTTATAGCGTGAAGACCTAACCTGGAGCATGGAGGAGTGGTGGTCGGTCACCAACTGGGATGGAGGAGGGTGTCTAGGCATGGGGAGCATCACTGGTCTATCGAGGGAGTGGGATTTTAATGCGTAAACGACAAAACACTCGTGTATTTAAAATAGATTTTATTGCAGAATAGTGCGATTTCGGTCGAGGGAAGGCGTCCGAGCCTCGGCCGCATGTCGACCGAATTCTACATTTTCCCTTCATAATTGCATTTTTGGTCGAAGGAAGGCGTTCGAGCCTTGACCGCATGTCGATCAAAAATTAAGGAAATTGGACAGATTCAAATCCTCCTAAACCGCATTCTGCTGCACTCGACCGCGGTTCGACCGAAAA
This sequence comes from Begonia loranthoides, assembly GCA_022433065.1. Taxonomy (NCBI): domain Eukaryota; kingdom Viridiplantae; phylum Streptophyta; class Magnoliopsida; order Cucurbitales; family Begoniaceae; genus Begonia; species Begonia loranthoides. Next base: position 9,221,240 of record CM039477.1, on the reverse strand, counting down.
CTCAAATTGCAGACATGGGTGTGATTTTGGACGTGAACTATCGACCCATCCTCCACTCAAAATGTAGGGGTGATCCGTAACACTTTTCGGATGCAAACCACAACCGCTCGTCGACTGCGGTGCGACTGAAAATCTAAAATGCACCCTTTTTCTTAAAGAATTTATACTTTAATTACTCCATAATATTTTTTCCATATTTACATGGCATTAATCAATAACATACCACCCTGCAACATAACACATTAATGATACCAAAATTCCTTACATAATATACATTGAGAAATATTATCGGGGTATTACATGAATATTCGTGCAAGTTGTGAGTATCCATGGGTGTGTTGATGTTAATTAATTATGTGAGGAAATATTGGTAGCTGCAATGGAATATTGGATGTGTGATTATCCACCGAATGAGGTGTCCACATATGAGAGGTAGAATCCTCGGAATTAGGGGTCCACAGAAATGTTGGTATCCACGGTGGTAGTGTTGGTGTTTGTAAAAATATGGTATTACATAGATAGTAGTTTTGGAGGATGTGTGGTCTAGTATGAGTGGGTGTCTGCAGAATATTAGTGTGTGAGCAGATATCCGCAGCGGACACATAGGATTCTGCAATAGCTGAATAAGTTTTTGCAAGCGTATGTGAAATGTCCTTAGTCCTCCCAATACTATATTGTTCTCTTTGGGCAGAAACCTGCACGATTTTGTTCTTGGGGTTAGGCCAAAATACGTTGTACTAGGTAGGGAAGATAACTTTACTTATAAACCATGTGTTTTCTATTCTTCCAAGCAATGTAGGATTATGCACTCCCTAGTATAGATTGGACCCTCACCTGGGTCATCCTTGCCTTCACAGGGTGGGCTGTCACAATCTTCCCCCTTGGGGGCCAGAAGTCCTTATCGGCCACACTTCTGGTTGAGCTTTGGCTCTGATATCATTTGTAAAGTTCTCAGTCCTCCTAGTACAATATTGTTTACTTTTAGGCAGAAACCTACATAGTTTTGTCTTGAGGTTAGCCCAAAACGTGTTGTATTAGGTAGAGAGGAGAACTTTACTTATAAACCATGTGTTTTCCACTCTTCCAAGCGATGTGAGATTATGCACCCCACTAGTATGGGTTGTACCTTCACATAGGCCATCATTGCCTTCACAAGGCGGGTTGTCACATTATGTGTGGGTATCTACGAATACTTGGGTTTGGAAGGACATGTGGCTGCTCATTGGATGTGTTCGAGGAATATTATGTGTGGAGTGGATATCCACAGTGGACATGTAGGTTTCCGCAAGTGTATGTGTGGGTTTTCGCAGATTACGTTAGTGCGTATTTTCGAAACTCTTTTTATTGTGTATAGAGCGGACACTCGTACATGGGTTAAGGTCATCCGTAAGTTGTGAAACTTGCATATTTTTTTTAGGTTTCAACTTAATTGTTTAACCATTGCATAAATCCTTTTAAGTATGGTTTGAAACATAAGTAAAGGATGTCTACATAGATGTGATGTATACTTAATAATAAGATTTTCATGGTTCATATTACATACATTATTAGTATGTATTATATGCATTCAATGTATGCATAATGTGGATACAAAATCATGCATTATGAAAATATTTATACATACAAAAAATATTATCTTGGTGGTATTATTGGTCATAGAGGAACCTAATGTATCTCGCCAAACTATGTATTATATGATGTATGTAAAGTGAGAAATAAAATGAGAGTGATTGTGGGTTCCCCTTGGGTTGCAAATTCCTAGCTCTCTAGAGGTTTTTATTTGTTCATGGATACACCTATTGGAAATAATGGCGAAATTGTTACAGAGAGTGATGGAGAGAAAAGCTCTCTTCGATGGGAGCCGAGAATGCTGGTAACCAGAAAAGAAGAAGGAGAAGAGAAGTGGTGAGTGTTTGAGGAGGAAAGCTTCTCGGGTGTTCTTGAGGTAAGGAAATCCTTCCTGTCTGTTTACTGATTTCATAGGGTTATGCTTTTACTGTCATTAGTTTATGGATTTTAAGTATTACTGGTAGAAGATAAATGATTAACTTCCTTATGTTGGTTATGGACAGCTTCGAATATCTTTAAATGCTTGACTTCCCTGTTTTGGTTGTTGCTTCTGAATTATGAAAAAATGAGATAAATGTTGATGGAATATATGCCCTGTTATGAGTCTATTTTGATTTCCTCTTAGTGGTATTTTGTTGGCCATGGAGAATTTGTGCTGATAATGAGTTGATGTTTCGATGCTCTGCCTAATGGTTAGTGAATTGAAAATGTTCTTTACTGCCTCTTGGTTGTGAAGTTGGTGAATTGTTCAATCCTTGTCTGTTTTGGTCCTTAGAAATGTGTTTGGGTTGATATTATGAAGATTTTAATGAGTTGTTTTACTTGGATAATGAGCATATTGTGATTAGTTCTGGAATGTAATTTGTTAATTGGAATGATTGCTCACTCTTCATGTAAGTAACTAGAAAAATGTTAAGATAAAGAGGGGAGAATTATGTTAAGTTGGATTTGCATCTATTGAAAGTTATCTTAATGTTAAAAATGGATTTGATTAACCTGTTGTTGGATGATCTTACTGCTTGGTTTATAAATGGAATCTTTGTGTTGGAATGCCAGTGATCAATTGTTTAGCTACTGCTTTTATTATCTTGTGAAGCATGAATTACTAGGATCAATAATTTGTAAACTATAAATGGAGAATTTTGTTAAGTTGGAATTGCTATTGTTGTAGTTATCGGAAATGTTAATAAGGGATTGTTAAACTATTGGTTGGAAGTTAGATATTAGAAGTGCTATTTTGCATGGAAATAAACCTGTTAAATTACTGCTTTTGGTATTATACTCTATTGGTCGAGAATTGAGATATTAATTGGGTGAAGACATGATAATAATTGAAAACGAAGATCGTGGATAATTTATTAAGCTAAGCAAGAATTAATGAAACGGTTTTAATTAGGAGATTTTATTAAGTAATGAGAAATTTGGATAGAAAGACGTTAAAATTTAATAGGTAGATTAAACAACTCTATTACTGAATAAATGTTTCTAAATGTGAAGGTACGAAAAAGGAAGGAAGATAGCAATTAAGTGTGAACGCAATGCATCTAGGTAAGTTGATACTTACTGTGTTTTGGTCTTCGGACCCTACATCGCAAGAATTAGGATTGTATGTTGTGTGTTTACTAGATTTAGGTTCTTTTAATGATATGTTTACTAGACATTTATATCATCATATAGGGTTGTATGTATTCACGAGCATATTGCATGACATAATTAATATATGTAAATAGGCGTGTGGGGGTTCAAGTGAATTGGTGACTTTCCATACGGTAGGATCCTCCCACGTAGGGAGCAATGTGAGAAGAGAGTTAGCTACGTGGAATCTAGGGTTCACCTTTCCCCCGTTTTGAAACCCCCAACGTCTTCAACAAAAGTGAGGATATGGGCTTGTGGAAACACCCTCGATGGATATATCTCCTCTTCAGAGTGACTGGTTAGGCCACATGACCATAGAGAGTATTCCACGTTAACTTCTAGAAGACATACGGTTCTCTTCTGTAATGCATTGAATGACCATGTATATCATTTGCATTGTATTTCATTCAATCACTTACTGAGCATTAGGCTCATTAGTTTAGGTCTTGTGATGTAGGTACGTACGTGAAGCAGATGAACAGGTCAAAGACAGTTGATGAAAGATTTGCACGGGTGGATCTTGTGGCTAGTTGGGCTAATGAGTTGTAAAAGGAAATTATTTGAAAAAGGGTCTATAAATTACTTAATATTTTTTAACTTTTTTGTTTTAATTCCGCTGCATTTCATAAAAGGATTTTATTACTTCCGCTGAATTTGATAAGTGTTTTAAGTAAAGAGTTTTAACGATCGGGTTTTATAAAGGAAGAATACTCTGATATTTTTACGAAACGAAAGTTTTAAATTTTACGCGATTTTAAAGTAAATAAAAACCGGGTCGTTACAATTTGGATCACGCCAACTTGGATGAAATAAGAAAAGAACCCTTCAATAATTATGTAATTATCAACCACGGATTAGGAAATACATGTAATAGAAAATAAGTCTCCATAAATAGAAAGTAATGTGATGAACACTCCCGTATGGATTGATTTGTTGATGACACTCCTTTGCAAAGTTGGACACCATTTGACACATTCTTCTTCCAAGGAGTAAGAATGCGGCTGTCGATAAGAAAGACTACCCAACTTGCAAGTAACCTTAATCCTATGATATAACGCACACGAGGGGGAACTTTGGATATAATTCACCAAATGTTGAAAAAGGAATCACTCCAAATTTGAATTTAAGCAAAAGCTTTTTCTATTATCAAATTCAACTCCCTTAAACATGTTCATAAGGTGGCTTTAAATAGCCAATTACAAACTATAAAATAATAGTAAACTAATTAAGCAACAATAACCCTAATCGGCTCATAAAATAAGTTGTTTGATTTTCTACTTAATAGAAACTAGGTTAATTAACTAAACAAATATTTAATTAATATATTCCTTTCTTCTTCTCCAAGACTTGATGCATTTGGCAGCTAATCCATGTTGTGTTCAACCACTTGGATGGTTTCCATGTAGAGATTTTCTTGATCTCCAAGTTTGGACACTTGGACTTTCCTTAATATTTACTCTCGGTTCCATGGGCTTTTGACATAGTAAATGAAGTCCAAATTTAGCAATTCTACTCATTCTAGAAAGCGTAAGAAGTTTGATACAATCTTCATGAAGCACCTATTTTGAAATGACATTATTTAGAATGCCAAATTAGTCAAACCCGTATCGGAGGTCAGAAGGAAGATAGTTTTTGGAAATTCCATGAAATATTACACAATTGTCCTTAGACTTCCACCTATGCTTGACCTCGAATCGCTTCATGCTAATCTTGGAAAATTGATTAATAATAGAATGGACTCGTAGTCCATCAACTTAGGAGAAAAACACTATGCTTATGTTATCGTGGATGATTTCTCAATATATACATGGGTTTTCTTTCTAAGAACAAAAAACAAAACCTTCGAAGTTTTCTCTAGTTTTAGGAAAAATGTTCAAAATGAGAAAGACCTCACCATTGTCACAATAAGAAGTGATGATGGTGGAGAAATAAAATATGAGTAATTCGATGCTCTTTGTCAAAAATATGGCATCAAACATAACTTCTCATCATCTAGAACCCCTCAACAAAATGGAGTAGTCGAAAGGAAAAATCGATCACTTCAAGAACTAGCCCTCACCATGCTAAATGAAAATGATCTTCCTAAATCCTTTTCGGCGGAAGGCGTTGCAACAACTTGCTATGTTCTAAATCGTGTTTCCATTCGTCCAACTCTAGAAAAGACACCTTATGAACTTTGGAACAATAGAACACCTAATGTAAGCTATTTCAAAACATTTGGATGTAAATGCTTCATTCTAAACACTAAAGATAACCTAGGAAAATTTGACTCTAAAACGGATATAAGAATCTTCCTAGGATATTCTACATCTAGTGAAGCATATAAGGTGTTGAACAAAAGGACGTTAGTTGTGGAGGAATCCATGCACATCCCTTTCGACGAATCTATTTCCCCACCAAAAATTCATAAATCAATCATTGATCTAGAAAAAGAAATTGAATCTCTTATCCTAGGAGAAAAAGGAAAAGATACTCTTGAAAGTCCTCATCAAGACTCTCAAAATCAATTCTTAGAGTGAGCATCAAACGAGGATATTCGATGACTTGCCAAAAGATTGGAGATATGCTAAAAGTCATCCCATTGACGATATCCTTGGTGATCCCCACATAGGAGTCAAGACTAGATCATCTCTTAGGAATATGTGCACCAGTATGGCTTTTATATCTCAAATAGAACAAAAGAACTTTATTGAAGTAGAAATAGATGAAAATTGGATTATGGCCATGCAAGAAGAATTAAACCAATTTGAGAGGAACAAAGTTTGGAAACTTGTTACAAGGCCACAAGATCATTCAATTATTGGAGCCAAATAGGTATTTAAAAACAAATTGGATGAAAGTAGAAGAGTAGTTAGAAATAAAGTGAGACTTGTTGCAAAGGGATATAATCAAGAAGAATGAATTGACTTTGAAGAAACATTTGCATATGTAGCTCGATTAGAGTCAATACGCATGCTCTTGGCATTTGCATGCTTTAAGAATTTCACTCTTTACCAAATGGATGTTAAAAGTGTATTTCTTCATGGACATATTATGGAGGAAGTATATGTGGAACAACCATTAGGATTTGAAGTTTATGACAAACTTGATCATGTATACAAGCTCCATAAAGCACTTTATAGTCTAAAACAAGCCTTAAGAGTATAGTACAAAAGATTGAGCAAATTTCTTTAAGGAAAGAGATTTCAAAATAGGAAAAATAAACTCAACCTTGTTTGTCAAGTATAGTTATCAAGACATAATGATTGTGCAAATTTATGTTGATGATATTATATTCGGTACTACCGATGAAACACTTTGCAATGAATTTGTTGAATTAATGCAAAGTGAATGTGAAATGAGTATGATGGGAGAACTGAGATTTTTCCTTAGGTTACAAATTAGACAATCCCAAGAAGGAATTTTTTTAAATCAAGAAAAATATGTCAAGGAGCTTATCAAAAGATTTGGTATGGACTTATCCAAATCGTGAAAGACCCTTATAAGCACCACAACAAAATTAGATAAGAATGAAAATGGAAAAGATGTGGACATAAAGAAATATGGCATGATTGGATCACTATTATACTTAACGGCAAGTAGACTCGATATTTTTTTTAGTGTGTGCTTATGCACTAGATTTCAAGCTTTGCCTAAAGAATCTCACTTAAATGCTGTCAAAAGGATTTTCAAATATTTGAGTGGGACAAGTAGTCTTGGATTATGGTATCCCAAAGGAATTTCTTTTGATTTGGTGGGATATACCGACTCCGACTACGCAGAAAGCTTAGTTGATAGAAAAAGCATGAGTGGGATGTGTCAATTTCTTGGAGAATCTCTAGTTTCATGGTTCTATAAGAAACAAAATTTCGTTGCACTTTCTACAGCTGAGAGCGAATACATTTCAGCTGGAAGTTGTTGCGCACAACTACTTTGGATGAAACAAACCTTAGAAGATTATGGGCAAATATTTGATAAAATTTCAATTAAGTGCGATAACACAAGTGCAATAAATATTTCAAAAAAAATCATATTCTACACTCTCGTACAAAGCACATTGAGATAAGACATAATTTCATCCATGATCATGTGTCTAAAGGTGACATTGTTCTCGAATTTGTAAATACCGAGAATCAATTAGCGGATATCTTCATTAAGCCACTTGACGAAAAAACATTTTGTGGCATAAGGATTCGATTGGGATTGATTTATCTGGACCAAAGTTAAGAAAATCAGTAAGAAAACATGTCAAAAAGGAAATGTCAAGTTTGCATAAAATTGGGTCAACCATTTTTTACAAAACTGCTTTAAGACTGCAATTTTCAGTCAACCATTTACAATTTGGTTGACCAAAAAATTGGACAGTTTAATTAGCATTTTTCCTCGAAGAATTAGGCTGACTAATTATGTTTTGGTCAACCAATAACTCATTTTAAAAAGAAAAATGGTCAACCAAAACCTTAAACCGCACGAACATTTCTTTTTCTCTAGCAATTTTGGTGATTCTCCAGCAACCTCTCCATGCTTCCTCATCAATATTAAGCCCTCTCCACTTAACCTTCCCTTCCCTTCCAGCATTGGTCTGTCCCTAGCTCACATTCCCCTCTAGCATTTAAATGGCAACTCACATAATGGGAAAGCGAAAATTGTCAACTTACAAAAGTAGCTCCTCTGCATTGGCTAAATATCAGTCCAAATTATATGTTAATGATGGATGCAAAGTGAGATATGAGGAAGAATTTAAGAATAGGCCTTTAATTTTTTCAAGAAAAATATAGTTTCAGGATTATCGAGTCTGAACATAGACAATATGTACACTCGAATGGGATTATATAAATTGTTCAGTTTGGATGGGCCTTATGTAGAAAAAGCTATTCACCTATTTTATGCGAATGTGACACACTCTACGAATCCTATGAAATTGAAGAGGTTTCTCTATGGAAAAGAGATAAAGTTAACCTCTTAGTTGATCAACACGTTTTTGGATTTTGAAGAAATGTGAGAAATACTACAATGGCAATCGAGAACCTGATTTTTTCTAAACTCTTGTCGGAGATCAACTTCTTGAACAAATTCTAAAGAATCCTCAAGAGAACTTCATTATGAAACCCAAAGCCAAGGACCTCAACATACGTCACACGTTAACATATAATGTGTTGCCTAGAGTTGGTTATTGGGACCACGTGAATTATATGGACTTGTATGTTCTGGAGTGTCTATACAGTCAAACACCATTCAATGTAGGGTTCTTGATTTTTCATCATATAATTGAGGCTACGGAAAGTGGATCAAAACCACTGTCATTCAATATTCTACTCACAAACCTCTTCAAGAAAATGGACATACCGATCCCCCACACTAAGCCTTCTCTGTCCCTAAGGAGTGTGGATATCTACTTGGTTCATTCTTTGGGAGAATGGATTTTGTGTTGGGTGATGATGGATAGTGGATTCTCAAATCATCCCGAGTTGCCTCATCCTCTGCTCAATATGTTGCCCATCAAGAAGATGTTGATACTCCTATGCTCTCACTTCCCTCTGCATCGCTTCCTGGACCCTCTTCCCATCTTGTTCCTTGCTGAGCATCCTCGTTCTCTGCCTCTGAGTTGTCAAGGATGCAAGAGAAAATAGACCTCCAATCGACCTACCTTCTTAACTTAAAGAACAGGTTGTTGGCATGCTTACGACTCTGAACCAATTCTATGAGGAGATATCTTGAGGTGTCTGGCCTTATAGGTTTCATACTGTACCTCTAGGCGTTCCATCTTCATTCACACATCCTCCTCCCTCAGCCGATGATGATGACCTACCCGATGCTTAGATTCATGTTTAAAACTCTGATGTTGTCTTTGTTGTTTAAAACTTTGAAGTTGTAATAATTTTTGGATATTTCTAACTGGTTTTGCTCTTTATGTGCTAAATGTATGCATCATTATCTTGCTTATATTCCTCTGCTGTGAATCACTAATAGATGCATGGATTTTATTGCTTATGTTCTATGATTGATCTATTATTTGATAGCGCAAATGGAGGAGTTATAAAACAAGGGTTACCATGCACCTATAGCTATGTTTTCTTTTGGTAATGACAAAGGGGGAGTGCATAATTGATATGCATTATTGGTTTAGTTTCTCCAAGTCTTGATATGTTTTGAAGTGTCAAAAAGGAAAATCAAAATTGTTTAGATTGTTTAGATTGGATGTCCTCCGACATTTTCTATGGTTTGAATTTTGACATAGGGGGAGATATTTTGAATTTTGAGCAAAATGTTGAATGTTGATTTTAAAACACCCTCTCGATTTCTTTTCTATTGTGACAAAGGGGGAGAGATATTGATATAAGTTGTAGCATGTATGCATAAAATTAAATGTTAGAAACATTGCATAAGCTAAGAGGGAGAAATCAAATTATGCAATAAATTATAAACATGCTTAGACTTAGGGATAAACAACTTAATATGTTTTGTCATCATCAAAAAGAAGGAAATTGTTAGCCTAAGTATTGTTTAACTTATTTTTTTTTATGATGATTGTATTGAGTGTAGTTATGAGTTGTTTATTGGTTAATGTTCGTAATTGCATAAACATGACATGTATATTGTGATTAATTGTAAATACCCTTAATTAGGGTATTAATGTTGTCTAACAAGTTTATCTAAGTCCTTGTAGTTTAAGGTACAAATATTGAGACTTAGAGAAATCAAGAAATGCAAAATGAGGAGATGAGGTCAAGCAAACTGGCGTTTTGGTCGACCAAAAATGGCCCTGCAAAGGATCTGGTCAAGTATACGGTCGACGGAGTCGACCGAAAACCAATACAAATTGCTCCTTAGTTTTCGATCGAGTAAAAGGTCAACGATGCGGTCGTGACTGTAATACCTGGAATCTCTAGGTCACGATAAGCGTAGAATGAGGATATATTATTTTATAATTTTGAGAAAAAACTAATTTGGGAAACGGAATTTGAAAACTTTAAATTGGCCTGTAATTATTGTCAAGTGATTTTTGGAATAAGACAGGAATTGGAATTTGATCGATTAATATGTGATACGTATATTTGACACACACGCGCGCACACAAACACATACACACACACACACACACATATATAGATATATATGTATAATTATATATTAATTAAATAAATTAAAGTAAAGTAAATGACATTAAAATAAAAGAAGAAATTAAAGGAAGAAGGGGGAGGAGTGAACTAGTTCTCTCCGCCGGTCTGGTATGGAAGAAAAGAGGGGGAGAAATGGAGAATGGCTCGCGACCATTTTGAAAAAAAGAGAGAGAGAGAGAGACAGACTAGAGAGATAGGGGAGGACTTAGGCGATGGGAGACAAAGGTGACGACTCCTCTGGCGAGCAGCTGGCAAAGACGGGAGGAATGAGAGTGACGAACTACGGGATGACTTTGGTGGGGCGCGACCGTGGGTGAGAGCGGAACCCATGATACTGTGGTTTCTGTTGTCCCGGGTGTAGGGAACGGCTTCCAGCAAATGGATTTCTTTTGGGCGAGAGCCTCGGTGATCGGGACTGAGCTTTCGAGAGCAATTCCGACTGTCGCAGTGCCTCCTCCGGTGACTGTGCAAGGTAAGGTCCCTATGTGTTGATTCTCAGCCTCCAATACCGAGTATTGTGAATCGTTGGATTGTGATGTGTTACTTCCCTGTCTATTTTCTATTGATGGGAGTTGCTTCATTGTGGTATGGTGCTTCGTTGTATGGGTTGGCTCTACATCTCCAATTGTCTTGGAATGGGAGTGGAAGTCACAGAGATGAAGTGGAGGGGATGAACACAGTGGCAGATTGACCCATGAGCTCCGCATTGGACTGGCAACCGATTCAATTGGGTTTGCCCAGCCAGGGGAGGAAATGTGATCCCGATAATTTCATCCTCTGTAATTCCTCCACGTATGCTCTCTTTACAGATGGCGATGGGGAAGGGGAGTTAGGTGAGATGCTTGGGATGGTTGAAACTCATAAAGGAAGCTGTGAGTAGAAGTCTCTCACTCTGGAGAGAAGAAAAGGCTGAGGAAAGGAAGAGGAGGAAAGAGGAGTGCTCTCTAGAGAGGAGAAAGCTGTGAGCCATGGAAGGAGAAAAGAGAAAGTGAAGGAGAAGGAGAGACAAAAACAAACAGAGAAGATAGAAAGGGTCGAGAGGAACATAGAAGAAGCTGAGTAGGGAGCAGAGAATTCGCTAGTGTGGGAAGGGTTGCCTTCTTCCTTAGGTAAGCTTCTGCCTTCAGCTAACTCATTGTTCCTTTTAGTTTTAAGGATTTTAGATAAATGTTCAAAGTATACTCTCTGTTCCTTTGTGAATTATGCACTGTTGTTGAATAATGCAGCCTATGGTTTACTGCTTCTGGGTTTTGTGGAGTGATGCATGTTAGTGGTTGGAGTGTTTTGTTGATTATCGTTTTGCCCTATTATGATACGGTTATTGGACGTTGAAGAAGGTGGATATGGCTCTCTGTTATTTACTAATTGTTGAGATAATTGAGAAATGCTCTTTGTGCTATTTGGTTAAGCTCAATACTTAGATGGTTTATATGATGCTATCTGTTGTCATCGAATGTGAGAATGAATTGCTACATCGATAGTTATATTCTGTTGGTTTAAGTTTCTGTTGGTTATTGTTAAGTGGAATAAGCTGTTAAGTTGAATTAATTTATGCATGCTATGTTTAATGGACGAACATCGTGAGGAATATGTTTTAAGTTATGATATTGAGCATGTTTAAAAGTTATAGTAATGATATGATAGACACTGTGTGCATTCACGAGCATCATGCATGGTCTTAAAGAATGGTTTAATGGATGCTCATACATACCAAGTGTACGGTGTTCTCGAGAGCTGATCACCTGAAGCAGACAACCATCATTTGGGCTATCAGAATATCCATTTTACTATGAAAAGCGAAACAAATAATAAACGAATGTTAAATGATAAAAGGGTAAAGTAAAGAAAAGGTAACGGTATGATGTGAGACCATTTTAGCCCTTGGTGAGCACTATCGCTAGTTGGGCTTTCGGATTATGTCATTGCCGCTAGCTGTGCTTTCGAATCATGCCATTGCTGCTCATATCAGTTAAGGGGTCCCTAGATTATGTCGGGATAGGTCGGCCAATGGTTAGCGGGCCTTAGGACTATGCCATTGCTGCTATTCTAGAGGTGACAGGTAGGGTTGCATTTGACAGACTGGTCAATGGCTAGCGAGCTTTCGAACTATGCCATTGCTGCTATGCTAGGGCCTTCGAGGTTGGGTGCATCAATGTAAAGGAAATCAAAGAAAAAAGACTAAAACGTAAAAGATAAAGGAAAATAGAAAATAGAAAACAGAAAATGGAAAAGAGATCAAACGAGAAAAGATAAAGGAAACGGAAAACGGAAAATGGAAAAGAAACTAAAACGTAAAAGATAACGAAAAACAGAAAACAGAAAAGAGACTAAAACATAAAAGATAAAAGAAAACAAAAACGGATACGAAAATGGATACGGAAATAGATATGGATACGGAAACGAAAACGAAAATGGAAATGAAACAAAAATAGATATGGATACGAATACGGATACGGAAACGAATACAGATATGGGTACGAATACGAATACAGATACAGACACGGACACGGATACAGACATAGACAAAGTTTCAGAAACAGAAACAAAAAAAGAATAAGTAAAAGAAAAAGGAAATGAAAACAGAAAAAGGAAATAGAAACAAAAACAGAATAAGAATACGTAGAAAAAAAGGAAACAAAAACAGAAAAAGGAAATAAAAACATAAATAAAATAAGAATACTTAAAAGGAAAAGGAAACGAAAACAAATAACTTTATATGTATTTTAAAAGACGTACAACATATATATTTCACGTTTTATTTTATATCACTTACTGAGCGTTAGACTCATTAGTTAAGTCTTGTGATGTAGGTACACGCACGAGAACAGGAAAACAGGTTAAGAAGTAGTTGATGAAGAAAAATATTTTGTAAAGAGTTTTGTAAAGTATTTAATTGTAAAAGAAAATAATTGTATTTACTTCCACTGCTATTTAAAAAATGGTTTTACGAAAGAAAAGTCTTCTGCTGATTTTATAAAAGAAAAGAAAAGTTTTAAATTTTACCCATTTTCAAATGTAAGAAAAACTAGGTCGTTACAGAGGCAATCGACTGAAACACATTACAAATTGTTTCTTAGTTTTTGGACGACTAAATGGTTGACAATGTGGTCGAGATAGTCGACTGAAATACAATATAGAGTCTATCTTAGTTTTAAGTCGAGTAAGCAGTCGACAAAGGAGAAAATGGTCGACCACACAACATTACAGATTGTTCCCAGATTTTCGATCGAGTAAGCGGAGGAGCAAAGAGAAAAATAGTCGACCAAAAAGTGTAGAACAATGCAAAGGCTAGTTTCCAACGGTCGGATGAGGTCGACCCAAAAAAAAGTGGTCGATCGATTAGCCCAGACTATAAATAAAGACACTCTGATACTCAACATAACAAGTGAGAATCCTACCGAAACGCTGCCAAAATTTCTACTCATTGTCTCAAGCATTTAAAGAGTGAAAAAGACTAACTCTCTCAATCTACAACTTGAGGTTTACTCTTTGAGAGTTAATTTCCAAAGTGTGATTTTTGTTTCGCAATTCTTGTAACTGAACGGAAAGGGTGACGCCCTTAGAATCTATTTGTAACCGTTGGATTGATGCCTGTGAAGTTCAATCAATTGTACTCAAAAGGTTAAGGTGAAAAGATCTTCAAGGGGGAGCCTTGAAGCGCGGACGTAGGCGTGCTTTGCCGAACCATGTTAACAACTCGGTTTTGTATTTCTTATCCTTTCTCATATTTTTCTTTCTTAGTGTGGTTGTTTGGTTAGTAATTCTGAGATTAATTACGTTGAATTAACTCAATTAAATTGAACTAATTAATCACTTGAAAAAGTTTTAAAAACCTAATTCAATGCCCTTCTTAGGTTATTTCGATCTTTCATCTCTAAGTCCATGCACTATGCCAACCCTACTCGTACCAAAGAAGGATAGAAGCATGAGAATGTGTGTGGATAGTCGAGTCATTAATAGAATCACTATAAAATATTAGTTTTTGATACCTCGACTAGAAGATATGTTGGATGAACTAAGTGGGGCCTCATTGTTATCAAGAATTGACTTAAAAAGTGGGTACCATCAAATTAGAATGAGAGAAGGGAAATGAATGGAAAACAGCCTTCAAGACCTAGTATGAGTTTTATGAATGGATGGTCATGCCTTTCTTTCGCCAAGTACCTTCATGTGGGTCATGCACCACACGCTCAAAGACTTCTTAGGGAAATTTGTGGTGGTTTATTTTGACAACATCTTGGTCTATCACAAGACTTTATCTTCACATATTGAGCCCTTTAGAAGTCTTTTTGAAGTCTTCTGATCGACCAAGTTCTATGGCAACTTACGAAGTGTTCATTCGCGCAAGAAAATATCTATTTTCTAGGCTTCATCATCTCTAAACATGGAATGGAAGTAGACAATTCAAAGATCAAAGCTATCCAAGAATGACCTACACCTACAAGCGTCACCGAGGTGCAAAGCTTCCATGGTCTAGCTTCTATTTATAGAAGGTTTATTCAACACTTCAGCATCATTGGGTCGCCATAATGGATTGCACAAAAAAGGGAAAAGAGTTTTCTTAGAATCATGCATGTTAAAGAAGCTTCAAAGAAATCAAAAAAAAAAAATTATGCAACGTTCCGATCCTCATATTACCAAATTTTAGCAAAGTATTTGAAATTGAATGTGATGCATCCGAGGTAGGAATTGAAGTGGTACTTATGCGAGAAGGAAAGCCTAAAGCCTACTTTAGCAAAAAACTAAAAGAAGCCACTTTGAATTACTCCACGTACGATAATGAGTGCTACTCAGTCATAAGGGCCCTAGACATATGGCAACATTATCTTCTTTCGAAGGAGTTCATCATTCACACCGACCATGAGACTCTTAAGCACATTCAAAGTCAAGACAAGCTGAATCGAAGACATGCTAAGTGGGTTGAATTTCTAGAAAGATACCCCTACCTCATCAAATATAAAAGGTGAGACACTAATGTGGTGGTCGATGCTCTATCTCGATGACATTCCACCACTTGCAATCAACAAGACCTATCATGCCCCCATGAAGAAAAGTTCAAGCTTAAAGAAGATTTGAGGTCAAATCTTCAAAAACCCAGAGAGGATGATGGACTACTAGGTCCATCCATAAAGACAAAGGCCTAAATGGAAGAGCTGTCAACCCAAGAAAGTCAAAAAGGGCCCACACACTTGTTGCTATGGAAAGGAGCCCAAGAAGACATGCTTGGAGGGCATGAAAGACCAAAGGTTAAAGAGATAAAGAAACCTTCCTTAATCAACCAAAGACAAGTGGACATTGAAGAGCCGGTTATGCTTGGTTTTGGCAACCTTCCATGTGAAAATATTGAAGACGAATAAGCTGCCAAAAAGTTACCATTTCATGAAACCAAAGCCAACAAGGAGTTACTAAAATATTAGCTTTAGAAAGTTACTGGATTCATAGTTTACAAATCAGCCAATTAGGACTGAATATCTTGTTTATTTCTTATTTTGTTGTTTTCTATTTTATGATTTGTAATTGGCTATATAAAGCCCCCTAGTGCTTATGTTTTAGACATTGAATTTTGAATACAAAAAGCTCTTGCTTTCTTTCAAAATTGGAGTGATTCCTTTGTTAAACACTTTGGTGAGTTGCATCCAAAGTTATCATTGTGCGAGTAGCATCACAATATTGGGCTCACTTGGAGTTGAGTGAGTCCTCTTATTGGCATCCGTAACCCTACTCCTTGGAGGAAGGCTGTGTGAAGTGGTGTCCAACCATCAAGAGGCTTTTCCATCAACAAATCATCCATTCGGAAGTTGCAAGCTCCTTACTTGCTATTTCCAACCACTTGAGATCTTTCCAGTATATTTCCTAATCCTTGAAGGTTCTTTCTAAAATTCTTGAAGGAGTTCTTTCCTTATTCATCCAAGAAGACATGGTCCAAATTTCAGCTCAAAAGCTTCTAAAACGTGAGAGTTATTGGCTTCCAAAGTGGGACTTTCCATAATTGAGTTGGTGGCAAAGCATAAGGAAACTTCAAGACAATTGGTCGATCAGCTTCAGCGTTGATGATCGACCAGCTGATAAATTTGCACTGCCTTTTTTAAGGTCGACCCTATGCTCGATCGCAAAGTCCCGGTCGATCTAAATCCTTCAGTTCCGGTCGATGTCCACCTTGTTATTTTCCAAAGGTCGACCGCTGCACCTATTCTTGAACATATCCGGTTTATCAACATACTTCATACTTATTCAATACATCTTTAATCGATTGTTCTCCATATTTCTCAACATATTTACAAGTTATTTCTTTACCCATTCCGCTAGTGCATCATTCATCTATATGTAAAACTCCAATTCTATGTAATATGGTATTTGGGCATGGTGAATTGTGATTTCTCAAGTTGTTTATATCATTGAGGATAATGATATTGTTAATGGTTAGAGGTATATTAGAATTATAATGTGTTAGTTTTGTTCTTGTCTACATATTAGGAAAGTAAATAAAAGATCTAAGCAGAATATTACCGAGAGCAAGAAATTTGGAAGCAATCGATCAGTTGAAGGAGGGTGATTAACTGATTCCAAAGCTGATTTTATATAGAGAGCAACCATTTTGGTAGTGGTCGATCATGTACTAAGAGGTTGATCGACCGGTATTTTTGGAGAAGACAAAATTGCGATTGATTATCTAAGAATTGCGGTCGATCATGGTCATGACTGCAAAATGTGTGGTCGATCACATGAAGTGGGTGATCGACCGGGACACAGACAGTCACCTGGAACATGGCAAACCGTTGTCTGGAAAATGAAATACCACATGGAATATGGACTATCGTGGCTTGTCATCTCCTGTAACGTTTATAAGCATGTCATATGGGAGAGATTTGACAGAAGGAAACAAAGAAGTCGCCTGGTGTTTCTCTCAAGCTCCTGCGTTTTTGGTTTTCTAGAGATTTCTGTTGTGCTTTCGTGCTGCTAGTGCAAAGAAGAGCTTCGATAGGAGAGGGATTAGCGAAGCCAGGTAAGAGATATGTGTGTGTTTCACCAGAGGTGGCATACATCACAATATTAGGATTTTTGTGTTGTTTGTTAATGATAATTCTATGAGTTGGAATTGTTTTCTGTTTCATTGATAAAAAATGGTTGAGGGAAGGCTCTGTTTATTTATGTTTTCGTTGATAGAAATGTTGAAAAGGATGAGATTACTCTCTGTGGATTATTGCTTTATTAAGCTATTATGTAACATCCCGTAATATTTTTCCATATAAAAATTTCATTTTTCTTTTAAAAACCATTAGAAAACTATTGCGTAATAAACAGTGGAAGTCTTAAACATACAAAACACGCAGCGGAAGTCTTTTATAATTTAATACTGCAAACCCATTGTTTAAATAGACATTTAATAAAAACATTTACTTAAAACATTTATTTAGAATAATAAAATACTTAAAACCCTTTTAAAATATTTATTCCATTTTCTTGAGCATAACCACAGGTCAATATCACCAACAGCACCAACGCCCACACAACAATACTCCATCAGCTTCGTCCATCAACAACTTTATCCATCTATTGGTTCCTTACCTACATCAACGAGACTTAACTATGAGCCTACGCTCAGTACATGATATAAAAGTAAAACATAGAATTTACATACAACTTCGTATAATGATTTCTATTTTATTTCTCTTTACTATTCATGTCTTTAATTGTTATTTTGTTTGATTATGTGTCGGGCTTCTCAATCTAGTCCACACAATCATTTATTTACTGTTTATATGTCGGGCTTCTCAATTGGGTCCATATAAACATTTATTTACTGTTTATATGTCGGGCTTCTCAATCTGGTCCATATAAACATTTGTACCAGGCTTCACAATCTGGTCCACAGGTATTTACTTATCTTTGGTTTCTGTGCCAGGCTTCACAATTCCGTCCGCAAAAACAGCTAATTACGTATCTTAATGGTTAATTCTGTTGTCTTATATTGTTACAGTCATTTATTGTTTATATGCCGGGCTTATCCAATCGGTCCACATAAACATCTGTGCCAGGCTTATCTTACCGGTCCACAGTTATTTGCTTGATATCTGTGTCGGGCTTATCATATCGGTCCACAATTATTTTCTTGATTTCTGTTTTCGTGTGCTTTATGATTTCATGTCTTAACGTTGTTGTGCACATACAATCCTATCTAACGTGTTCCTTAATCATATCCTTAGAATGTGATTTGTCCTATCTAAGGAATTGAACTTAACTATAAACATACAATTTAAAACAATCAATTTAACAAACAATAAAACATTCCCTAATTCCCGAGATGTAGGCTCTTTCGGACAAAACACATACAATACCACTTTCCTGAAGTCCTTAGCTTTAATAAGTTAATGCTTTAAGATTCTTTCACAAAAGCCTAGTTATTAACAATATGAAATAATCAATAATTATTCCCCAATGAATAACCTAACTCCTAATAGTTCATAATCCAACAAGGTATAACATACAATATGTCCAACAATAACAAATCCTTATCCCAATCTATACCTTCACCAAAAGTTCACATAATAAAACCCAATCACTAATCCAAAATTCACTTATCCGACAACAACAATCCTCAATCCAATAATTACTTTCTCACAATAATAATCTACCAATTAATAATCACTTAGTCCAACAACAATGATACCTTAACCATATAATATATATCCAGAGATTAACCAAACTTACTAACAACCAAACATGCATAGACAAATTGAATATAACAACTCATGTTCATAATGTGATATCTCTAATCCCAAACATATTCTTTTATTAAAACCAATAATCACCTCAACAGACTCCTCATAATAACACATACCTCATTTCCTCACGATAATTTGTTGACCTAATAGTATTTCACTTCCAAAACCATGTAACCCCTTGAATCCACTTCTATCATGCACAACTCAATCACTGACTTTCACTCACGGTTTCACTTCTAAAATAAAACACTCTCTAACACACTCCAGACTCACAACAGTAGAGCTTCAAAAGTTCATCACTCACAACTTCAAAAATCGGCGGAGTAACATTACCATTTCCTTCTTCCTTTCACACTGCCATAACTCTCTTATTTATAGACTCTTGTTCAACGTCTGCCATTTACTCTCTGAATACAAAAAGCCATGGGACACTCCATCAATGCCCATAACACCATAGGCGTTCAGACAAACCAAGAGACAACACATCTTCAACTTCTAGACGTTGCAGACGACGTTCCCGTTCATCTTCTAGGAGTTCCAGACTCTTTAGAAGAATCTGCATTAATTGGCGGTCGACACAGAAATGTGAAGGATGATCGACTGCACAATAGAAAATCATCTGCCAATCTTTCCTTCAAATTTGCGGTTGATTTCGCCGAATGACCTCCAAATGCCGATCGCCAGCCAACTACGCCCGCAAATCACCAACTTCATCAAATGGTTTCCTTCACTATTATAACATTATTTATTCTTTCTTATCATTAAATTTGATGTGACCAAGAAAACCACTTCATACCCATTTCTCATACCCACTTCATACCCATTTCTCCACACTTTTCTTCATTACATGCCATTTCCTTCTCCAAACATACTCTTACATATATATATATATATTCACCTATCCTCATTTCCAATTAACATACCCTTCAATATATATCACATACTTCACTATTAATCCAATGTGTCCAAAAATGATATAAATCCTACACTTTCAACCTTATAACATTCAAACGTGTCAAAATATATTTTTTCTTAATATGTCTACTGACTAACAAATGAATTGATATCAACCAATCTAACTCAAAAATCACTAAATATTTCTCTAAATGACTTTAATCCTTCTTATAATCTGTTTATGAACATAACAGAGTATTATAATTCACTTATTTCAAATGCATTTCTCTTGACCAATATTTTTATCATCCATAAATTATCACTTAAGGTACGTTTTTAGCTCAACGAAGATTTGAGATATTACATATTAAGTTGTTGATTGATGAACATGTGAAGAAGAATGTTCTGGTTGCTAAATTATTCTCTGTTCAACTAAAGTATATTGTTGTATATTGCTTGATAAAATAACACATAGAGGAGAATGTTAAAATACTTGGATAGGACTATGTTGAAAAAACTATTTTGTGGCATGATTCTCTATTTCTTTTTGGTGATTGGCGTACATGCAACATAATAGAATTGATAGTATTACACAATTGTAGTTTAATAAAATTGTTGTGAATATGGTGTTGGTAATAAGAATTGATCCCTGGTTGATATTATGTCTATAGGAACTGTTAGAAATAATGTTGAATATGTTGTTACTGCCTTGTTAAAAACGTTAGATTACAGTAAGTATTGTATTGTTTGAAGTTGCCTTGTTGTTTCATGCTTCAATAGTTTGTTAAATAAACAATATTGTTTCCTCGATGTATAGTATAAATTATTGTGTGAAATACATTCATGACATGCATCACAAGTAGAAATGTTATGATAAGGTTGCATATACATGCATTGCACGGGAATAAAATGTATCTAATTAACGTAAATAGATGTTGGAGATTGGGGGAGATTAGTGACGATGATACTTGGGAGAACTACGAGAGGATGCATGTCATCCCTCGTCGAGATTGAGAGACGATTCTGCCCAGGTTAGATCTTGAGGATGTATCTATTCTCTTCCGCGAAAAATCTCCAATGTTCTAAACTATAATGAAACTATGATTAAAGAACAAAAAGGATAGGTTCTTTTCTGACATGGAAGACATGAACATGGAGTCAGCATGAGCATTCATTTCATTTATCTCTTACTGAGCATTAGGCTTACAGTTTCTCTTGTGATGTAGGTGATGATTGTGATCCTAATGAAGTGTACGATGAAAAATCGTGACACGATGAGTGCTTGTGTTACCTGGTGCGTATTGACCTTGGGGGTTGTGGCTCATGAAATAAAATAAAGTGTGTTTAAATGTTTTCAAGGACTTTAAGCAATTTTTAAATGTTTTAAACAATTTAGTTTTAATGTATGTTGATGATGTTTGCTTAAAATAGCTTTAAAGTTGTGATTGTATGTTTTAATATTTATAAAGACTTTCGCTTTTGTTCACTCTGTTTTCCCTTTCACATATTTTTGTATAAGTTTAAAAAGAAAAATTCTAAACAGAAAGCTAAATGGTAAATGAGATGTTACAATATCACCATTTAATATAAAATGAAACATTGCATTAATTTACATTATCATTGTACAATTGTGAAAAGAGGTTCATTGTGCGATGAATATATTGTATAATCATATGTGCATTGTTGTGGTTTTTCATAAATAGGACAAAAGTAAATAGTATATGGCATGTGAGATTTGAGAGTCATAATACCCAGGCAATGATCATAATATTATGTGTCTAGATATATTCTTATGTAAATTATAGAGGTCCTTCATTTAGAGGATCATATTGAATATGATGAAATGAATATGTGAATTAGAATATTGTGGCATTTAGGCTATGATTTCCAATGTCATGAGTCTAGGAATTATTGTATATGCATTTTGAGGAAGTTCTTCATAGAGAGGATTATGTGATTGAGGTATACAATATGTGATAGACATGAATAAAAATGTTTAGATAGTTTGAAGTTTAGACATACATTAGAGATGTTTAATGTTGATGATAGATAAACCATAGAAAAACATGAGATTTGGTTTGAGATTAGACATTAATTAGAAATGTCTAGATAGTTTGGGATAGGTTTTAATTAGAAATATTTAGAGATAGTTTGGGATTAGACATACATTAGAATTGTCTAAATTGTAATGGTAATAAATATACCATAATAGAACACGTGATCCATAATATAGAAAATCATGTTGGAATGTAGAAAGAAATTTTAGCATAAACATTCTATAAAGTATAAATGTTCTTAAATGGAATAGCATGTGAGAAATTAAGAATAAGATTCATGATATAGATAATCATGTTAGATATCATAATGATATATATGAAGTAAATTATTTATGAAGTAGTGGTGCTTAAAAAGGTATAGCACATGAAATCTATGATGGAGGTATTTAATATATATACATATATGAGATTAATTTGTGCATGAAGAGTAATTGCACATGAGAATTGAGAAAAGTAGGCTATGATTACCTAAATCATAGGTCTAAGCATTTATACATATGCACTAAACACCTTTTACATAAAGTGGTGTATTACATGGTTGATATATTAATATGAAATATCTAAAAGATTAGATGACACATAGACATGATATGTGTGATCATGAGACTTGATCAAAAGTTGAACACTGAAGTTTAGATTGTGAAGACTAATCATGTTTGGCTTAGTATATGGTGAGTTATGATATTTGTATAGTTTACTAGATCCTTAGATTAGGATTCTTACTGAGCTAAAAAAGCTCATGGTTCTATTTTCTATATTTTTCAAGAACAGGTGGTAGCAGCTTAAGGACAAAAGGTAATGATCAATTGACTGAAGATTAGCACAATATAGAAGCAAAAGTGTGGTTTGGGTTTTATTTTGTTATATTTATTTTGAGTTTGGTCCACGTTTGTAAAATAATTCGAATAAAATTTTGTAAACAAATAATAGTGTAACTTTCCTGTTTGGGATAGATTGTATATTTATGTGGCCCAATTACGCAAATGTATATTTCATTGTGTGCTTCCGCATCCAATTTTTGAGGAAATTAGTGTTAGTTCGTGACAATATCGGTGAAGTCTACACCTGAAATCTGATTGTATCCCCTTAGCAATAAGACATGCTTTGTACCTATTTTCTTCAACATCTAGTGTACCTTTTTTTTTATTGAACACCCATTTGCAACGAACAACTTTCTTGTTCTTTGGTAATTTAACTAAGTCCCATGGTGCCATTCTTTTGAAGAGATTTCATCTCCTTTGCATGGCGATCATCTATTTCTCAGAATTTTCTGAACTCGTTACCTCTAAATAGGTAGATGGTTCTTCACTAGAATCTATGCTTTAAGCAACACTCAAACCATAAGCAACTAAATCTGCTTCACCATATTTCTATGGAGATTTAATCTTCCTTCTGAGCCTGTCTTTGGTGATAGAATGTTGAGATGAAGCTAATACTAGTGATTGTGCTGAAGCGATATCACCCTTATTATCTGTGTTGGCTGATCTGAAGACTTTGATTTCGACCCTAATCCAATCTCAACTTCAACCTCATTATTGAATAGATGGTTAGTCTTCTCTGACAAGATTTTAGGAGGTGAATTAGCAAGTATGGAAACTTCATCAAATACCACACTTTTCTAAATTTGACTTTCTTGTATTCTAGATATCATAACTTATATTCCTCGATACCAGACTTGTACCCAAGAAATATACATTTTAGTGATTTGGGTTCTAACTTGCCCTTATCAACATGAGCATATGTAGAACAACCAAATACTCTCAAAACTGAATAATCAGTAGGAGTACCAGACCAAACTTCTTCAGCAGTTTTATTATTAAGAGTAGCCAATAGAGAACAATTTATAAGATAACAAGCAATAGCAGTAGCTTCAATCCAAAATGAATTATTTATACCAAAACCTGAGAGCATACACCGAACCGTCTCTATCAAAGTTATATTCATTTGCTCTGCCATACCATTACACTGTGGAGTACTCAGACTATCAGATACCTCATAATTCTTTCTGACTCGCAGAAAGAGTTGAACTTTTCTGAACAAAACTTCAACCCATTATCGGTGCGAAGATGCTTTACTTGCTTCTCTGTCTACTTTTAAGTCATCATTTTCCACTCATTGAAGGTAGAGAATATATCACTCTTCTTCTTCCTCAAAAAGTCCACACATACTTTTATGGAAAAAAACATCAATCAAATTTAGCATATAATGTACCCCCTCCCTTGGAAGGCACCAGTGTTGGTCCACAGAGATCAGAGTGGATATAATCCAGTGTTTTTTTTGTACTGTGAGTGCCCAAAGTGAACATGAATCTCTTCTATTTTCCAAAAACACAATGCTCATAAAACAACAATTTACTTATACTCTAACCATTCAAAACTTCTCTTTTGCTCAGATCATTTATTCCATTTTCACTCATATGCCCCAAATGCGTATTTCATAAGCTGATAAGATCTTCATCTAACAATAAAGTGCTAATTACCACATCTCCAACAACTATTGATCCTTGTAGAACATATAGATTTCTAGATTTTTTGTCATAGCCCAGCCTCGATCCCCTAGAAACTGCGTTGCGAACTGGATTCTTCTATCCAGAGACACTCACAAACCAACAAAAGCTCACAACTGAACACACATTTGCGTAATTGGGCCACATAAATATAAAATCCAACCCAAACAGGAAAATTATAATATTATTTATTTACAAAACTTTATCTAAATTTATTTTACAAATATAGGCCGAACTAAAATTTAAATACAACATAATAAAAACTCCAACCTCAATACAGGTCTATGTTGTGCTATTCTTCAGTTCAATTGATCTTTACCTTTTTCATCCTTGAGTTGCTACCACATGTTCCTAAAAAATTGATAAAAGAACCATAATGAGCTTTTTGAGCCCAATAAGAATCCTAATCTAAGGATCTAATAACCATACCAATATCACTACAAACCATGTACTAAGCCCAACTTGATTAGTCCTCACATCCTTAACTTCTAGCATTCAACTTTTGATAAACTTTTATGATCACACATCTCATGATCTCCTATAATTTCTTTTCTACATTCCAACATGATTTTTCATATTATGGATCACGTGTTCTATTGGTCTATTTATTACTATTACTATTTAGACATTTCCACTGTATGTCTAATTCCAAACTATTTCTAGACATTTTTAATTAGTGTCTATCTCAAACTAACTAGATATTTCTAATTAATGTCTAATTTCAAAATATATCTCATGTTTTTCTATGGTTTATATATCATCAACATTAGACATCTCTGGTGTATGTCCAAACTCCGAACTATCTAGACATCTCTATTCAAGTCTATCAAAAATTTTACGTCAATCACAAAATCCTCTATACGAAGGACTTCCCCAATATGTGTTTACAATAATGCCTAGACTCATGACATTAGAAATCATAGTCTAGATGTCACAATATTCTAATTCACATATTCATTTAACTTTATTCATTATGATCCTCTAAATGAAATACCGCTATATTGCACATAAGAATATGTCTAGACACATAATATGATGATCATTGCCTAGGCACCATGTAATATACCAAATCTTCGTTGAGCTGAAAGCATAGCTTAAGTGATAATTTGGGATATTAGGAGCTAAGTTGGACAAGTAAAGATATTGGTCAAGAGAAATGCATTTGGAATAAGTGAATTATGATAAACCATTAGGTTCATAGTTAGATTATGAGAAGGATTGAAGTCAAATGGGGAATTATTTAGTAATATATGATATATGGAAGAGTGAATTATGGAGTATATATATGTGGAATATATGTGTCACGTTAATTGCATAAGGGTCACGAAATAATCTGGAAGAATTGTTGAAAATCAAGTGTTGGACGGAGCGGTCGATCGGTGAGGTGCGATTAACCGACGTTAATCGACTGGGGTGCAAATTGTCAGACTCTAAATGTACATTGGTGGTCGATCGTCTGGAGAAGAGAACTGTCGCTGTGATCATCCGCCATTTATGATGAATATTCTGGAGAGTTTTAACTGCTTGGAAGATGAAATGGTTTTGTCATTTGAATGACTAGAACTCTGAAAGGTATGGACGTTGAAGGGTTGATGAATAATGGAAGGTTGTTGGACATTAAAGGGTCTTCACGCGGATGACAATTATGGAATGCATAACTCATGGCCTTCTGTCTTCGAAGGATACTAAAGAGTTTGCTGGATTATTGTCTATAAATAAGTGAATGGCAGACATGAGTTGGGAGAGAAGAAATCTGTAGGGTTACTCTGTCAAAATTGAGAATGAAAGCTGAGTGAGTCTGATGGTTAGCAGTAAGTGTAGAAGGGGTTATAGTGATTAGCGAAGCAGTGAAGGTATTCTTTGGACAGTGAAGGTATTCTTTGGATACAAATAGCGAGAAGCAGTTCAGGTAATGGATATTTCTATTTGTACTATGTCTTATAATTTGAATGAAAGTGGTATGCTATCCATTGGATGATTATTCTCGGCAAAATATTAAGGTTATGGGTTGAGGTTTAAATGTTCTTAAATAAAGTAATGGTTATGTCCTTGTTATGTACTCTGCTAGTTGGATGGAATTGGTCACTTCGTATGAATGAGCATATTATTAGAAATATATGATTAGGTTGTTAATTATATTATGTGATGTATATTGGTATGAATAAGTTAGATTATTGGAATAAGGTGCTTATTTGATGTGAAAATAAAGGATTTTATTATGTGGGATTTGAAGAAGGTAATTATTGGATTGATGGTTGTCGTTGTTGGATAAAGTGATTGTTGGAAAACAAGGTTCTTTGATAGTTTGGACATAATAGAAGTTATGCATGTTAGTTAATGCTAGGGGATTTTATTGGAAATTAATTATTAATAGCAATATGTTGATTATGATTAGATTTCTTTGTAAAGAATCTTCAAGTGTTAAATGATTAAAGCTAAGGATTACATGTACGTGCTATTGCATGTACTTTGTCCGAAACGACCTACATAATGGGAAATTAGGGTTTTGTTTGATGTTTGTTTACTAATGCATAAGTTATGTTATTGTATGAAAACATATGTTGTTTGCTTGCATGTTTATTAGATTTAAGTTCACTTCCTTAGATAGGACAGATCACGTTTTAAGGATACGATTAAAGAACACGTTAGATAATATTGTATGTGCACGACAATGTTAAGACATGAAATCATAAAGTACACGAAAATGAAATGCACGTAGACAATTGTGGACCGGTTGGATACGCCCGGCACAGAAATCAAGACAAGTTATGTAACTATGGACCGGTTAGATACGCCTGGCACAGATATCAAGTAAACGACTGTGGAACGGTTAGATATGCCCGACACAGATATCAAGTAAACGACTGTGGACCGGTTTGATATGCTGGCACTTGTGGTTTGATTGGATATGCTTGCAGAGATGTTTATATGGTCCGATTTGATACGCCTGGCATATAAACTGTAAATGGATGTTTATATGGCCCGGTTTGATACGCCTGACATATAAGCAAATGAAATAACGATATAAGACATGAATAGTTAAAGATAAACTAAATAGAAAACTTTGTGCAATCTTATAGAAATTTTATGTGAATTCTATATTTTACGTTTATATCACGTACTGAGCATCAGACTCATAGTTAAGTCTCGTTGATGTAGGTAAGGAGCAGATGAATGGATAAAGTTCTTGATGGATGTAGCTGATGGAGTGTTGTTGTGTGGATGTTTGTGCTGTTGGATACATTGACCTGTGGATATGGCTCACGAAGATGAAATAAATATGAAATAAATGTTTTAAAGACTTTTAAATGTTTTATGATTTCAAATAAATGTTTTAAGTTAATGTATTTATTTAAATGTATATTTAAACGATGGAATTATGGTATTAAATTGTAAAAGATTTCCGTTGTATGTTTTATATGATTAAGACTTCTGCTGTTTATTACTCTGGCGTTTTTGGTGTTTTATTACGCAATGGTTTTGTAATAGTTTTAAAGAATAGAAAATTTTTATACATAAAAGATTACAGGATGTTACAAATGGTATCAGAGCATAATCGGGTCAAAATCGTTTCTGTGGACTACCAACAGTGCAAACTCAACACGGGAATGCTTAATCAACTGTAAGTATTAAGTACAGTGTTTTATTAAGAATGATGTTTAATTCCTAGAATTTAATTGTAGGCAATTAAAATGGCGAAAGGAAGAAGGGGTCATGCCCGTAGAAGTAGTGCTGGACAAAGGGAACCTGCTGGTCAGGATAATGATGAACCCGTTAATCTGGAGAATAACAGACCTGTTAATAATGTTGAAGGAAACAACATACCTAATGATATGGAGAATAATGTACTTGTTATTAACGATGGAACGAATGAACCTGCTGATCAAGGAATTAATGGGCCTACTGTCCAGGGAGTTGAGGAGAGTCAGACTGTGCAAGGAGATACAATAAATCACTTGGCTGGTATGATGGAACGTTAGTTTCACTATATGGGACGTCTTAAGGAAAGAGAAGGAAATGAAAATCCTCGCCCATGGGTCGCACGTGACGAAGCCAGATGGGAAAAGTTTAGGAAATTAAGGTGTAATACCCTGATTTTTTAAATCAAAATTTAAAAAGGATAAATTAGATAATAATTTGAGATATTTGAATTAGTTGGCTAATTATCGGGGTATTACCAAAGACATGATTATTAGATTATAAATTTGGAAATAATGGAAGCATTAGATTTAATGAAAAATGTATAACTCGTGAGTTTCGGATGAACGCAGATGAATGACGCAGATGCCTTCCCTCGTCTGAAAAAAATAGAATTAAACCATGGGAGTAAATAGACTGAACCGGTTTGGTTCAGTTCGATCCGAAAACAATTATGTAGTTTGATTTTAATTAATAATGGAAAGTTAAAATTGGAATTAATTGGAATGGATTTGAATTGAGAATTTAATAAATAATGAGAGTGGGGATTTAAGTGAAAAATTATTCAATGGAAAGAAAATAGTTATAAATAAATAAAAGAGTTAATTTAGGAAGGATGGATTGAACAGGTTCATCCTTGAACCGGTCCAGTTTACAGAAAGAAATTAAAATGGCCCGCTGGCCATTTGAGAGAGAGAAGAGACGAAATGGAGAGACAGAGAGAGTGGGATCGGGACCGAGAGAGAGAAGGCGAAGGCGATGCAAAGAGAGGGAGAGCTCGGACGAGCTCAGTCCTGGGCTCTGCTGGTGAGCGTCGGACAGCGACGTTGTGCAGGTTGTGGGCGACGCGATGAACGGCGAGCTAGGGCTCTGCGGGTTTGGCCAATCGGTGGTGCTGCGATTTTTCCTCTGTTATTGGCCGAGGTAAGTCAATAGTTTCTGCCTCGAGTTCTTCTTCCTGGTGTTCTAAATTGGGCGAATTGTTGGACGAAGTCAGTGGAGAATTTCAAGGATGAAAATCGGCAGGGGATTGTGGCCGGACTGCAGACAGGCTTCGCCTATCTTGACCGATTTTGTGGACGTGAACCCAGTTCATTCTGGTTGTGATGAATTGTGCAGCTTCTCTGGCGATTTTTCCACGTGGTGATGGGGCATTGGGCCACCCTTCCTTGAAGTGGGTGATTATCTACCTGCTTTGTAGTCTTCTCCTCGGCTATAAAGAAATGGCAGCAATGATGTGTGCAGGGGGAGGCACTTCGGGTGTTTGGAAGTGTTCTGAAGTGGTGAACAAAATGGCAGAACTCCTCTCTGGAGAATGGATGTAGAAGGAGAGTTCTTCTCCCTAGTCTCCTTGGGTACTTCAGGTAAGCCGACTCTTTTATGGTTCTGTCTAATGCATTTTCTATTGATGTGTGCTGAGAGATTTCTGTCCTATGGAATGGACTTATGTTTTATAATTTGGTTCCTGAATGATAACTGCTATTGAGATGGTGTTCTGTAGTTTGTGCTTGTATTCTTATGTTAAATTTCTACTAACAGACATTTAGTAGAAATAATGCTATGCTGAAAGTGATTTTATTCCTTGGGTTTGTATTCTGCCGTGTAAGATTCTGTTACTTGGCTTGTTATTGTTCGATAAACATTGATGAGGAATAATGTTTTGCTAGCATAGGTTTAGTCTTGTAAATTGGTACTGCTTCCTAGATATTGTTGTCAGCTATGAAAATGGAAACATGCTTTCGAGTTGAATTATTGGATGAGGTGGGAAATTATATTTTGTTGTTAAAATGCATTATGGATAAATACTCAGTTTGTGGTATTGGTTTTGTAGATAGAAATATTTTCTGTTGCATAAACTGTGGATGGGTTTTTACCAAATGGATTAAGATTGCTGAGGCATAATGCTTGATTGTGGGTATTAGTTTTGTGCTGTGTTGATAAATCGTATAAGAAATAGGTTGTGCTAATTGGATTTCGAGCGTTATCAAGGACTGTTGTGTGGGTTACATCCTCGATGAGTATAGCTGTAATATCCCGAATTATTATATCGGAATTTAAAAATAATAAATTAAAAAATAATTGGAGATATTCAAATTAGTTGAATATATTATCGGGATATTACTAATGAAGTAACCAATATCTTATTATTTCGAAAACTTAATTGGGATTACGTTAAATAAGTGGGTATTAATTGGGATTAGGTTAATTAATTGAGATTAGTTATTAATTAAGTTTTAAATTAAATTACATTAATTGAAGAAGAAATTAAAAGAAAAACAATTGAGAAGAAGAAAAAGAGAAAAGGAGAGAAAGGGGAGAGGAAACGAGAGGGAACGCCGAGAGAGGGGAGAGTGATCGGGAAGGGGACGATGGCGAGCGATGGACTATCGCGGCGATGGTGGCTTGGGTGCGCATTGTCCGGCGCATGGCGGCGACGGCGAGGCTGTGGACGACGCGACGAACGGTGAACGCGAGCTAGGGCTCGGACGCCTCGGCCTTCAATGTCGGAATTGGAGCGCTGCGAATCGCCTGTGAAGGTAAGTTGGCTGATTTCCTTCTCCCTTGGCAATTGTTGTTCGACAGGACGAATTGGTAAAGGCGATTTGGCGGGGGTGATCCGTGATGGCGGAGCTTCGGACTGGAGGCAGGGGATTTGTCACGTGACCGGTTCTGTGGTTTCCACATTGAACCGACTTTTTCTTCTGGCTGACCTGGCTTCTCCTTCTCCCGAAACGATTGCAATTTCCAGCGTGGAGCTTGTCCATTGGACCGCTCTCCTTGAGTTGTGTAACTCTCCAGTCTTCTCTGCCTATATGTATTGGCAGTGGCAGTCTCTCTCGGATAGAAGTCGTCTAGTGCAGAGGGATTCTGGAGAAGAAGAGAAGAAATGGGACAGTGAAGAAGTGATGAAGATGACCGTGTGAAGCAGTGAGAGGGCCAAATGACAAGAAGAAGAAGAGGACAGGTTCTCTCAGGTTTAGTGAAGTACTATTTTATGGTTTTGAACTTTTGGTTGAAGCTGGAATTTCATGTGTTGGCAGAGTAAAGAGAATTTACAGTAAAGAAAAGTGAAGGTGGAAGCTACTCTGAAGGTGGAAGAAAGGAGAAAAGAGGAAGGGGTTGGCAGTATCACTCTCGGGTCTGCAGGTAGTGGAATTCTTCATTCTTTGATTTTGCCTTTGTTGAAAGAAATCTGCTCTGTTGGTGGGATCCGATTATGAACTGTCTTTGGCTAGCTTTGTTGTCTGGTTAATACTTATTCTGTCTTTGGTTAGTGTTGGTTACTTCCAAAGGTATAAATATGTTGAATTTGTCTTGCTGCAGAGTTGTTGTGGTTGTTAAATATATGCCACTGTGATTGATATCAGACTAGTGTCTGTTGTTTGTTTTGGACGGTTACTATCCAACTCTGAAGTTAAAGAAAAGTGTTATGGTTTCCTGTTTCAAGGTTTGGATGTAGAAATCTGTTTATGCCATGATTGTTGTCCATGCAAGGCTTAGTTATTCTTGGTTGAAAGTTAATTATGTGGTTGTTGTGTTTCAAAAGATAAATTAGTTGGGGTTGTTGTTAGCCTTACATTGTAGATGAATAATGAGGTTTAAGGTATGTTGATATTGAAAAGTCAGAACTTCCTTTATGTATGAAATGTTGAGATTCGTTTGATGATAGGATATCATCAAAGTTAATATTTATTAATATTGAAGAGGTTAGTGTTCATGAATATAAGGATAAGTAAATGTGCTATGCTGATCATCGTTTGGATAAAAGGAATTATATGGTTCTTTACTTTGCTGTGAAAAATACGGTTTTGTGATAAAATGTTATTCGGTTTTATAAAGTAAATTCTCTTTATTATTAGGGCACATTGATGGAATGGGCAACATTTGTTGGCTATCGCTATCTCGTTGCAAATATTAAGATATTGAAATTATTACTGCGTGGTTGCTAAGTAATTAAGTTGACCAATGAGGTTTGTTAAGTGTTAAAAGCAAAAAGTATAAATTAAAGTTATTCGTTGTTGATCATAAAATTAATAAAGATAAATTAATAGGAATTCGTTAAGCGATAATTAAATTATTAAATAATATAAGATGAATAACTATAGCAAAGTTAAGATTTATTATTGATAAAAATATTAATAAATCAATGGTAATTATTTTGAAGGTATAAAAGAGAAGAAGGACAATGTTAATTTCTGAACCGCGCTAAGGACGCCAGGTAAGTTGATACTTACTGAGTTTTGGTCTTCGAACCCTACATCACAAGAATTAGGATTGCATGTTGTGTGTTTATTAGATTTAGGTTCTTTTAATGATGTGTTTAATTATCATGTAGGACTGTTTTTAGGCACGAGCATATTGTGTGTCATCCTAAAATATATGTAAATAGACATGTGGGGGTTCGGGAGGATTGAGAATGGTTGTCGTGGTGAGACCCCTATTGGAGTGCCTACTCCCACTTAGGGAGCGGTGAGGTACGGTTAAGCCACGGGAATCATAAGATTCTCAATTCTCTTGTTCTGAAATCCCCAATGTCTTCAACAAAAGTGTATGGGTATGGCTCGTGGTGACACCCCGATTGGTGTGTTTCTCAGTCGGAAATACGGTTAAGCCACGAGACCTAGACTTATCCATCGCCTCGACTGACAGATGAGATACGGATCTCCTCTGTAATACATCGTGTGATCATGCATCATATGCATTACACTTAGTCTATTACTTACTGAGCAATAGGCTCATTAGTTTAGGTCTTGTGATGTAGGTACGAACGAGAAGCAGAAGAACAGGTTAAAGACAGTTGATGAAAGATTTGCACGGGTGGATCTTGTGGCTGGTTGGGCTAAAGAGTTTTAAAAAGAAACAGTTTGTAAAATGGGTTGTAAATTATTGGATATTCTTTAATGTTTTGTTTTAATACCGCTGCGTGTTATAAAAGGATTTTTATTACTTCTTCTGCAAAATGTTTTAAGTAAAGAGTTTTAACGCCTGGGTTTTATAAAGAAAAGTTTTACTCTGATTTTATAAAAAGAAAAGTTTTAAATTTCACGCGATTTCAAGTAAATAAAAACCCGGTCGTTACAATAGCTTCATACTCTATTATTGCTACATGTTCGAAAGCCTTATTGCTTGTTATAAATATTGGTGATTTTGGGACTGCATTATGCTTAATGGATATATCGGTCTGATAATTCTGGTTATATTCTGTCGAAGTTATATTCTATTTGGAAATAGTTTAAAGAAATAGGTTTGAGAATACTATCAATGATAGATTGTTGTTAAGAAATATTGTTGTGGGTTATGAAACTCTGTAAATGGATATTAGAGGGATTTTTATTAATAATCAATTATTAATAATTTTGAAGGTATTAAAGAAAGGAGAGTGACGATTATGGACTAATGTGCATTGTGGACGAAAGGGAAGTTGATACTTACTGTGCTTTGGTCTTCGGACCCTACATCGCAAGAATTAGGATTGTATGATGTGTGTTTACTATATTTAGGTTCTTTTAATGATATATTTATTAGACATTTATGTGATCATGTAGGACTGTATGTATTCACAAGCATATTGCATGACATACTTAATTTATGTAAATAGGCATGTGGGGGTTCAGTAGAATTTGTGATTGTCCATCGGTGGTGACACCCCTATTAGAGTACCTACTCCCACGTAGGGGGTGGTGAGGTACGGTTAAGCCACATGGACTCTATAGTTCATCCTTTCTCTTGTACTGAAATCCCCAATGTCTTCAACAAAAGTGAATGGGTATGGCACATGGTGACACCCCTATTTGTGTGTTTCTTCGTCAAAAATACGGTTAAGCCACGTGATCAATTGACTTATCCATCGCCCCGGTTAACAGAACAGATACAGTTCTCCTCTGTAATGCATCACATGATCATGCATCACATCTGCATTTTATTTCCGTTATCGCTTACTGAGTGTTAGGCTCATTAGTTAGGTCATGTGATGCAGGTATGTACGAGAAACTAGAGAACATGTCAAAGACAGTTGATGAAAGATTTGCACGGGTGGATCTCGTGACTGGCTGGGCTAAAGAATTTAAAAGGAAATTTTTTGTAAAAGGGTTTGTAAATTACTTAATGTTCTTTAACGCTTCGTTTCAATTTCTCTGTGTTTCATAAAAGGATTTTATTACTTCTGCTGAAATTGATAAGTGTTTTAAGTAAAGAGTTTTACGATCGGGTTTTATAAAGGAAGAATACTTTGATGTTTATATGAAAAGAAAAGTTATAAATTTCATGCAATTTTAAAGTAAATAAAAATCGGGTTGTTACATAAGGCCACCAAGCTTTGACGGGAAAGTATCGGATCCATCCCTGGCTGAAGAATGGGTTAGATCTCTGGAGGACATGTTCGAGTACGCAAGAATTAATGAAACGGAGAAGGTTCCATGCCTTGCTTATCTTTTGGTTCATGATGCACGATACTAGTGGGACACTATTAAGGCAGCTCAAGATATAAGATAAATGAATTGGATAAAATTTAAGGAGGTTTTCTTTGAAAAGTATTTCAACCGGATAGTCAGGACTCAGAAGTTGGTTGAATTTGTGAGTCTCCACTAGACTACGATTGTTGCTGAGTACATAAGGAAGTTCGAGGCTCTTTCTCGATTTGCTAATCACCTGGTGGCAACCAACGATCTTAAGGTTTACCAGTTTGTTCATGGATTAAAGGCTGAAATATATCATGTAATAAAGATATATGGTACTGAGAGTGCGCAATATCCTACGATTGTAACAAAAGCTTTGGAAATCAAGGAGGCTGAGATACAAGTCATTAAGCAGAAGGCATTGAATCTGAAGCTAAAGAAAGATAATCAAGCTAAATCTCTTGTTGATGGGCATATAACTGATAAAGGATCAAAGCGGGTGCTTGACAATGAAGATAAATCTGCGAGTGATAAGCGTGCGCGGAACGGAATAGATACAGTTTTGGTTAGAAATTTTGAAAGTGGATTGTGCCCTAAGTTTAATAAGAAGCATTATGGTGAATGTAGAGTTGGTACTGGACTGTGCTTTAACTGTGGAAAGCAAGGACATCGGGTTAAAAACTGCCCGTTATTGGTCAAGGAGAAAGGATTGGTTACACCGCGGGTATTTTCAATGTATGGAGAGCAAGTTGATGAACCAACGACAAGGCCAAGTACTTTACGATTCAATAACATTTAGAATATTGTTATGTGTTCTCATTTGATTGATATCTTCACTTATATGTTAGGTATAGGTAACAGTAATAAGAAAGAATACCAGTGGAATACGTCTTAGATAGGCATAAATACCTTTAGACTAGACAAAATTTAAGGACAAAATTTATATAAGGGGGGAGGGTTGTAAAACCCCAAATCTTCGTAGAGCTGAAAGCATAGCTTAAGTGATAATTTTGGGATATTAGAAGCTAAGTTGGACAAATAAAGATATTGGTCAAGATAAATGCATTTAGAATAAGTGAATTATGATACCCCGTTAGGTTCACAGTTAGATTATGAGAAGGATTGAAGTCAAATAAGGAATTATTTAGTAATATATGATATATGGAAGAGTGAATTATGGAGTATATAATTATGGAATATATGTGTCACATTAATTGCATGGGGGTTACGAAATAATCTGGAAGAATTGTTGAAAATTAAGTGTTGGACGGGGCGGTCGATCGGTGAGGAGCCATCGACCGGCGTCAATCAATCGATAAGCAAATTGTCAGACTTTGAATGTACGTTGGTGGTCAATTTCCTGGAGAAGAGAACTGCCGCCATGATCATCCGCCATTTATGATGAATATTTTAGAGAGTTTTAACTGCTTGGAAAACGAAATGGTTTCATCATTTGAACGACTGGAACGTCTGAAACGTATGGACGCGAAGGGTTGATGAATAGTGAAAGGTTGCTGGACATTAAAGGGTCTTCACACGGATGGCAATTATGGAATGCATAACTCATGGCCTTCTGTCTTCAAAGGATACTAATGAGTTTGCTGGATTATTGTCTATAAATAAGTGAATGGCAGACGTGAGTTGGGAGAGAAGAAATCTGTAGGGTTAGTTTGTCAAAATTGAGAATGAAAGCTGAGTGAGTCTGATGGTTAGCAGTAAGTGAAGAAGGGGTTATAGTGATTAGCGAAGCAGTGAAGGTATTCTTTGGAGAGTGAGGGTATTCTTTAGATACAAATAGCGAGAAGCAGTTCAGGTATTGAATTATTTCTATTTGTAGTATGTCTTATAATTGGGATGAAAGTGGTATGCTATCCATTGGATGATTATTCTCAGCAAACTATTAAGGTTATAGGTTGAGGTTTAAATGTTGTTGAATAAAGTGATGGTTATGTCCTTGTTATGTACTCTGCTAGTTGGATGGAATTGGTCACTTCGTATGAATGAGCATATTATTAGAAATTTATGATTAGGTTGTTAATTATATTATGTGAAGTATATTGGTATGAATAAGTTGGATTATTGGAATAAGGTGCTCATTAAATGTGAAAATAAAGGATTTTATTATGTGGGATTTAGATAAGGTAATTATTGGATTGATGGTTGTCGTTGTTGGATAAAGTGATTGTTGGAAAACAAGGTTCTTTGATAGTTTGGACATAATAGAAGTTATGCATGTTAGTTAATGCTCGGGGATTTTATTGGAAATTAATTATTAATAGCAATATGTTGATTATGATTAGGTTTCTTTGTGAAGAATCTTAAAGTGTTAAACCATTAAAGATAAGGATTACAGGTATGTGCTATTGCATGTGCTTTGTACGAAAGGACCTACATCATGGGAAATTAGGGTTTTGTTTGATGTTTGTTTACTAATGCATAAGTTATGTTATTGTATGAAAACGTATGTTGTTTGCTTGCATGTTTATTAAATTTAAGTTCACTTCTTTAGATAGGATGGATCACGTTTTAAGGATACGATTAAGGAACACGTTAGATAAGATTGTATGTGCACGACAACATTAAGACATGATATCATAAAGTACACAAAAATGAAATGCACGTAGACAACTGTGGACCGGTTGGACACGCTTGGCACAGAAATCAAGATAAGTTATGTAACTGTGGACCGGTTAGATACACCCAGCACAAATATCAAGTAAACGACTGTGGACCGGTTTGATACGCACGGCACAGAAGTCAACTGCGATTCTATTGGATACGCCCGACACAGATGTTTATATAGTCTGGTTTGATACGTCCGACATATAAACAGTAAATGGATGTTTATATGACTCGGTTTGATATGCCCGGCATATAAGCAAATAAAATAACGATATAAGACATGAATAGTAAAAGAGAAACGAAATAGAAAACCTTATGCAATGTTATAGAAATTGTATGTGAATTTATGTTTTACGTTTATATCACGTACTGAGCGTTAGGCTCATAGTTAAGTCTCATTGATGTAGGTAAGGAGCAGATGAATGGATAAAGCTGTTGATGGACGTAGCTGATGGAGTGTTGCTGTGTGGATGTTTGTGCTTTGGCGACATTGACCTGTGGATATGGCACACGAAGATGAAATAAATGTTTTAAAGACTTTTAAATGTTTTATGATTTCAAATAAATGTTTTAAGTTAATGTGTTTATTTAAATGTTTATTTAAACAATGGAATTGTGGTATTAAATTGTAAAAGACTTCCGTTGTATGTTTTATATGATTAAGACTTCCGCTGTTTATTACTCTGGTGTTTTTGGTGTTTTATTACGCAATGGTTTTGCAATAGTTTTAAAGAAAAGAAAATTTTTATACGAAAAAGGTTACGGAATGTTACACACCATGACTCTCAATCTCATATTCCATATACTTTTAACTCTTGTCCTATACATGAAGGACCAAAACAATGTGTATATGGTTATGCAATATTTTATCACATGGTGAACATCTTTTCCCAACTATGCAATGCTAATATAAATCAATGCAATGTTCCATTTTATAATAAATGTTGATATTATTTAACAAGTATCATGTTAACATGTTTGTGAATCAACATGTCTATGATCAAACTCTGTCGTATATAAAGTTGCACACAAACCAAGTACCTCGAACCATCATCTCAATATAATATACCATAAAACAACCTGAGTCATTAATTCAATCCAACAGACAATAAAATATTACAAATCATTATCTCAACTCAACAAGCTATAAAACATCCTAATCATTATTTCAATTTAACAGGTCCATTACCTCAATTCCACAAGCTATAACATATCTTAAATCATTATTTTAATTCAACAGATTATAATAATATCTTAATCACTATCTTGATTCTACAGATCAAAAAATCACAGGTCATCGACATGGTGACCTACAAATTTCATTGCATTACATAAACATAATTAAATATCTTTAAATCCTTCTTGGAAAATTCCAATCACTACAACGTGTCCTTTCAAACCCAAGTATTCGTGGATACCCACATATACATTTCTTCAAACTTACACATCCACTGCAAAATCCTACACATTCGCTACAAAATCCTACACATCCAGAGTAGATATCTGCTCACACACTAATATTCTGCGAACACCCACTTATATGCGACCACGTGTCCTCCAAATATGCTTTCATTCATTTCATTTCATTTATCTATTTTCCTCACATAAATGCTTATGAATAACCCCTTCCGACGTGGCATTTCCTACTTGTTTCTAATATCATGATGCATGTCAATGAAAAACAGTAATCACAACAATATGAAAACATGAAATATGAAGCAGTAATCACAACAATATAAAAGTACAAGACATGGAAAATCTACTAACATGCTACACATGGCGATATACTCTAAAACATGCTTGGCAATTATTAGGAACAACAACAATATAGTCATGCTTGGCAGTTTAAGGAAAGCACTAACAATATAGACATGCTTTGCAATTTAAAGGAAATAATAATACTACAGGCATGCTTGGCAATTTAAAGGAAGCAATAAGAATCTAGACAAGCTTGGCAATTCAAAAGAAGCAATAACGATACGCTAACATCCTAAACATGGTTAGAGGTTAAATTAATAACATGCGAATAACATAGGCATATTATAGCAGCATATTAGAAATGCAATTAACAATTAAAAGAAAGACACTGCTAATAGTGTAAGGCCTCCACTGGCCAACGACTCTACTCAATTTCTTACCTCAAAGCTTTATCGCGTATTAACACTTAATCTTTATCCTTCTCTCTTTTTTAATATCTTTATAATTAAAAATATTCATAACTTATTAATTTCATTATTTTCCTATTCTTAATTACGTAGTAATTCTACGAACCTGTTAATACCTAAAACGAAACATAACATCCAACAGAGAACATTATCCTTGATAATATCTTTCCAATTATTCCAAACTATAACAAAGCAGCGAATAACATCATAAACTGGCAGCAAAGCACATACCATCCAACTATCTTCTACTAACCCTAAAGAACATGAAACCAACACACTCTTTGACAAAATCCAACTTATGTATATACTTAACATTATCCAAAGGCCATCATAGCAATCAAAACAACACAGCAGTACTCAGCAACAATTAACAGATCATGAAACTTCAATATGTTTATCCTTAACCTTCAACTGAGGCATTAACTTATCAACCGGACAACAAGGCTAAATCCAACATTTCATGCTTTTGGAAATAACCAACAAAGGGCATATATTCACCAATGAAAAAAAAATATTCCATGAGTAACATAACGGATTGAAATGCAACGTAACACCCCTCGGCAGAAACCAACCTATCCAGCAATGCATAACATCAGTTTTTCTGTTATTCTCTACGATATATTCTTCACAAAATCCATAAAAGAATGAAGGAATTTCTCTTACTTGCAAGAAGCCCGAGACCATAACCTACTTATCCCTCACACTCTGTCTTTCTCAGCTTCCTTCATTTCTTTAGAAGCTTTCTGCCCTGTCTCCATCTCCAGCCCACCCGAGAGCACTTCACTTTCCCTCACTTCCTCAATTTTTCTTCTCCATTTCCTCAAGAAGCACTCGGCTCTCTCTGTCTCCATCTCAGCTGAGAGGTTCTTTGCTAGCCTTCCCCCTTTCTATGCAATTCTTCTACCTTTCTACCTCACCAAAGAGGCACCCTGCCATAGGCCATGCCCTGCCCGTCCATGCCGTCATTTTTCTTCAAAGTAGAACCAGAAGACAAGACCGGTTGGAACGAACTATAAGCCACCCCAGCCGTTCCTCCTGAACCGCTAGCTCTGCCCATCATCACCTTGGCCATTCCTCCTCCAATCCAACGCCTAAACGCCCAAATGACCGAATGCCAAGGAGAAGAACGGAAGGGCATAGACTTACATCGACCCGACGCTGGAATCACAGCCGGTAGGAGCTCTGATTTCTACCATCCTGTGACTTGGCGATGCCAAGCCATAGCTCGTAACTTGCGTCGCCCCGAAAGGAGTAACCTGCAGCTCACACGTCCGTCCGTCGGGAAGGAGCAGCCCGACCTCCATCGACGTTCCCCTCGCCTTCGCTCCCCCTCTCTCTGTCTCGATTTCCTTTCTCCCTCTTCGGCTTTCTCTCCTCCTCTCACATTTCCTTAACTCCAGAAACACAAGCGGGACAATCGTCCCCTTTTGTTTCTAGACCAAACCGGTTCGAGGAGAACTGGTTCACCCTCATCTTTTCCCATTTGATTTTTCTTTTAATCTTAATTATTCACTAATTCCATTTAATTTTCCCCCATTAATTTTAAACCCCTTTATCACTCAATTAAATTCTCTTGTACTAATTTAATGAATTTTCAAGTCAATTTCAATTCTCGATTTATTTCAAATATTGTTTGACCATAATTACGGGTCCAACTTAAATTTTCTAATTTCGAATGCTACTTGATAATAATTGTTGATTACGTCCTTGGTAATACCTCGATAATTATCCAATTAATCCAAATACCCCTAATTACTTTTCAATTATCCTTATTAAATTATATTATGGAAAATCGGGGTAGTACACGACATCAATTGTAGCGCACTAGTAGCCGTGTGCATCAATGCTTAAACAACCTCATATACACTGTTGCATTGGCCAGCATTAACGTCGATCGAGGACCAACTAACAGCTCACATCCTCACGTCATCATCACGACTCGGGGTAATCGAGCCCACAGACCACTCTGACCCACGAGACCTTTTTATCATTTATTCAGTTTATTCATTTACTTCTATCTTTCTCATTTTATTCGTTTCTGTTTCCTTTTCAAAACCATGCATGAAAACTCATTTTTCTATCGTTTAAAAACTATGATGCGTGACGCTCACGAATACATACATTTTTATCATGCTCATCTATGAAACATATCATTAAAAGAATCTAATTCTAATAAATAGTCAGCAAACAGTAGTACAATTTGCGAAACATGCTCAATATCTGCCTATTCTATCAAAGCAGTAGACATGCTCGATAAAGCGGTAAACAATCAGCATACAATTCCTAACTCTTGTGATGTACGGTCCGAATACCAAAACACAGTAAGTATCAACTTACCTAGGGTTCCCAACGCGTTTAGCTCTTTATCCCTTTTCCCCGTTAATACCTTCAAAATAATTATCATTTATTTATTAATATATTTATCAATTACAAATTCCAACTTTGATACTGTTATTCATCGTTTAATACCACTTAACGATTTTTCATTAATTTATCTTTATTAATTTTATAGCCAATAAAAGAGTAACATTAATTTTCGGAACCTTAGTGTAACATCCCAGTTATTCTTTCAATTTAAAACTCATGATTTTCGAAAAAATTTTCTTTTAAAATCACAACGGAAGGCTTTTCATTTGAAAACTAACTTAAATAAGAATTGCATAATTAATTTCCTTTTCGTTAAACTATTTATCACTTAAAACATTTCGTACTGTAAAACCTTAAAACATTGCAATAACGGAAGACTTGTATTTCGAATACTTAAAGAATTTAACATCATTTGAAAATTACTTAATGCAACAAAATACCATAACAAAGTCATTCTTTTCAAACATTACATTTCTTCTTTAAACCTTTTAGCCTAACAAGCCGCCAAGTCCGCAACGCATAAATGTCTCATCAACTGCTACTATCTTTGATTCTTTGCATACCTACATCAGAGGAGAAATAATAAGCCTATTGCCCAATAAGGAATATGATCATGACATGCAACTATAACCTCTATAACCATTCTACATGCTTTAGTTTTATATACTTGTAAGTTGAGTGAGTGCAACCTCTTCAGTCTCCGAACTCACTACTTGGGTTCGTTTTTACATGAGAGCAACCTCTTCAATCTCCGAACTCAATAAAAACATATCCACCTACATTTACATTCGTTACCGTTTGCCGTTTTACCGTTAGGTGAGAGCA
Organism: Begonia loranthoides; assembly: GCA_022433065.1. NCBI lineage: Eukaryota > Viridiplantae > Streptophyta > Magnoliopsida > Cucurbitales > Begoniaceae > Begonia > Begonia loranthoides. The sequence goes on along the minus strand of CM039477.1, from coordinate 9,178,464 downwards.
ACCTCTTCAGTCTCCGAACTTACTCAAATGAACTGTTTTCTACGTGTGAGCAACCTCTTCAGTTTTTGAACCCACGTAGAAACACCATTCTTATCTTCATTATTAGCCCATGAAATGCATGACGTATATTCTATTAACATATCTAGATGAATGTATCATATAACAGTTCATATATTGCAAACAATACTGTAAACAATTAACAAACACTACTATGCTTCAACTATAACATTAATACTAAACACGTTCCTATTACACTATAACGTCATATATCAAATTCTCTATCCTTTACATACTATTTCTAACTTAGTCTTAACAGTATAAGTATTATCCTATGGTATCCACCATATAAATATAAATTTAGGACCTATACTAATTTTCCTATATCAATAACCATTATCTTATAAAACCATTTTCATCATAACTATTAGTAAACTAACGTAAGAATATATAACCTAACCAGATAACCATCATTAAAGACTAACATAGCAATTTACATAAAAACCCTACTCTTGTGATGTAGGTCCTTTCAGACAAAACACAAGCATTATTCTTTACCTCGTGTCCTTAGCTTTACTAAATTAGCATGTAATTTATTCTTCACGAAACTTCTGTACTCCCTTCCCAATAGCTTCTCATCATGTCCTTCATTTCCAGATTATTCGGCATCCTCTATTTCTCTAAAACCCTCTCGGCTTGTACATGAACACAATAGTATCATGTAATTCCTTCTATTAAAATTTCTCTGTCACTTACAGACTCATCCTTCAAATAGCCACGGAGCTTCTTCACAGTTTCTTTCCTCCATGGTTACACCTTCTTTCCAAACCAGAGAAGTGCATCACAACCCACTGCAAACCTTCACTCATACCCTCACTGTCATCTCACCTTCTCAGCCATGCAACTTCATTTCCTCATGTAACTCACAGTTTCAGACTTTCTCTCTTTCTCTCTCTGTTCTCACAATTCTAGAACCTCACGATTTCATTGTCTCACTTTCTCTCAAACCATCACACTCTCACTCACGGCTGCAGACTCATCATCATTAGAGACTACACTCTCATTCCACATCTCCATAAGAAGAAGACTTCACCAGCTTTCTCTCTCAAACCAATTTGGCAGAGTTTCCCCATCGTTCTCCCACTTCTCCAACTCTGCTGTCTTCCATCCTATTTAGACCTCAAAATAATGTCTCATCATCACTCCTTGAAGACAGAAGGCCACTAGACACTCCTTTAATCACTCATAATCATCCAGGCCTTTGAGATGATTAAGTGCTTTGGCTCAAGACAGTGATTATCAATAACAGATGACTAACATTAATTGGCGGTTGATCATTTTTAATGAAGGACGATCGACCGCTGTTAACAAATGAAGATTTATGCATTTTCTCCATATTATTCCTTATTTACGTAACATATTCATGTCATGCATGTCTTCTATAATTATATATATATATATATATACACTTATATATCTAACCCTCACCTAATGTCTTACATGTAATTGAAATATCCTCCATACCACTTCATCATCTCAAAACCCTAATGTATCAAACTATATATTTACATATATGAACATTTATATCATCTACCAACTTATACTATATGCTTCACATTTCCATGTCCAACTATATCCAAACTTCCAATTCTTACAATATCCCAATACGTCCAATTACGTTCAAATATATTTTCTCTTTGGCTAACACTTGAATTATCCGACTATCCATAATCTACCCCATAGTACTCAAAGTATATATATATTCTTCAACTTCTCTTCTACTTTATTCTTTTATTAAATCTAATATACTCCAAAATATAATAGACCTCATAACTTCAACCTTATTATATCCAAGTGCATTTTCTCTTACTAATCTATTGACTGTCAATCCATAATTTAGTCCTAATATCCTTTTTTCTAAATCCAAGTGTCATCACCCATTCTATGATAACCCTAATCATTTCCTTAAACTAATATGAACATATTGGGGTACCGTAATTTACTTATTCTAAATACATTTTTCTTGACCATTATCTTCAAGTCGTCCAATTCAACTCCTAATATCCCAAAATCATCATCTAAGCCTTGTGCTTAGCTCAACAAAAATTCGAGATATTACACTTAGCTTTCATTTTTTTTTCTTTTCTTCACAATTATCCAATTAACCAATAATTATCCATTATAAATACGCCTGCAGTATACCGTAACCAAGTGTAATACTTTACTAAAACATAGAGCATTATTTAATTTACAGAACTAAATCCAATAACCAAATCTGATAACAGTGCTTAACATCCAATTCCCAAAAGCATGAATCCAATTTTACAGGACATATTTCATCCAATAAAACCATGATATCCATCAACCAGTCCCATCATCACCACCAGAGAATAATCCATAACTTAATGTCTAGTTATCAATATACAAAAAACTCATCCAGTCAAAGGTCACCCAACAACAACTTAGCATCAAAATTAATTAACAGAGTAAGGTTTGACCAACAACAAAGAATAGCAAACAAAGTCACTTCCAAGCATAACTCATCGCAGACCATATTATCAACTTCCAGCACACTTTTATTTTTCAACAAGAAGAGAAGAGACTCCTTACCTGAAGAATACCACCTCGCAGAGTACCTGATGAACCAGTGAGGAACGTAAGGAAGGCATCCTGCCATCATTCATCCTCCCATCTTTCACCTCCCACAACTAACTCTCACATTTTCTCTTCCCTTCTTTGATTTCTCTCTCTCGCAGAAGACCAAAACTCCCCTTGCACACCAATTCTCCTCACCAACACTTCACTCTCTCTGCCATGCATTTCTCTTCTACTCTCTGCCATATATTTCTCTTCTGCCAAGTATAAAGGAAAACATAATGAGGGAACATGCGGAGAAAATCAAAGAAGCGTAATACATTTTGCCTCTTCTCTAGCTGAATAATTCAGACCCTTTTTCTCTTTATGTCTCCATCATTTACCTACCAAGGAGTATAGGAAAACGTGCTGAGGAAATCCCGGAAGACTCAGCAACCTCGTTTGTCTCTTTTGTTTTCTCTCCTAGAGGTCAATTATTTCCTCGACAACTTCCCTTATTTTCTTCTTCTTTCTAGAGGTTGTCTCATAAATTGCCAGTTATAAGGAAAGAACCGTGGAGAATTCACAGAACACTTCACGCCGAAACCAAAAAAATAATCAAAACCCAAACCGCCAATCCATCCAACAAAGCACAATTCTACCGCAACACTCATCAACAAGAAAAATGCAACCGAGGAGAAACATATCAGAACCAACCGGTTCACAAACTCGGCACTAGAGGGTGAGAGACCAAAACACACAGGACATAAACGAACTACGTACCTCGGCCAAAACTTCGCAGTTCGAGGGAAAAATCGCAGCATACGGGAGCTCGGTTCAAATCGTCCCACAGCTCGGGCGTTCCGAGCCCTAGCTCCGTGACCCGTCGGAACTCCCACGCCGACACCCAGCTGCTCAATCGCCTAGAGTTTGCACGCCAGACCCGAGCCCTCCGTATCCCTCGCTCTCGCACTCACTCTCCCTTCCCCCTCTCTCTAGTGTCTCTCTTCGCCTCTCTCTCTCTCTCTCAGTTTCTCCCTTTCATTTCTGCAGAAAACCAAAGACCTAATAATCTCCCCTTTTGATTTTTTTTTCTTTAAAACCAAACCAGCCATCCCTTAACCGAACCAGCGAACCGGCCACCAAACCAACCAGCCTCCTTCCCCCCTTTAATTACATTTTCTTTTATTTTAATTTAATTATTTCAATTCATTTTATTTCTTCTCTTTATTTAAATAAATCACCTCATTTACTTAATTAAATTCTTCTTTTAATAATTTAATTAAATTCTTCATTTAATTAAATTATTTTCAACCCAATTCAAATTCTTGATTTATTCTGAATATTGTTTCAGTCCAATTTAATTTCTTCGATTCGGTCTTTCAAATAAATTTTTCGTCAAATAAATCCTCAATAATTATCCAAATAATATCCCAATAATTTTCTCATCAAATAATTCATCAATGATTATTCAAATGTTCCCCCAATTAAATTTCTCATCATTAAATAAATCTTCAATTATCCAATTATATCCAATTGATTTTCCAATTATCTTTACTTCATTCAATTATGGAAAATCGGGGTATTACATCCCTCCCTCATATAAATTTCGTCCTCAAAATTTGCTCAACGTATTCACTTCCTTAAGTTAACAACCAAAATAATTGTTGTCAATCTTATATTATACCTCTCAAAAGAGCCTTTGCCAATTTTTCTCTTATTTTATTCGCTTGGGAGTGACAAATTATTGTAACACTAGCTACTTTACCGCTCCAAACACATCTCTTAGACCCAGTCATGCATCTTCCCTACTCACCTACCGCATTTTCTAATGAGTAAATTCATCCAAATGGCATTGAACTTAAATCCTTAACGTCTGCACTTACCAAAAAACTGCTCTTACTTCCCAAAACTCAATCTTAATTTGCATTCTCAACAGTAAAAGACACCTTCAGTATAACTATTTTCGGTTCCTTAAGCTAAAAGTGGACTGTCTTTGACCAAATGACCACCCTCATTACCTTTAAAACACTGTTTTGAATTTACATGACGTCATCTGAGATGATCTTACTGCACTAAATCCCATGTATGACTTATCATTTATCACATCCATCATTCATCTTTATCCAAAGAAACATCACATCAATCATAGTCATCCAAGCACAACATTATTAATTTGCAATCATTTCCCAAATGAGTACATTATAATTGCCATAGGGGTTTCTATCCATGATGCATGGCAATGCAATGCAATGCAATATTCACGACAGTATGTCGATGTCATATAACATGTTTGTCAACATCATGGAATAAACACACTTAATTTAATAGAACCAATTCTGGTGATAGCATGGAATAAACATGGAAGAAACGCGCATAAGCATCGCAATAATATTAACATAGCAAGAATTAATAGAGGGAAATATGGAAGAGCATCGGACATAACATGAAATAAATAGGGAGATTATCATGAAGAGACATCACTGTGAATAGCATTATTTACCATCTTACTCAAAACTAACTTTAACTCTGTTTACTTATCAAACAATGTAAACCATTTAGAACAACCTATAGCCAAACCGCCACACTCTAAACCTAGTGCGCTCTCTCAAATCCCAAAACAATTAGCATATGCACTAAGTAATATATTCAACAGGTATATTGGCAGAATCAAGTAAAGAACCAATGCTAAGTTAACAGGGCAACAGAGTAACCAACAACCCATATAGTAATATACCAAGTGAGCACTCTCAAATTCCAAAACAATTAGCATATCCATAGAGTAATATATTCAACAGGTATATCGACAGAATCAAGTAAAGAACCAAATGCTAAGTTCACAAGGCAACAGAGTAACTAACAACCCACAGAGAATCACTTTGTACGTATCCAAATAGAGAGTCAGTAGTTTAGCTTATAGCAACAGGGTGACCAACATATAGCAGGGAGCAATTAGATAGAGGCAATACCCAACATAACCAAGCAATGAGCCAAACCCTAAACTAATAGAGTGATCATCAGGTAGTAGGAAATAAAACCATGCAAAGAATCCAAATAACAATTCATGGATTAGGGTTTGCCATTCAATCATTCAACAGATTAACATTCACAGTAAAGCAGACTCTACTCGTGGTGTAGGCCTCCACTTGCCACGACTCACAATTACTTCTTACCTCACTTTGAAGACTTCGACTGCTGAACTCCTCACTCAGACCGCAACAACTCACTGTTCTCCCCAACAATCCAAGGCAGCTCACTATTTATTATAGGGTCCGAAGACCAAAGCACAGTAAGTATCAATTTACCTGGGGTCCTTAGCGCGTTTAGCTCTTTATCCTTTTTCTCGTTAATACCTTCAAAATAATTATCATTTATTTATTAATATATTTATCAATTATAAACCTCAACTTTGATACCATTATTCCTCGTTTAATTACCACTTAACGATTTTTCATTAATTTATCTTTATTAATTTTATAGCCAATAAAATAGTAACCTTAATTTTCGGAACCTTAGCTTCCATTTTTTTTTCTTTTCTTCACAATTATCCAATTATACTCAATTGATTTTTCAATTATCTTTACTTCATTCCGTTATGGAAAATCGGGGTATTACATGTTTATAGGCCAAAATGTCATACACATGCAAAACTACTTACCTTACAGTCTTAGCACAACTTTTAGCAATAAATCCAATCATATCTTTGAGTCAAAAACACCTAAAATATGTCAAATAATATCATTAGCATCAAAGGATATGTACATACTTAAAAAGGGCATAGCTCCTTATATACACATTCAATTCAAGTAATTCTAGAATCTTTATTTCATTAACAACATGTGTACTAACATACCAAATCAGTTTGGAGATTTGAACATACATGCTTCTAATATCATAAATTGAAACAAACTATCCTTGTACCAAATTCTAATTTATAATTCATTGTTTATCTTTAACTTCAAAATTTTATATCTACTTCCAATTCCATTGGTTCCAAAGCCCATAGCTCTTTTAAGATGTCTACTAACTCATATCAAAACAATTTTGAAATTTAAAATCTTTGAGATAGACAAATAACTTCAAAACCCAAAGCTGTCTAGAATATATCCAGTTTTTAACCAAACTTCACATTAGGTGTACAAACATATATACTTTGACTATTTCTTCAATCTATCATCAACATGCTCTTAAGACATAAATAAATATCTTTCAACTAGAAAAATCAAACATTAAACCTACTTTCATGAACTTATAAAGCAACTCATAACACCACATCATAATGCTCCAAACAATCATTATCCCTCAATTCATAAACACCCAAACTTTAATATTTACTCAAATTTAAATCAAAACTCCAGCTTACATGTAGAGAGAAAGCAAGTTGTAGGTCGTGAGTTTCTTTGCATATAAAGTGAAAGCAAGGCAAACTTGTTTAAGTGTAAGGTGAAATACTCATGGGATGTCACTTGCTAAGTATGGTGTGTCTTAAGTGGGAGTTGAAGTGTAAAACTACACTACAAAATCTCCCTCCATAATCAGCATTGTCCAATTAATTAAACCCTTAAAACACAACACATAATCTACTACCAATTTGGTGATCTTTCAATTTCTAGATGACCACACTTGTCCAGCATACGCCAGCACTTGTCCCGCAGACGCCGGCACTTGTCCTGCGAACACCTGTGATGGACTACAGATCCATTCTATTATTGATCAAGCCTCAAAGAATATCATGGAAAAATTCAAGGTAGAGCATAGGTGGAAGTTCAAGAGCAATGGAAGAGAAATAGAAAGACTTTCCAAAAATTGTCTTCTTTTGACCTCTAGTGAATATTTGACTATTTTGGCCTTTAAAACGACATCATTGTAAAACACGTGTTTCATGAAGATTGTATCTGACTTTCTAAGCTTTCTAGAACAAGTTAGATCATTAAATTTGGACTTCATTTGCTATGTCCAAGGCCCATGGAACAGAGAGCAAAGAATGAGGAAAGTCCAAGTGTCCAAACTTGGAGACCAAGGAAATCCCTACATGGAAACCATCCAAATGGACAAGCACCAACATGGACTAGCTGCCAAATACATCTAAACTCAGAGAAGAAGAAATAAAGATACTAATTTAATATTATTTTTAGTTAATTAACCTAGTTTCTATTTAGTAGAAAATCGGACAACTTATTCTATGAGCCGATTAGGGTTATTGTTTCCTATTTTATTCTTATTTTATATTTTGTAAAAGGCTATATAAAGCCACCTAATCTTTATGTTTTAGAAAACTTGAGTTTGAATACAAAATAGTTTTTGCTAATTTTGAAACTGGAAGAGATTCCCTTTTCAAACGCTTTAGTGAGTTACATCCAAAGTTCCTCTTGTGTGAGTCATATCACAAGGCGGAGTTCACTTAGGCTTAAGTGAGCTTTCTTGAGTGACATCCACCACCCTACTCTCTTGGGAAAGGTTGGGTGAAGTGGTGTCCAACCATCCATCAAGTCTCTATCCGCAAAGTCAATAAAAGGGAAGTGCAAGCTGTCCTACTTTCTATTTCAAACCACTTATCTTGTTTTCAGCATATCTAGCAATTCTTTAAAGATATTTCCTAAATTCTTGAAGTGTTATTTTTCTATTCTATCCAAGAAGAAGTGGTCCAAATTTCAGCTCAAAAGGATCTTGGACGAAAAAGTTACGCGCGTTCAAAGTTCACTTTCTATAATTGAAATTGTAGAAAATTTAGGAAAGAAGGATAAGGTCGACTTGTTTTTGCTTCTGGTCATTTTGAGGTTGACCGCGGAAGCAGCCCACCTAGCTTCTCCAACATTCTTCCTTCTTCAACACTTGCTCAACCACTTGCAACAACACTTCAACATCATAATTTGTAGGTTATTTCTTTACTCATTCTGCTGGTGCATCAGACTGCTTCATCATTTTTCTAAGGAGATATAAAATGTTGGACGTCCACTCCTGAGAGGGTGTCCAAGTCCTGAAGTCTGCTTTTGATAACTAGGTGCCCATGTATAATTTGAAATCTCCTGCACTACCATTTTTCCTTCGAAACACTTCGTCCTCAAAATTCCCACTCCCTAGAGGATGTCCACTCCCAAGAGAATGTCAAAGTCCAAATGACTGCGATCTTATGCGGAAGCTCACTTCCAAGAGAAATTCAATTTTCAGTCACGTGCCCCCATCCGAGGGTGACCGCAACCGCATTCAAACTATAAATTTCCATACTAAACACACTGAACTCATAGAATTTCATCGATCCTTCAAATCCCAAATAACTAATCACACTTCAACATAGTCAAACTATCATTAACAACAACCACAAAAACTATTGTCGACCACAATAATAATTGACAATTCAACCAATGCATTACATAACATATAAAGGGATATAGTAAAATTACCTATTGTTACAGCTTGAGACTGGGCTTCCACCCTTTCTAACTAGGCGCCTGCTCAAATCAAACTTTGAGACTTTGAGCGATCTTTTCGATTGAGTCCTAAATGCGAAATTTAACCAATGGTTCATAAATTAAATAAACACATTAGAAAATTCAAAAACTTATTTTCAAAAGTATTTTCAATGAGGGTAAAACATTTATAAACTTAGAATTAATATCTAGAATTAAAATATTTAATTAACTTATTTTCAAAAGTATTTTCAATAAGTTATTACTTTATGTTTCAATTAAGTCTTCCGCTGTAAACCTAACGTTGGGCTGGACGATAAGGTCGTTTGAGCTAACATTTCTACTAGGCCAAATGTAAATTACTCTATCTTAGAGATAACATGATAAGATTCATCAAAGTCACATACCCTACACGATTTTTGCATCACGAGGCTGACGGTATCTTTGCATATGATAATATCTTCACCATCAAAGTTTATTATGGTTGTATTCTTTGTCTCTTCTTTAGCCATCTTTATGCCTTGTTCTTTCTTCAATTTCCAACATTCATTCTTCATGTGACTCATCTTGCTAGAGTAATAGCACTTGATGCCTTTTTTACTTCTCCATTTTAACCTACTCGACATCTGGCTCTTGAAGATCCATGTTCCTTTGATCTCCTTCTTATTATAGATAATATTTCAATAGAAGAGTACTCATTGTTCTTCCATCTATTTTTTTTTTTCAAGAATTGCAACTACAATATCATTGAACATCAATGTTATATTTTACAACACAAGTAGCCAAAGTTAAGAAGTAATCGTACGAATCAAATAAACTTTGAAGTAAAGGTTATACTTGTTTATTTTCATTAATTTTGTGTTCTACTACTATAAGTTGACAAAAGAAAGTATTGAAAGTAATGATGTTTTTAGTTACCATTGTCGACTTCGACATCCAAAGAGTGTATAATTTTCTTCACAAGAAAATTTTATTATGTGACGACTTCACCTTGTATAACTTTGTTAGTGTATCCTAGATATGTTTAGCAGTTTTCATCTTTGGGACACTTGACAATATTATCTGCTAAGGCAAGATGTAAATTGACGATAGTATCTTTATCTGCTTTGATTCATTTTCAATCTTTGAATGTCGTCGGTTTATCGTCGATGGCCATAACACTACTATATTTTCACAATAGTGCCTTCATTTTTAATTTTTACAAAAAAAATGATTTCTGTTGAATTTTCAAATTTTAACTCTTCTTGACATGATAACCTCTTTCTGATACCACTCTTTTGAAAAAAATAATTAGATGATATGAAAAATCATAGCAGATGCGATTCAAAAAATACCATAAATATTTTTCCATTCCATTAAAATATAATGGACAGAAGTAAAAAAAATAATAGATAATAAATAAACACCAAGAGTTTTTTACGTGAAAATACAAGTTTAGAAAAACTATGGGGACCAAGTCCAAAAAGATACCACCAAGAAAGATAAGAGTACAATATTTTTCTAGATACTAATTGTAGAAAATATTCGCAGAGAGCAATTTACTATTGTTAGATCTCATAGTGTATAGAAGTACCTCCTTTATTTTTCACTTCTATTGTTTCTCTTTATCTCCCTAAAAAAATTCTATCTCTATTTTTCTCTACATCTTATCCACTTATACACTTTAATTTTAGATGCTCAAGTCCTCTATGCAGCACCCCTCTATACAGAAACTTTGACATGAGAAAAGAAAATGCTATAAATGAATTTGTAGGGGCTTCTTATTCAATGTCTTTATTTTACCCAACTGACAAATACAATATCAGTTTTTCTTATATTGTAAACTTCTAACATTATGATTTTTGGATTACCTCAATGTGGGAAGATACTGATTTTACATGCTACTCAAGATAGAGCTAGTTTAGAGCGATGAGTCGTGAACTGATTAAATGACTCGTTGACTTAGTTGTCCAAATCTGCAAACTTTTGAAGTTCATTCAATGATCAGAGAGTCAACATATGGGATCATATAAAAATCAATTAACTATCATAACATTTATATAATATATTAATTATTTGGTTAAAGTAGAAGATTTTTGAATCTCTCTGTACCTAATCCAATTACTTTATAATTGGAATATAAGAACGTTCTTCCCACCAATGCCATAATGACAGGCTGATTTTGACTTCATTAATCTATTTGTTAGATTTCGGTGTGACCCGAATTCTATTGGGACGGCCCGTATTGTAAATCTCGTTTAGAATTTTATTTTCTCTATAAATTAATATAAGCTAGAGTCGCAAAACTTGCAGTTGTATTTCGATCTTCATAGTAGATTATTCCTCTACCCGTAGTTTTTTCCCGAAAGGATTTTTCCACGTAAATCTGGTGTCTCACATGGTATTTTCTTTTTCCGGCTATCGTACGATCTCTAACACTATTTATTTCCAATTCAATAATATCGGTAATGTATGCCAATAAGGAAAAATATATGATAAACATAGTTGACGTCTTTTTAATAAAGCTATTGATCACGAAAAATAATAAAAGTGCATGTTCTTGTTTCATGATTTAAATCTATTTATTGATGATTCTTACATTCAAAGTATACATTTTTAGTTATATAGAAGACACTTTAGTTTGCATGCATAACCATTTGTAGATGTACATTACAGATTACGTTTCAGATACTTACAGGGAAATCGATCCAAGTTCTATTTCATGATTGGAGTGTGAGATCAGTGACTTTCGAAAGGAAGAACAGAGATCTGAAAATGGCTAAACATATCGGCATCCTCAACTGCTTTTGAATCGCCGCCGCATTCCTGGTGGTGATTTCGGCGACGGACAGAAGTTGAGGATGAACTAGTGAAACAGTTATTAAATTAGTCAAATGAACGCCCTCCAATAATACATAAGGCCACTGAAAACAGAAAAAGGAAACAGCTTTTATTTCCAGCATTCGAACCAGCTGAATTCGTGTTATTGCTACAAATGGCAAACATGATAGAATAAAAATGTATAATCACTCTAATTCTACAAGAAGAAGACGATCTACTGAATCATCACAGCTATTGCGGTGATTAAGAAGGCAGTGAACAAGCTGGCGAAACCAAGTGATGAGGCGCTAGAAGGTGGTGGAGCGTCCGTAGATGGGGTTGACGGCGCGATTGCAGAGGTCGGTGGGCTGGCGTCGGGGCTAGTAGTAGGAGGGGTGACGAAGGACGGGGGAGAGGCGGTGGAGGATGGCGTGGGTGTTGGAGTTTGAAATTTCGGCGGAGGAGAGGGGCCCATGGCAGGGACAGGAGTTGAGGCCCGCGGAGCAACGGCCGGGACTGGGGTTGAGGCAGTCGGCGGAGAAATAGGTGGTCGCGATGAGGCCATTGGTGGAGGAGAAGTTGATGGTGGGGTGGAGGCCATCGGCGGTGGAGAGACCGGCGGTGGGGATGCGGCCATTGGTGGAGGAGTTGATGGACGTATGGGCCGAGGAGATGCAGGGGGTGGGGATGAGGCCATCGGCGGAGGAGTGGCTGGTTGAGGAGGCGGAGAAGACGGTGTGGAAGAGGAGACAGTAATGGCTAACTTCTGGCCGAAAGAACAGTGACTCCCAAAAGTACAGAAGTAATACTTTTCGCCGGAGGAGGTCAATGTCATGCTCGCCGGTCCGGTGGTCGCAAGAGAAATCGGATTATTACTGATACATCCATCATAACCACTCTTCGTCACTTCAGCTACGTCGTGAACCCCAGTTGCGAAGTTGAAAACTGCACAAATTAACGTTTCTCATATTATGAACTCGAGATCAAATTTCTCTCTTTCATAGAAACCATTAACATATAATTTGTTTTTTGAAAACAAAATCTTAATAATGAAAACAAGAAGGGTTTAGATGGTATAGAAGGTGATTATTACCGAGAATGTCGCCGACAAAGAAGGTTTTTCCGGCAGCCCATGTATCATATGCTGAAGAATCGGTGGGGATGTTCCAACCGTCGGAATCACCGACGGTATAGGTGGTAGCCGCCGAGCTTTGGAGAAAAGCAGCCAAGGCGAAGAAGAGAATCAAACCCATATTTAATTTTCCGGCCATTTTGTTGTGTTTTTCGAGGTCCGATCGCCCCTGTTTCTGTATTTTTTTTTTCTTGCGCCTGGTTCTGGCGGCAGATGTACAAGTTTTGGAAGAAATGCTTCATAGTATTTATAGTTGAAAGCCGTTATATAAAGGACACGTGGAGTGTCTTGGTCAAAACGGAGTTCTGATCCTTTTGGACGGTGATAGACGTGTGAATGTGATAGCCTATGCCTTCCAGCATAACAGATAAGCTGGGTGTGGACCTTGCTTCAAACGCGGTTTGAATTTTAGCCTAAACTATTATTTTTAAAAGGTTTATTTTCATTCAATACCTTGAATTATTGGCACCTTTTTATCTGATACCTTGGTGTTTCAAAATTTTTATTCAACACCTTTGACTACCTTCCGTTTTTAACCAACACCTTCCGTTTGCCTACCGTTAAACATTTCTCACAAAGACCTTCTCTTCTGTACTGCGAAATCGAAATCAGCTCCTCTCCGAAGCGCGAAAGCGAAGGCGAAGGTGAAGACGAAGGTGCTGACGAAGGCAGTCCGACTTTGCGAGACGATCTCCAGCCGAGCGAATACAAACCCTGCGAAGGTCGATCTCCGGCTGAGCGAAGACAAACCCTGGCTCGGTGAAAGGGAGCCCAGTTTGCGAACACAAACCGTGCTCTGCGAAGGCAACCTTGACGCTGCGAAGATCGAAGAGACTCGTCTTTGAGCCCCTTGCAGCTCGATTATGGTCTGGACATTCTGTTCTTCCTATTTTGTTGGTTCTTATCTGTCCTTGGTTGCAACTTCTAGACTGTTCTTGATTTCAAGTTTGATTGCAACTTATTGATTGACACAATTTTATGGATATGTGTGGATGACATTGTTTTTGTTGAAATTGGCTTGAGCGAAATTGTTGAATTGGCTTGTTGAATGAAATTGATTGAAAATTGTTGAATGAAATTAGCTTGAAATTGTTGGATGAATTGGGCTTGAAATTGACAGCCATGTAAGCTAACCTTATCTGCTAGCATTTGGATATTCTTTTCTCTCAAAGAGTTGAAGGTATTCTTTTCACTCAATTCAAATATTATTTTTGCATCGGGAATGACTAATCACCACTGACTTCAGTTGTGAAATTGGCATCATTTAGATTGAAGGGCTTCCTGTTTGGTAAGCTACAAAGGTTGCTTATTATCTTCAAGATAATGTTCAAAGGTTGAAAACTTACAAGGCCAAACTTGTACTCTTCCCCATATGTGCTCGTAAATTTAAGGTAATTATTATTGTTACAATTTGGTAGGAGTTATTATTCTGCAATTGCATTTGGTTGTTTTTCATTTGCTTTTAATAGTTTAGTAGTGTTTCATCTGCTTATCCTGGCTTCGATATGTATAGGCTGGTGATTCTACACCAAAGGAACTTGCAACCACCACCCAGGTCCAGGGTGACTACCTGCCAATTGCACGGGAGAAGCCATCGATTGAGCTTGTGAAGGTTACTGAGGAGATGAAGTCTTTTAAGGCCCACAACAAACTTCTTGTGGAGCAGATGAACAAGAAGCATGTGGGTGCAAGGCGAAAGGCTAAAGAAGTAGCAGAGGCTGAGAAGGAAGATAAGAAGTAGACAAGTTTGAGTTTTAATGAATGGTTCAGTTATCAGTTTTTGATTTGGAAAAAAGACACATTTTGGCAGCTGAATCTTTCTGTTTGAATTGGTTACTTGGATTTTGTTCACTTTTGTAATATTGTGATCTCATAATTTCTATAATTCTTGGTTATTGTTCATGTAAACATGGAGGCATGATTTTGATGAATTTTGATTTAATCAAAACGTGATACATAGAACATGTGAATCAGCAGCCATTGCTGATTCCTCAGATTGCAGACTTCGTAATCAAGAAACAATGCAGATTTGCAAAAATAATTTCATTCAAAAATGAGAAATGTATCTAGAGGGATGCAAATTTGCATACATAATTTCATTCAAAAAAGAAAAATAAATATCAAGTGCATACATAATTTCATTCAAGCCAATTTCAACAAAACAACAATAACAATAACAAAAGAAGTGTGTATCTAGAGGGATGCAGATTTGATCAAGTGATTATCAGTAGCAGTTGCTGCCTTTGTTCCATTCCCTACAAACGCTGCACCATAACTTGTAGCTGGTTATCAGTAGTCTATTGCTGCTGCCTAAGCCTGACAAGTTCCTGCATGAGCACATTCTTGTCTCTCTTAAGCCTCTTAACCTACTCTTCAAGACCAAACTTTCCAAACTTTACAAAACCCCCCACATATGAAGATGAGTTTTGTACTTGAAATTGCTGTGGTGGCTGACTTTGTCCAAGAGCAGGCTTTCGTCGATTGAGATGCCTTTAAGCAGGTGTTTCTGACCCCTAAGGAGACATTCGTTTGCAAATTCCTAGCAATCAAGATCAACCTTCCTGAAACCCTGTTCACAAATAGTGATTGCACAAAAAAGGAAAAACTTGCAAAATCTGATGTAAACAAACATGAATATGTCTGATAGCACAAAAAAATTGTAATAACTTGTACAAACCAAATTCAAAGCCAAACTTCATAATAAGAAAAAGTCTCTCATATGCTCAGCAGGAAATCTTTCCAAACGAGGACCAGATAGCTCCATGTTAGATTTTCATTATCTAAATACTCATAGATCAGATAATCAGCATTAAGTGTGCCGTCACTTGAAGAACACATCTGAAATGGGATGCAACCATCAATTAACTCATCAATCTAAACAAAAAATTAAAATTATCAAACAGAGAAATATATTAACAAAGACAATAAAAGTAAATGACGGACAAATCGAACAGACCTCATTGCCTTCGCAGAGCACGGTTTGTGTTCGCAAACTGGGCTCCCTTTCACCGAGCCAGGGTTTGTCTTCGCTCAGCCGGAGATCGACCTTCGCAGGGTTTGTATTCGCTCGGCTGGAGATCGTCTCGCAAAGTCGGACTGCCTTCGTCAGCACCTTCGCCTTCGCTTTCGCGCTTCGGAGAGGAGCTGATTTCGATTTCGCAGTGCAGAAGAGAAGGTCTTTGTGAAAAGTGTTTAACAGTTGGCAAACGGAGGGTGTAGGTTAAAAACGGAGGGTAGTCTAAGGTGCTGAATAAAAATTTTGAAACACCAAGGTATCAGATAAAAAGGTGCCAATAATTCAAGGTATTGGATGAAAATAACCCTTTTTAAAAACTAAAAAACAGGGAAATTAACATCACTGACATATAGTTGACAATAATAAACACGTTAAATCACTAAAAAATTTTATTAAGAATTAAAATTTCAAACTATGATAAATTTTTTTATTATATTTTCTTTTCAAAATTATAAAGATAAATGGTGTAATCACTTTAACGTCAAAGTTTGTCTAAATTCATTCTAAAATTTTCGTTTTAAATTGAGAAACGTTCGTTTTGAGTTGAAACAACATCCATTTTAAGCAAGGAGTCCAAATCCATCACAAAATTATCATTTTTTCTTACTTGAAAAGTTTTTCCCTCACTGTCGATCTCGTTCATCGGCGTCGACCTTCAAATTTGATGTTAGTCCTCCAAGAAAAATGAATTTCACTATTAAAGATTGAAAAAATATCAAAGATTCAAGAATTTTGAAATTTTTTACTGTAAAACAATGACTTTTGAAGTGAGGGATGTCCGTTATAGGTTAAAAGACGTCTTTTAATCTATAAAGGACGTCCCTTATAGACTAAGGGACGTTCATTATAGATTAAAAGACGTCTTTTAACCTATAACGGACACTAAGGGACGTTCATTAATTAAAATATTATAAATTTAGTCTTTCAATAACTTTAAATATTATATTGTTAGTTAAATTACAGTTTTGTCCCTGCGAAGCCACTTGTCGCTAAATTATTGTTTTGTCATTGTAAAAATGCTACAAAGTAATTTAACCGCCAATATAATATTAAAAGTTATTAAAAAACTAAATTTATAATATTTTATAAAAGAATTTTTTATTAATCTAAATGTATAATGGACGTCCCTTAGCCTATTAAGGACGTCCCTTATAAGTTGATAGACGTCTTTTAACCTATAACGGACATCTCTCAGCCTATAAGGGACGTCCGTTATAGGTTAAAAGATCTTTTAAACTATAATGGACGTCCCTCAAATTATAAGAGACGTCCCTCGCTTCAAAAGTCGTCATTTTAAAGTGAAAAACTTCGCAATTCTTGAATCTTCGATTTTTTTTTCAATCTTTAAAAGTGAAATTCATTTTTCTAGGAGGACTAACATCTACTTTGAAGGTCGACACCGACGAACGAGATTGATAGTGAGGGAAAAACTTTTCAAGTAAGGAAAAACGATAATTTTATGATGGATTTGGATTCCTCACTTAAAACAGACGTTGTTTTAACTCAAAACGGACGTGTCTTAATTCAAAATGAAAATTTTAGAACGGATTTGCACAGACTTTGACGTTAGAGTGGTTGCACCGTTTGTCTCTATAATTTTTGACGGGAAGGTTCGCATCGTTCATTTTTTATAATTTGAGGTTTTAGTTGTTAAAAAAAATTCTTAAAAATTTGTTGTTTTTATTATCCTCAACTTTAGGGTCTGCAGTGTTAATTTTCCAACATGAAAAGAAGAATAATATAAATTATAAGAAGCTAAAGATAGGACAACGTTGATTAAACATATGTTGATTTAATATAAGAAAGTGCCAAAAAAGTTATCCCAAAAAAGAAAGAAAATAATTTTTTATTGATAAATTGAAATTTATTATAAATTATTAGAAAATGAAAAAATCAACAACAGTATTTTATAATCAATGACAAATCAACTACTAAAATATTTATGCTAAGAACTTAACCATTAAACTATGGAAAATAGACGCTGCAAATATCATTGTTATGTTTGCCCTTAAACATTTTAATTTTCTTTCCTCCACAGAATGCTACACATTCCTCCGCGGAACGTCAATGCTAAATATGAAGGTTTTAGCGCTGACGTTCCACAGCGGGAAGTGTAACGTTCCGGAGCGGAATGTAAGTAATAATTAAAATTTACAACTTTTCACTGCGAAATGATTACTTTTCGTTGCAGAATTACAACTTTTCGTTGTGGAATTACAACTTTTTGCTGTAGAATTACAACTTTCCAACGCAGAACATCATGCATCGTTCTGCATTCCTTGCCCTAGTATATATAATTGACATTCCTTGCTCTGATGAGTTCACTGATTCCTTGGCGAACCCCGAATTCCTTAGCGAACCTTTGTACTCTCATAGCAAATTTTCTCACTATTTCATCTATTTCAATAGATTCTAAGACAACGAAATTGACTCTCAAGCATAAGGCTGCTCCATTGCAGTCTCAACCTCAACCTTAAGCAAAAACAGACTCGGGTCATGTACACAGACGGCTTGCAACTGATTTTGTTATCGATCAGTTGCAGCGCAGTATACCAGCTGCGGTGGAAGGAGGAGCTCCTATTGTTGAAGGTGGAGCACCCACAGATGAAGTTGGAGCATCTGCGGTTGACCCTGTTATAAAAGCCGAGGTTGAAGCATAACCTTAACCTCAACCTCAGCCTCGACAATGACCAACGTAAGATCAATTGATCTGTTTCCAACCTGTTACAGACATGTTCCACTTCCCACACTTCAGGACTGCCGAAGCGAATGATCAATATGAAGTCGATGTTAAATATCGTTCAATTATTGTGTCTAGAAAGTAGATTTTGAGTCATTGGCTGAATTGAAAATAGAATAATTGGTTGAGGGGGGCTGACTTAGCTGGTTTGTGCAGTTTGGGTGGAAGTTTCTGTGAACGGATTGAAAAATTGTTTTACGCCGATTTCAGATTGTCCATCCAACCATTAAAGGTCCGAACTCACATGTTTGGGTGGGAGTTGAGAATGACTCCCAAGAATATTAACTTGCTGCATTGATGTTTGACGGAGGAACCAAGCAAGCAATATTACCACGTGTCTCGGGAGCCAGATTTCATTAGACGAGGATAAGGTCTGGCAGTGCTTAAAACATTTCATCGTAATCCCGAGATTGCAGAGTTCAAGAAGCCAAAGTCCAATGATTTGAATGCCAAAGCCTGAGTGATCCACACCATCATGACGCACACCATTTTGCCTTGAGATGGACATCGAGACCATGTTAGCTGCACGGATCTTTATATGCTGGAGAAGGTCTTCAACTGAAAGAAAGTAAACATTGTCTATATGATTTTAAGTCACATGTACAAGGTCCTCAACAACCTGGCCAAGAGTCTGCCATTTAATTGGCTTCTTCAGAGTATTGTTGAGTATTATGCGGTACCAATCTCAGATGAAGAGCTAAGAATCAAAGGGAAGGTTGTCGACGTCTAGAGCAAATTGAAAGTGGACCACATGGGGATCTCCAAAGTTGAAGGGGTATAGGTATGCAAGACTTAATCCAAGCCTGCCCCGAAGAATCGAGCTAAAGTTTCCTAGCCACCAGCCCTCTTAGTGGTATGTCCTCCACCCCCTTAGTTGTACAACCTCTAACCTCCTTGGAGAAACAATCTCCACTATCGCCTCTACAGCACATTGAGGATGATACTCTGCAGTCAATGACTTCGCCCTCTCCTCAGACATCTCACTTTACGTCGATACCTGAGGAGATTGTCGAATAGATACGAAGAATGGAAGAGCAAGTGGAGGAGCGGCATCAAATGGTGCTGGATCGAGTTCGAAGGATGGAGGACTGACTTTTATGGATGGAGGAGCATCATCAAATGGGGCTGCACAAAATGCAAATAATGGAGGAGCAACATCAAATAAGGCTGCATCAAATGCAAAGAATGGAGGAGCGAGCAGAGGAGTGCCATCATGAGATGTTGGCTGAATTGCAAAAAATGGGGTAGCGAGCAGCCCCTCCACCATCCTCTCCAGCAGCCCCTCGAGCAGCCTCTCTAGCGTCCTCTTCAACAACCAAATGCACAGACTACTTGTAAGTTATTTAGTTTATACGCAAAATCTATGATTTACTTTATTTGAATGTGACGATAACATGTCTCAAATTTGCCGCACCATTGCCCTCAGACGCCAACATTCTCCTCATATCGTGTTTGCCAAGGTGCAGGAGATAGTTGCTCCCATTCCTCCACCACTAAAAACTGTGAGCGTGGTACGTCTTCGATTTGGTTATCTACGTGTCTGCACTTATTCATGCCTTATTAGTCTGATGGTAACTTGTCAATATTTATTGCAGCTAGGTCAACTGATAGATCTTTTCAAGAAATTTGTTCGTGCAAGTACCCAGAAGAACCTAGAGTCGTGTGCAATTCTTTCAGGGACTTGGGCAAGCTTTTTCATTTTGTATCATTAAGTGTTTTTGACTGGATACTTTTGATATTTAGCCTGCTATTTTCATTTTCAGGTTTAAGATGAGTACCACATCACTAAGATCATCTTCCCGAAGCAAGAAACAATGACAAACAAGGTGAGAATTACGTTATGTTACATTAAGTAGTTCAGAATATTTTATTTTAATACTCATCCTTGTGTTACGTTCTTTATATGCAGTGCTATGCATTGGATGAAGAAAAATACTTCAACGTTCAATTTAAAAAATCACTAATGACATTAGGGTGAATTCAAGTAAGTAAACATCTCGCTTTTCTAGTTTGTCTTTCATGTTTGAACAGTTGTAATGCGTGGTTTACATTTTAGTCACACCCAAAGCAGCTGTGTTTTATGTCGTCCATTGACCTACACACTCACTACCCTTACCAGGTGTTGCTACCTGAAGCAATTGCGATCGTCGTAGTGCCAATGGACAAAGAGAGTTTTGTCTTTTCCTTTCTGTAGATTCATATTGCTTATTGCTTATATGCTGATTTTTTGTCTTTGCCTTTCAACTCGCACGACATCTTTCGATGTACTGGTGAGGGATCACGGCTGCTCCGAAATTGCAAGGAGACCGGCTTCCACCATCACAAAGATCTACTTGATAAGAGTCAATTGTTTACCAAAGGATCTAACGTATACGTGAACCCGCAGTTGTCATTTACAATCATCAATTTGAGGAAGAAATCTCGCAAGAAGAAGGTGGCATCGACTTAGTGTACTTGATGTGTAGGGATATAGATTAAGATACTGATTTTGTTGTACATAATAAAAAATTTATTGTCTCTTTGTGTAGTTAATTGTCTTTTTGCGTAGTTAATTGTTTTAACTTGGATAATATCTGGTTAGATTTCTGGTTTTGATAATGTCACAGGGGGAAGAGACTAAAACAAGGGAAACTCTTAGAAAATTTTCAATTTTTCGAAAGAGAATAAAGAAACTTTGACTCAAATCAAATTATTCATTTCATTCATCATCAACAAACAATTAACATGTTCATTGCAACAATTTAAGCAACATGTGCATACCACCAAAATATATAAGGCAGAGGAATACCGACGTTCCGCGGGGGAAAGTATGACGTTCTGTAGTGAAATGTCAACCTTCCACAGCAAAATGTCAATTTTTTGCATGGCGGAACATCTGAATTCTAAGGTGGAACATGGACTCTTGCTTTGGAACCAGTAGACCGCAATTCCCCTTACTCTGGTTCTAATCTGTCTCAATTACACTTTGTCCAAAATTACATTTTCATAATAATCAATTTTTATTCATCATCAACAACCAAATTATCAATTCAATTACAATCATATAATGTATATGTGCATTATAAACGCAAACCAATTTATCAATTCTATTACAAGCCATATAATGTACATGTGCACTAAGAATCGCTGTGTCTCGAGCTAGTAATACTCGCTCAAGCTTACAATGCTAGCAAAGTAGCATATTTCAAGGAAGGTTACAGTCCACATTTGTGTTTATGGACCTTGCGCATCATATTCCCGTATAACACATTGCAAATAAAATTAGTATAGTTAAAATAACACATGAAAACGTAAACGTAATAATGTACTCGCTTGTGTCTTGAGAACTATGTCAAAACTATCTCGGGGACTATGTCGGGAACTGTGAAACCCAGAAATGTGGTCTGCGAGTTTCCTCTCTGTCGCCTCTACCTCTAGACCTATGGCTACCACATGCATTTGACTCTGGGTCTCTATCTTTCCACATGCAGGAATTGTGCCCCACACCTCCACACGTCATGTTGAGATGTCTCATGAGCAGCACTGTCCGGCTTGAGGCCTGGTCAACATCCTTTAATCTTCGTTTTCGCGGCCTTTCGGGACATCTCTTCAATGGAAGTGACATAATGTAACGACCTAGTTTTTAATTACTTTAAAATGAGTTAAATTTAAAACTTTTATAAAACAACTAAATTATTATTAAAACCTTTCAATTGAAGTCGAAGTTCTTTTATTAAAAACTCAATCGTTAAAACATCTTACTTAAAACTCATTACTTCAATCTTTATTAACAGTGGAAGATTTTATTTATAAAATCTATTTTTCTTAATTAATAGCGGAAGCATAAAATATTTTACAGCGGAAGCATAAATCGTGCATTTTAAAAAGACAATAATTAAACTATTACTTTATATTTACAAAACCCTTTTTCATTTTCTTTTCCTTAGCCTAGCCAACCACAAGTCCTACCCGTGTAAATCCTTAATCAACTGCTCCTTAATCTATTAATCATTTTCTTGTGCGTGTACCTACACCATTAGCAAACTGTGAACCCGAGGCCCAGTAAAAAATGAGATATGCAGTATGATCATGCCTCTCTTTAATTCTTTTTGAATGGGTCCGCCCCAAACCAATCTTTTCATTGCGTTTTGTTCATTCATTCATAACTCGTACGTCGAGCGAAAGATTGAAGGAACTCATGTGTGAGGGTATAGTTTGGTCGGCTTCTAACCTCCTGTGTGTAGCTAGTCCCGTTCCCGACGAGAGAAGGGCGTAAAGCCTAGCTACCAGGCTAGATCTGGACTACCCCTCCGTCCCACAACTCCACATTTTCATTCATTTTAATTACTCGTACATCGAGAGGAAGATTGAAGGAACCCATGTGTGAGGGTATAGTTTGGTCAGCTTCTAACCTCCTGTGTGTAGCTAGTCCCGTTACCGATGAGGGAATGGCGTAAAGCCTAGCTACAAGGCTAGATTCGGACTACCCCTCCATCCCACAACTTCTCTTTTTCTTTGTCTTTCATTAATTTCATTTATTCTTTTCCTCACATAATGCATATGAGTACAACCCCAGAGATAGCACTTCTTACTTGTTTATATTAATACGATGCATGCCAATGCAATTGCTAATATTACAACTACAAGTCATTCTATCCATTCATCAAGGAAATAATAGCAACATAGAAAATAATAATAGTATAGATATGCATGACAATTTAAAGGAAATGATAACAAGATAGATAGGGAATTTAAATTGACAAGAAACAATAATTATAGGCATGCTTAGTAATTTAAAGAAATCGATAACAATGTAGACATGCTTGGGCATTTAGAGGAAACAACAACAATATAAACATGCTTATGAATTCAAGGAAAGTAATTATAACAAAGACATGCTTAACAACTTAAATGAAAGCAATAAACTAAAGAAAACCAATTGATATGCTATCATCCTAAACATGCTTAGCAATTAAATTAATAACATGCGAATAACATAGACATAACAAGTAAAGCAGTATAATAGGAGCACAAACAAACATTTAAAGTAAAGACACTGCTAATGGTGTAGGGCCTCCACTGGCCAAGACTCTATCTCAAATCTTACCTCAAAGTTTTATCGCGCGTTAGCACTTAATTGTTATCCTTTTTCTCTTTCCGATACCTTCATAATTAAAACATTTATCCATTAATAACTTCTCATCAAATCCTATAAACTTTAACACTTAAAAATTCTCATATTCACAACTTAGCAACCAACGGTGGATCATTAACTAACCACAACGTAGATTCATATTCATTAACACCTAATAATACTATCCTCAATTGCCGAATAACCAACCAATAGTGGAGGCTCCCTAATTCCATTAACCAACCAAACCCTCAACAATGGTGATTAATACAACTATCCAAACATATCGAATCAATATATCCACTGAGAGTAATTTAAGGAACCATGATACAACTAAACAACAGGGCATTAATTCATTATCCATTAACACTAACTCAACGGAGCACATAGATATATATAGAAGCACAATTGACAGAGAACAATTCACTCCCAACTTTAGGCAACAAAGAACACATACACAACATATATGCTTCACGAAACCAAAACGCAACCAGCAACCAAGAACATTTCCAAAACCAATAGAAGACATCACCACCAACAGAGTATAATCCTAACATTATTCATCCACTAACATGACAAAAATGTCCAAAAATCCAAAATAAAAAGAAGGAATCATAGTTACCATGAAGACCCGAGAGCAGCAACTCCCAGCTCAACACCCGAGAGCTCCACACTACTAACCTCTCCCTTTCTCGTCTCAGTTTTTCTCCGGAGAGCACTCTGCTCTTTCTCTCCTCATTCTCGGCATTTCAACCTCACCAAGGAGACACTCCCTGCCATAGCTACGGACACCCCTAGACGTCCCAAGGCCATGCCCTGCCACTACCCCACCATTCCTCTACGCACCAAACGCATGTCCATTCTGTCTCCTCCAACCGAGCAGGGTAGAACGGTTCAGACCAAACAGCGAGCTGGACCATAGGCCTTCGACCGTTTTATTGCGAACTGCCAGCTCCCTACCATCCCGACGCCATCCATCTCACCCAATTGCTGCCCCATCGCCATTGTCAATCTATCGCCGTCACCATTCCATCGATGCCGGCCACAGGAAATCGACAGAGCACCAGAGCTCGCCACGACCCGACGCAGCCCCAATGACCCGAGCCCTCATCCCTCAACCCGACGCTCCATTCTATCTCCAGCCGCACGCCATGCGCAGGACGACGCGCATGACCAGAGTCGCCCTGAGCTCACCGTCGTGCTCACCCAACTCATCTCCCTCGTTGCCCTCTTTTTTGTCACTCGGTCTTTCTCTCCCTCTGGTCTTTCTTCTCCAAAATGGCCCACGCCATTCTTTTGTTCATCAGCCAAATCGGTTCACAGCGTGAACCAGTTCTCTTCTTCCCCCTTCCCCTTATTCTTCCATATTAAATTCTAATTCTATTTTAATCCCATTTTTTATTTAAATCTTTCACTTTAATTATTCACTAAATTCTTAATTTCCAAACAAATCCAATTAATCTCATTTCTTCTTCCTCTTTTAATTAAAAGAAACCGAGCCATTAATTTTTTGGACTGAGCTAAACCAACCCGGTTCGATCCAATATTCTCCCCTTCAGAATTGCGTTTTCGGATGAAGGAAGGCATCTGCGCCTCGTCCGTAGTCGTCCCGCATCGTCCCAAAACGCAGGGGACAACATGAGTTGGGTTTTCGGATGCAACCCCTAGTCCTCGTGTCATCCGCGCGCATCTGAAAACTCCAAAATACACTTCCAAATTAATCCTAATAAATTTCATAAATTATAATCTTATGAATACGTTCTTGGTAATACCCCCGATAATTATCTAATTAATCCAAATACCCCTAATTACATTTCAATTATCCTTATTAAATTCTGATATAAAAAGTCGAGGTTTACACATAATTGGATCAAGCTTCGTCACAGGTCACATAATTTGTCCACTGACCGAGTGGATAAAGTGAGAGTACATTCTCATATATATTTCCCAGTGGTAGCACTCATGCACAAAGTTCTAGGGAGATTTTTTCATAAATTACATACACGGGATTGCATGAACACACGGAATGCCAGTCAACTCCCACCGGTAACAATTACAAGTACGCTTGTCCAAATCAACAACGTACTATTTGTTACCATTCCTCACCTCAAACTAAGCGGCACCTAAAAAAACAAGATTCCAATTTTGATCAGCAAGTTGTAGTCTACTAAGCCGATTCTTGACCTGCAAACACAAAAGAGCCATCAACTGCGCCATCTTTTCGTGTTTTTTAACGATCCTACACAAGATACCCTTTCTTATAATCTCAAACATACTGACAATCGGTTTGGCCCAAGCATGTAGTATGTAAATGTTGAAGGACTCGGTCTAGTTGTTCAGACTTATATTGCACTTTGGGATAGAGCTAAAGGCATGTTTGGCCCAAAATCTTGCATATATTCCTTATAGATATGCTTGGGCTGCCGGGTCAAGCAAAAATAGTTTCCCCATCTCTCTCAAAGTGCGTTCATGTTGTGGCTCTAGAAGCACCCCACATTGCATCCTTGAACAACCTGCCTTTAAATTTTTCTTGAAAATTTGTATACATGTGTCGAATGCAAAAATGATGCTCCGTTTGCCCTGTAAACTCTCTGACTGCTGGCACAAATCCCTACAAATATTAACAGTATAAGTCAAATATTCATACACAATGTATAACATAAACATAGATGGCAAAAGCAATCAACTGTATCTTTTGTCTGTTAGAAATGATTGTCCACCTATTATCGGACGGGATGTTTAGATCCTCGAGCAACAATTTTAAAAAACATGCGGTACACTTTAGCTCTCAGAAAGCTCTAGGGTTCGATAATCGCTGAGAAAATCGAGATAAGTGTAGTAAGAATTTATATAAGGCAGAGGATGCATAACGTTCAGAAGCCAAAAATTGTCATTCTACTGCGGAAACCTAACATTGCGCATCAGAAAGTATGATGTTCCGCAAGGGGCAACAACAGACAATGACATTCCACGAGGGAACGTATGATGTTCTGCGGAGGAACAATAAATAAGCATTTTCATATTTTGCATTGACGTTCTGCAGCGGAACGTGTAGTGTTCCGCCACAGAACAAAATTAATATGTTTAACAACAAACGTGACAACGATGTTTGCAACGTCTATTTCCTATAGTTTAGTTGTTAAGTTAGCAAAAATACTTTAGTGGTTGACTTGTCATTGATCACAAAGTAGAGTGGTTGATTTTTTAATTTCACTAAATTGTTTTAGTTTGAATTTTTTCATTCTTACGAGTAAAAATAGATGATAACAATTGGTAGTGTTGGTAGGATAAATATAAGGGAAAATGACAAATCAACCATTGTACTTTGTAATCAATGACAAGTTAACTATTAAAGTATTTTTGCTAACAACTTAACCACTGAATTATGGAAAATATACGGAGCAAACACCGTAATTACGTTTTCTGTTAAAAAGCGTTTTCGTTTTGCTACGAAACGTTGTCTTTCCGTGGCAGAACGTTATCTTTCCACTATTCGTTAAAAAGAGTTGTCTTTCCGAGGCGGAACGTTGTTGTTCTGCGGTGGAAAGACAACATTCTGCAGCAAAAAGACAATTTTTCACAGCGGAACAACAATTTTCTGCTTGCGAAAAAATTATTGTCCACTGCGGAACGATCACTTTC
This sequence comes from Begonia loranthoides, assembly GCA_022433065.1. Taxonomy (NCBI): domain Eukaryota; kingdom Viridiplantae; phylum Streptophyta; class Magnoliopsida; order Cucurbitales; family Begoniaceae; genus Begonia; species Begonia loranthoides. The sequence continues at coordinate 9,151,047 of CM039477.1, read as the reverse complement.
TGCCATAGAACAATTATTTTCCTTTGCAAAAAGTGAGATATTGGTGATGATCACTGGACGATGACGATGGACCAGGAAGAGGAAGGAGAAGATGGTGATGAGAATTGGACGGTGAAATCAAGAAGAGAATTGTTTTCGACAATGAGAAAATGTTTGGAAAACTGAAAATATGGAAATTATTTTTGACGACGGACCGAACCATGACGGAGCTTCCTAACATTATCTTCTATGTAACATTGCTTCAATTATTGCAATTTTAGCATAAAAATTAGAATTTATAGAGAGAAAACATAGAATCGGCGGCGTCTTCACGGTATTATTTCTCAACAGATAATAACAGTGTTTGTAGTGTCTATTTTCATAATTCAGTGGTTAAATTGTTAATAAATATTGTTCAGTGGTTGATTTATCATTGATAAAAAGTATGATGGTTGATTTGTCATTTTTCCTAAATATAATGATGAGAATAGTTTATAAATAATTATAAAAAAAACATGCAATTGACCCTTCCAGGGTTTATTTTATATTTTTTTAACTAAGAACATTTGTTGAGCGGCTAATTTAAAATTAATACAATCTGTCTTTCAAACGTATTACTCATTCAAACTTTGAAACGCTCCAGTCGGAGATTTTTTAATGATGAGTGTGATTTGTGTCGAAGCATTCCCAATGAATTATAATTTAATAATGTACTTGGTTATTTTATGTGCTACAACAATGTTTGTGGGTCATAAAATACTGTTGATAGAGTGTTAGTGTAAAATTAAATCGTTTTTGTATGCAGAGAAAAGGAGTTGTTGCCAGTTGGCGTAAAAATTGACGAAATTTAAGTTTTGTTATGTTTTTTTACTTTTGCTGAAGACAGTTTTGTAGATGTTAAATTAATAATCATTCTATGCAAACTGTGACATAGTTTCCTTAATTTGTATTATCTATGCAAGTTAGTGTATGTATGACATTAGCCTATCATCTGTACTATCTGCAATGATGTAGGTGAATTGATAAGAGAGTATAATCCCTTTGTTCCAGTTTACCACTCAACTCACTCTGCAACATTACTTCTCAATACCAGTGTCCTCGAGGAATTTTGGGCAAACCGAGTTGTCCCCCTCATCGGTTGAAGCCTTCTTCCTCTCCTACTTGCAAATCTGCTCTGAAATGAAATTGCGTACAAGACTCCTCTGAAGAAAAAAATATCAAGTCATCAAAATGGGGTGATCTCTATTTTATCTGTTCTACTTTATCAATCCAATATCGATCTCAAGTTCTGGACGAACACATTTCAAACTTGTATTTTCCTCATTAACAGGCTGTCTACTACCCTTCTTCATCCTCACTCTCCTTATGCTTGCCTTCCTAATTATGGTGCTTTTGAACGGTTGGTTGTGCATGCTTCCCTCATCTCAGGCCTTTCAATCGAATGTGTTTTATTTGTTATAGTCCGAATCACAACGGCTACTTATGCCTCGCTCCTTCTGCTAAAAAGATGTATGTCTCCCGTAAAGTGTTGTGTTCAATGAATCTTCTTTTCTATTTTCATCATTTTCAACAACCACTTCTCGTCTCTCTTCTCTTGTTCCCTCTTTCTCATTTGCGATTCCTTCTCCGTTTGCTAGTTTTTTCCTCTCCATCTTTATCGCTTGCTTCATCACTGTCTTTTTTTCCTCCACGTCGATGTCCTCAATTGCATGATCCACTTACAGTTGTTGGTGGGTTAAACTTACTGTATGGTAGCTCGTGCTCGAGCTGGGATCTGCAGACCAAAAAATTAATTAGCCACTCTATCCTGTGCATCTAGTGAACCTTTTACATATCTTCAAGCAAGCTAAGTACGTTGAATGGTAATCTGCCTTGCACTATGAGATTACTGCTTTGTCTTTGGAGAAGACATAGATTCTTGTTCCTCCACCCATGGGCCCTAAAGTATAAGGCGAAGTGGGCGTAGCGATTAAGGACAAATCCTGGCGGCTCTTTCTCTCAGTACAAAACCCATTTAGTGGCTCAAGGGTAATACTAAAACTGAAGGTTTGGATTGCTTCAAAAATTTTAGCCCCTTCTCAAGCCGCCAACAATTTCAGTTGTGTTGTCCATTACTTTTTCGTGGGTGTTGGTTAATAAAATTGTTAGCTTCATAAGTATTAAGGTTCTCTCTTTCAATTAATTAAATATTTTAATTCTAAATATTAATTCTAAATTTATAACCATATTTCTGCTGACACCACTCCTTCTGCTGCGAATACAAATATTACTGTTGTGGATACAAACATTTCTGCGGACCCTAAATTCTGTGGATTTCACCTCTCATACGTGGACATCTCATTCTGCAAATACCTCATTTAGTGGATCCTCACACATTTGTGGATAATCACATATCCAAACTCACGCTTTCACTGCGAATACCAACATTTCCTCACGTAATTAATTAACATAAGCACACCTGCAGATACTCATAATTCCACAAATATTTACACTTCTACAGTTACACTACAGATGCTCATGCTTTCATTGCAGATACTCAAAAATCAAAATTTCTTTTACATTTGTGGATGTTTGTCCCAAGATAGAACATCTATTTAGGATCTTGTCATGACTAGAAGTGAGCCTAACAGAAACGCTAGGTCGAGTGACTTGATCCTCGGAGATGACCTGTAATACCCTGACTTTTTATATCGGAATTTAATAAGAATAATTGGAAAGTAATTGGGGGTATTTGGATTAAATGGATAATTATCAGAGTATTATCAGTGATATATTCGTAAGATTATAATTTAAGGAATTTATTGTATGATAATTAGGATTTATTGGGATTAAAATATGAAAGAATTATTTGAATATAAAATAAATGGGATTAGAAATTGAAGAGATAAATTAGATAAAAGGAAATTTAATAGAGAATTTAGAGAATGGATTAAATGAAGATTTAGTGAGAGATTAATTAAAAAGGGATAAAATGAAGGAAGGAATGAACCGGTTCACCTTGGTTGGTTGGTCCACGAGCAATTAGAAATCAATGAAGGAGGATTTGGTTTTGGCCTTCGGCCACTTCGCAAATAATAGAAAGAAAACAAAGGAGAGGGAGAGAAGGGAAGAGCCAGCGAAGACAAAGGAGAATGACAGAGAGACGGGGGAGCGAATCGGGTTAACGACAATGAAGGCTCAGGTTTGTTCCGGCGGGCGTGCGAGCGACTGGCGATGGATTGAAGCGTCGGGCTTCGTGGGTCTATTCGAGGCAGCGTCGGGCGTCGGTGTTCTACCGATTTTGGGTGTCTGGCGACGCACGGCGACGACGAGATGGCGAGGGCAAGGAGGCTACAATGGAGGCATTGACGTGGCGAAGACAGGAGCTGGCAATTTCCAGCCTTAGGTTGCTAGGCAGGGGCTGGCGGTTCCCGAGGTAATCAGCTGGTCCGGTTTTCAGTCCGAACCGGTCTGGCTCCTACTCGGTTGAAGATGACAATAGAACGTGTAAGGAATGGTGCTGTCAGGGCATGGCCATGGCAGAGGCAGGCCATGGTGCACCTCTCTCATGGATTGAAATGCATTGGGGAGAAAGTTGGCAGGGAAGAAATGCTCTCTGGTGAGCGGTGCCATAGGAAAAGAAGATTGGGAGAGAGGCAGAGTGTGCTGGAGGTGAAGGTCATAGAGAGTGATTCTCTCTTCGGTGATGCAAACTGGAGAGGAGTTAATGGGTGAGAAAAATGACAGAGAAGGGAGATAGAGATACTACTCTCGGCTGCCTCTGGTAAGTGCATTCCTTCTCTTTATTCCAGATTTTTGGACATAGGAAAAATGTTAATTTGATGTTTTAAATCAACTTGTTGGATGATAGTTCTCTCATGGTTGTGATACCCTTTGGTTTGTTTCTGCAACTGTGAATAAATTGAATACGTTGGATGTATGTTATGGGAAATCAATATTCTGTTGCTGGGGTTATATTCTGTGGGGTCGATTTGTGAATGTAGCACTGTGTTGGTTATTTTCCACAAGCATGAATATGTTGGAATTATGCTCTGTATGGCCTAGATATACTCTCTGTTGTTAGATTTGGTTGAAGAATATTTTGGGATGAATGCTCTTTGTGATTTAAGGTTAGCAGTGAAGCTGTGATCCCTGTTAAATCATGTACTCTGCTTTTGTTTGGATTAATGTTTTAGGTTATGGATAATGCTCTAGATGGTTTTGATAATGTCATGTTATTTAAATATAATAAATATTAATGGATTTGAACTGAGAAATGCTATGAATGGAAAGATATTCTAATGGAGGGTTTGCTGTTAAGGATAGTTAGCTGTTGACAGAAGTTTTGTTATTTGCATCAGCTAGGGCTACAGTTAATTGTGTTAAGAAATATTGGTTTGTGAAATTCTGTAAATAGTTATTGGAGAGATTATTAACAATAATTAATTGTTATTAATTATGAAGGTTTTGAAAAGAAGAAGAAGGATAAAGATTAAGTATGAATACACGTTAAAGCTTCAAAGTAAGAAATTGAGATAGAGTCGTTGGCCAGTGAAGGCCCTACACCATTAGCAGTGTCTTTTTTTAATTGTTTGTTTACGTTTCTACCATGCTGTCATATTATGCCTATGCTAATTGCACGTTATTAACTCAATCTCTGAGCATGTTTAGGGTGTTAGTTTGTTTCTTCTAAATTGTCGAGCATGCTTAGATTAGTATTGTTTCTTTAGAATTGCCAATCATGCTTACATAATTGTCTTTTAAATTGTTAAGCACGCCTATGTTATTATTGTATCTTTGAATTGTTAAGCATGTCTTCATTATTGTTTCCTTTAAATTATCAAACATGTCTATGTTGCTATTGCTTTCTTTAAATTACCAAGCATATTTTAGAGTATATCGCTATGTATAGCATGTTAGTAAATTTTCCATGTTCTATATTGTTATATTATTGTAATTTTTGCTTCATATCTCCTACTTTTATATTACTGTGATTACTGCTTTATGTCGCATATTTTTATATCGTTACGATAATGTTTCTCATTCACTGACATGCATCATGATAATAGAAACAAGTAAGAAGTGTCATCTCTGGGCTGGTACTCATATGCATTACGTGAGGAAAAGAATAAATAAAATTAATGAAAGAAAAAGAAAATGGGAAGTTGTGGGGCGGAGGGGTAATCCGAATCTAGCATGGTAGCTAGGCTTTACGCCCTTCCCTTGTTGGGAACGAGACTAGCTACACACAGAAGGTTAGAAGCCGACCAAACTATACCCTCCCACATGAGTTCCTTCAATCTTCCGCTCAATGTACAAGTAAATGAAATGAATAAAATGGGGAGTTGTGGGGCGGAGGGGTAGTCCAGATCTAGCCTGGTAGCTAGGCTTTACGCCCTTCCCTCATCGGGAACGGGACTAGCTACACACATGAGGTTAGAAGCCAACCAAACTATACCCTCCCACATGGGTTCCTTCAATCTCCTGCTCGACGTACGAGTTATGAATGAAAGAATGAATGTAAATAAATGATTGTTTTGGGGCAGACTCATTCCAAAAAAATTAAAGAGAGGCATGATCATATTGCATATGTCATTTCTTACTGGGCCTCGGGCTCACAGTTTGCTAATGGTGTAGGTACACGCACGAGAAAATGATGAATAGATCAAGGAGCAGTTGATGAAGGATTTGCACGGGCGGGACTTATGGCTGGCTAGGCTAAGGAAAGAAAAAGGAATAAGGTTTTTGTAAATATAAAGTAATAGTTTAATTATTGTCTTTTAAAATGCACAATTTATGCTTCCACTATAAAATATTTTATGCTTCCGCTATTAATTAAGAAAAATAGATTTTTATAAATTAATTATTCTGCTGTTAATGAAGATTTAAGTAACGAGTTTTAAGTAAGACGTTTTATAGATTGTGTTTTTAAGAAAAGAACTTCGATTTCAATTGAAGGGTTTTAATAAGAATTCAGTTGTTTTATAAAAATTTTAAATTTCATGCAATTTTTGAAGTAAAGAAAAATTCGGGTCGTCACAAGATCCAATCAGCCAGCTTATGGATTTCAATGCTAGTCACTGTTAGAGTATGATCAGCGCTTATCATGACTTGGAATAAGAAAGTCTTATTGTGTTGGATATTATACCAAGTTTATGAAGTTGTCCCAATATATCAGAGATATGGACTCAATTGATGAAATGATAAAGTTTAGGAAACATCTGAAGCCTAAAATCCAACATCAATTATCAATTATGGAATTCAGTTCTATTTCAGATGTGGTTGCTACTGCTTAGCGAGTTAAAGCTGCTTTGGTTGAACAGTTTCGTGAATACAAAAGGAAAGTTAAATAAGGAACAGCAAGTAGGTGGCACAATGACCAAGAACGATAAAAAAATGAGTCAAAACAAGGGTGGACACAATCAGAGTGGAGCTAGTGGATAGTCCAGTGATATTCCTTATGCTGCTTGGCATTCAGGCCTTTATATTTGTTATACCTGTGGACAACTTGGACATTTGAGGAGGAATTGCCCAGCAAATCATAAACCTTCACAAACTAATTCAACGCCTGCTTAGTGAGTTTCTGTGAGGCCTAGTTTTAGAGATGACAGAAGATTTTCTAGAAAAAATCAGCGTGGTTATTCTCGACCATAGAGATTTACTTCACTGCAGCTGGTTGGTTATGGACCGTCATTTTAGTAACAGTATCAACCTACTAGTACCAACTTTTAAAGGTCTACTGGGTATCAGCGTAGTTATGCATCTAGTGCCACTCCTATAGGATCTACTAGTTTGATGGCTGGAACTACTCCTAGTTCATCAAGGGGTAGATTTGGTTGCAACAAAAAGGGCAAAGAGAAAATAACTCACCAAGCTTATGTAGTTTTAGGATCTGAGCCTCTTGATCAGTCTTGCCAAGAAGGCATCATTGATGGTACGCTCCCTTTATTTAGTACTATGGTGCATGTATTGTTTGATACTAGTACTACACATTCATTTGTTTTTGCATCTTTTGTTCATGTTTTGGGTGTGACTGTAAAAAAGCTAGAAAATTCCCTGATTTTGAGTAATCCCATGAATAATAGATATGAAATGTATCTTGTTGTTTGATCTAGTGCCCTTATTGTTAGGGGGCATGAATTATCAGTTGATCTGGTAGTATACCTATGGATCAGTTTGATGCAATCCTATATGTAGATTGGTTGAGCCTATATAAAGCTAAGATTGACTGTGATAAGAGAAATATCACCCTTACGTTGGAAGATGGAACAATTCTAGTGCATCCATGTAATATCCACATATTTCCTATTGATCATGTACTGGGAGCCTGTTTGGGTGATCAGAGGAGATTGGAGCTTTACAGGAGTGTTTTTACTAGTAGCGGTGACGTTGTTACTATTAGCCAGGATTCTGATTTTTCAGTGGTTTGTGATTACCTTGATGTTTTTCCTAAGGATCTGCTTTAGGTTGCTACCCAACCGCGAGTTTGAGTTTTGTATTAATTTGATGTCCGATACTACTCCAATTTTGATTGCTTCGTATTACGTGACTTCTACTGAATTGAATGAATTGAGAACCTAGTTGAATGATTTAATGCAAAAAATGTTTATTTAGAATAGTATTTCATGGTGGGGTGCACCAGTCTTATTTGCAAAGTAGCACGATGGTTTACTTTACTTTTGCATTGATTACCGAAAATTGTATCATGTGATAGTCAAGAACAAATATTTGTTACCAAGAATTGATGACTTGTTTGATTAACTAGGAGGATCTATGTACTTCTTGAATATCAATTTGAGATCTGGTTATCATCAACTAAAAATTCATGAAGAAGATACTTCGAAGATGACTTTTTGGACTTGATATGGACACTTTGAATTTATGATGTTTCCGTTTGGATTGACTAATGCACCAACTGCTTTTATGAACCTTATGAATTGATTCTTTCGGCCTTATCTTGACCAGTTCATGGTAGTCTTCATACATGATATTTTGATATATTCTAAGACTCTGGATGAGCATATGGAGTATCTAAGAATTGTTATGCAGACGCTGAGGGAACATAAGTTGTATGCAAAACGAGAAAAATGCAATATTTGGATGAGTGAAGTGAAATTTCTAAACCAAGTTGTTTCTCAAAATGGCATTTTCATGGATCCAACTAAGATTGAGGTCATCTTAGAATGGAAGCCACCCAAAAATGTTACTGGGGTGCATACCTTATTTGGGTCTAGTTCGTTATTATGGTCGATTACTGCAAAATTTTTCTTCTATTATTATGCCGCTAATGGAATTAACAAGAAAGGACGTGAAATTTATTTGGAATGAAAAATGTTAGACAACTTTTGATGAACTCAAGCAAAGATTGACTACTGCTCCAAATTTGGTAGTACCTTATGAAAGTTTGCCTTATGCAGTGTATACGGATAAATCAAGAGTTGGTTTGGGTTCCATTCTGATGCAACAAGATAAAGTGATAGCTTATGCATCTCGGTAGTTAAAGATGCATGAGTGGAATTATTCATCTCATGATCTAGAGCTTGCGGCTATCATTTTTGCCTTGAAGATTTGGCAAAGCTATTTGTATGGTGCTAAATTCTAAGTATTCATATCACAAGAGTTTAAAGTACCTCTTCTCATAATGTGATTTGAATCTCCGACTACATCAATAGGTGAAATATATGGAGGACTACGACTTCAAAGGAAATATGTCATTTAAATAACCATTTGTAAATCATTTCGGAAGCGTAAGAAATCTTAAAAGGAAATACGTCATTTAAACATTTCATCTATAAAATAAAAGCATTTCATCTAATAAATTTTGACCATTACTTCATGGATTCATAACTGTTTACTTTCATTTGTTCATCATTGTTTACTTTCCTTTACCTTTGCCTTGCCAGCCCGAATCTCATGTGTGTGAAATCTTCCATCCCTGCTCCGTTACGTGTTCATCATTTTCTTCTTATCTGTCCATTGTTCTACCTACACCACAAGTAAGGACGTGAGCTTACGCTCAGTAAGGAGATGGGGAAAAATAATATACATTTCTCTCTTTAGTTCTTGTTGGAATGAGGGCCACCCAAACCAACTCTTTCATTAGGTTCATTTTGTTCGTTCGTTAAAAACTCGTACATCTAGCCTGGAGATTGAGGGTTTTCCTTTGAGATGGCATAGTTGTACGGAACCTAACCTCCTGTGTGCATACTAGTCCCTTTCCCGACTTGGTAAGGGTGTATCCTAGCAGCTAGGCTACATCCAGACTATCCATCTACCTCAACTCCCTTTTCCGGCATATACCCGCCTTTAGGGTTCTTTCTTTCTGTCCCGGCATATACCCGCCTTTAGGGTTCTTTCTTCCTGTCCCAGCATATACCCGCCTTTAGGGTTCTTTCTTTCTGTCCCGGCATATACCCGCCTTTAGGGTTCTTTCTTTCTTTTCCGGCATATACCCGCCTTTAGGGTTATTTCTTTCTTTTCCTCATTCATGCATGTGGGTACCATCCGAAGGTTACCCCCTACTTGGTTTCTATTATCATGAAACATACATATTATAGAATGCATTAACAGAAACTGAAACTGAAATGAACATCGAAGTAAACATATATTAAACTTGAGCATACAAAGGATTACAATAATTAAAATGACATGAATACAATAAGACAATAAAATAACGCGCGGCACTAACATGTTCATCGAAATCTAAACTAACATACAAACATGCTTGAATTGATTACCATGAGGCCATACTCAACTATTTCATTACTAACATGCTCATTAGACTAAGCTAATGTTATATTTAGTGCATACTATAATTTCATACTTAAATCTCTTAACATATGCATAAGAGTCTAGTGAAAGAGTTCAACATACTTCTCCTATGTAAACAAAGTTTATCACCATTTTGCTTCACACCAATTTAATAAAATCATGCTCGTTAGATTGCATTTAACTAAAATCAGAGGGTTCCTAAAGAAAACAATAAGAATCTGAAATGACTTACACCATTCATGCATTTTAAACCCTTGTTCTTTAGGTCATTCAATCTCATCATAGCAGTTTTTATCTTCTACTTTCGTTCATTCTCATCATACATTCCTCTTTCATTTCATCATTCATGAAACCCGTAAAGAGTTCATTCGTAGTATTCTCTATTCTTCTCTAGCTTAATTCACTTTCTTTTTCATTTCATTATTCATCATAACAAGAATAAATTAGACACGAAACTACTCACACACACTTTACTTGGGTGTAGGGCACAATGCCAAGACAACCCATTCTTTACCTCGTAGCTTTATCGTGCATTAACGCTTAGCCGTTATTCTTCTTCTCTTCTTCTTTGTACCTTCAAAATTTAATAACTTTTAATTATTAATCAAATCAATTAATCATTCGTCGTCTTTTACTATCTTTAATTCTTATACGTTGCTTACTAGAGTTTTCTAAACAAAACCTTTTCGTTAATTATAATGAGCTTAATTAATTAACCTAAATCAATAACGTCTAGAAACTAAGTTTAACGTATATCGAAAATCAACAAGATTCCATCCATAAATTATTGGCCTATATACCAAAGCCCAATAACAACATCTAAATCAAGTCATAAACTATTTTTACCCAATTCTCATGATATCTTTATTCCAATTAGTGAACTGAAACCAAAATCAACATGTATAAATTAGTCCAACATTACACTTCATATTTCCCCAATTCCTTTATGTTTTTAATAAATTCTGATTTAAACCAACATATTCTTCATTACCATATTCTTCATTAACCTGTTCATGCTTTCAAAATACCAATAGTGTACAACAATTAGGAGAAACATTTCTAATGCATAACATAACAACAAAGGTCATCTCACTACATAAACCCATTAATAACCTTCATCCAACAACTAGCACCAAGCAACAACTTAATCAATTGTCCGCATATGTTTTATAACCCTACAACCACATTACAATTTCTGCATAAAAACATTCTACAATTCATCCAACAGGGGGTCTGGATTAAAGCAAATATAGATCCAGATCTAACAACAAAGATGATCTTCCATTTATTCTGAACATAACCCAATCTAATAACACCATTAATAAAGCTCAACAACCAACAAAGCATTCTTATTATTCCTTTTGATCCAAATAATATGGCAGCAAACATTATCCCATAATAGAGTGCCCATTCATAGCAGAACTAATATCATATTTTCATACTTTCGAAAATGACCAATAAAGAGCAATAGTCACAAAGTTGCAGAAACAAATCAAAAGTTATCTCAACTAACAAAGAATTCTCCACTATTATCCAATGATTTGCAACTAGTTTTTCAGAACACCTATTCTCATCCATGATTTATTGACAAAATCAATGTACTTTACAGAAATTCAAGATCTATTATTCCAGCAGCAGATCAACATCTCGTTTACAGAAGACATAAACCCAACAGAATTCATCCAACAACTCATTCAGGACTCTTGAACTGAATAACTCAACAACAAAGTCAACTATATCCAAAAACATAATCAACACACCAAAACAACCAAGGAAAAATCCTTACCAACAACAGGGGACTCTCGGCCATCAACACCAAGAGGAAGAGAGTTTTGCTGCCACTCCAATTCTTCTGTCCAATTTAATAACTATAGCCAATACCCAGAAAGACAAACACTTAAATGCTTCAACAACTGCCATAATTCTCCTAATTAATTTACCCGACAACCCACCTTATTTTCTTCTGCTTTATCAAGTTGTTTGTCCTCTTCTCCAATTCTCCCATAATTCAACGAGTGTGCTTTCCATCTGTAAAGGAAAGCACATGCAAGTGTCGGCCAGAACAAATGAACTGGTCCAAGTGAACCAAAGGGACCCTCTGACAGACTGGGTGGGGTCCAACGAGGAACACCCTGCCGATTTCCAAAATCCCCACTGATTTCATCACTGAACTTCACTGTTGACCACTTCTAGCCCAAAAATTGATCCATCCAATTCGTCAAAACTGCCGAACACCAAGCTCCAATCGGGAATCGTCCACTTCGTTCCTGCCATGCCCGATTGATCAAAAGCAAAGGAGGAGAAAAAGGCCAACGGAACTCACCTCAACTCGTCGCCGGAAATCGCCTGCAGGAGCAGCTCTGATTTGACCCGCGAGCTCGTCCAATCCGAGCCCTAGCCGTGATGTCGTCCATCCTCGTCGCTCGCAGTCGCTCGCCGGGAGGTCACCGTCGCAGTCACCAAAAGCTCGCCCGCCGTCGCACAGCCGAGCCCCACGTTTCGTCGCCGGCCGTCGCCCGCCGTCGCCCTTCCGATTCGTTCTCTTCCCCTTGGCTCACACTCTCTCTCCCTCCCCTGTTATTTGCTCTCAACCCGTAAATGGCAAAGGCCATTTGTTGTTTTTATTATTATTATTTTTAATTAATTATTTTTCTTTTAATTCTTTAATTCTAATTAATCAATTATATTAATTTATCACTAATGTAAAATCACTTTTTCACCCAATCAAAGTTATATTAATAGTTTAATTAAATCTTTAATTTAATTAAATTATTCTTAACCGGATTCCAAATTCTATTATTATAAGTATCGTTCGATGATTATGATTGACGATTACATCCTCGATAATACTCCGATAATTATCCAAATATTCCAATTTCTCTCTAAATTATCCTCATTAAATTCTGATATAAAAGTTTGGGGTATTACATATTTTATGGCTCGTTAAATTTTTATATTATGCGTAGTTTTTCACTATACATATTTAATTAAAGCAAGCATATAAAAATTATTTGATCAACTTGGTTGTGTGAACTGATTTCAATCGACCTAATTTGTGGTCCTATTTTACTTTACGCACATTCGGCCATAGGAGGATGTATTTGTTTGTTGTTAATTAGAGTAATGGGGCAACTGTATATGCCATGTCCCCTAGCGCAAAACCCTAAACCTGATCAATGTCTTTATGTGGCTTTTGCGATTGCCAAACATCATTGTTGTTATATGTTATGTTTATGTCATGATATACTCAGAGTCCGTATGTAGCTCCATTTTCACTAAGATTTTATTTTGGTACAACAATGATTTATTTTAATTGGTCTATTTTAATTACGTACCACATTATAGTAGATTGTTTTAAATGTTTGTCATTCTGTATAATTTTCTAAAATAAATTTATGAAATACCAATTTTAAGACCATGCATTCTTAATTACTATTTTAATTAATTGTTGAATATAAAACTTTATTCATATTAGTTTAGTCAACTCACCTCAGTTGACTCCCCCATTTCATAACTTTATTAGCAGAACTATCAATTGCCGATCTATGATTAAATTTTGGCTGATATTTTTAATTCTAGCATTTTTAATAAATTTCCTTGAAAGATATTTTGTAAGGTAGATTTTATTATGAATTACTGTAATTTCTTTTTTTTTTTTGTATACTTATTTTTGAATTATATTGCTACATTATTTGATATCACTTGCTGGACCTGTTTGACCCATGTTTTATTAGACCCTGACTTTTGAATAATTTATCATGACTTCTGCTGCTAATTAATGCAATTTAAGAAAAGGGTCTGACGAATCTGTTCTTTTGAGCTAGATCGTTCATCGTTTTGTCTTAGATCCTTTGTGGGTCGTGACGAATGTATTTTTTGCAACTTTGACAAAATTGTAGTTCATCCATAAAGAAAAATAGACAGATCTCTAAGGGCTATCATGTATTAGTTTAATAAAAATATGATTAAGAAGATTAATTGGTTTTATACAAAAAAAAAAAAAAAAAAACGTATCAAAAGTCTATTTTGTTGTTTTATTCCAATATCTTCTTGCCCATAAAGTATTATCTTTTGAATTTCTGCTAAGTCGAAAGATTTTCGTGTATATTTCATTGTTTTTGAAAATTATATACAAAACAAAATAGATAACTAGGAATTATAAAGATTAAATAATAAAAATTACCAAAAAAGAGAGTGCTCAAAGCTTTCCATTATGCATGCCATATACAAACAATCAGTCAAGTAATGAAGTAGAGGCGTATGTTTGAGTTTATCAACTTTTATAGATGCAGAAAGTTTATTTGCTCAAAACTATTTGTCACTATAAAAACAGACCAATATAACATAAGATATTAAAAATCAATTAATAAATTATAACTAGAGAGAGAAGAGGGAATGAGTAAAATTATTTGAATTATCGGTGGAAAATCCAGCATGAAAATAAATTTAAAAAAAAATAATTAATTGTTTCTAATTCATTACAAAGAGTATATTTTTTTAAATATATATATATATAAGGTCAAAGTAGGAAGTGGTACACAGTTGTAATAAAATTGTACCTCATTCTGGGTCATGACTATCATAATAATCATATTCAAAATACACAAAAGAATGGAAGGTTGGTTTGGATGAAGGGGGTAGAGTAAATAGTAATAATTGGAAAAAGTTAAGAATTTCCAAATTAAAGACTCATGATTTATCAATTACATATTAATGGAGGAGGAATCTGAAAATGGAGTTAGACAGAGACAATTGGGACTTGGCAGTGGACTTCGTTAAACTCAAACCCGACTTCTATTTCTTTTGTAAAGAGGAGTTAACGCATTTGAAATAGAAAAAGAGTTCAAGAAAAGTTACAGAGACAATATTTGTGGGAGAGAAGAAAAAATGCAAAAACAAAAAAAGAGTTGAGCTGCTCTTGTGCACTAATTAATTTCAATAGAGGTCAATTTTGTTTTAGTGAATATTTTTTTAAATATTTATTTTATAAAAAAAATATTATAAATCCTACATTTCGCAGAGTTTGCCTTGGTGTGAACTACATAAACAAATTCTTTCCTTTGTTTTCTTAATTTCTGCAGGTAAATTGACTAAAAAATAATTGGATGATACTTCTTCTATCTCTTACATTCCGTCCCACACCACCACCCAAATACCTGTGGCATTATTGTTAGGAAAATTGAATTTTTTTTGTATGGGTATATTAGTTTTTCATTTTACCCTATTTTGTCTATTTACTTTTCCCTTAAACCTTGTATTATTATTCTCTCTATTTCATTATATGAAACCCTAACATCCATTTGTCTCTCTTTCTTTCTTTCTCTATTTGATGACTTGCATAATTTCTTCTTACATCTTTGAATAATTTTCATGGTATCAAAATGTTTAATTCATTCCACAGTTTTCGCAGATTCAATCTTCTCCAACCGACGCGACTCGTTTTCGCCTCAGTCGATTCTCCTTTCTTTGGATATTGTCTCTTTGATCAATTGGTAATTCGTATTCCTATCTCTAATTGATTAGCGTGGATATTTTGTGTAAGAGATAATTACTATTGGAATAGCTGGTGAAAAAGATGATTCGCTTCAGTCTATTAGTGTGTAATTGAATGGGCAAAATTATTTATATTGGAGTTATGTGATGAAATTTTTTTTGAAAGGAAAATGTATGTGGGGATATGTTTCTAGAACATTTGTTAAACCTAGAGATGGTCAAGATGAGAAATATGCAGAACACATTGATGTTTGGGATTATTATAATTCAAAAACCATCACTTGGATAGACATCCAACTTGCAAAGTATGAGACAACCAAGGAGATTTGGGATCATCTAGAAAGATTGTATACCCAGTCTAATTTTACAAAGCAATATCAGTTAGAGATTGATATTCGTGCTCTTCAACAAAATAACATGAGTATTCAAGAGTTTTATTTTGCTATGTCTAATTTTTGGGACTAACTAGCCCTTACAGAATCAGTACAGTTACAGGAATTTGCAAGAATAATGTTTGGTTCAGTTTTTAATGGCTCTTTAAGGTGATTTTGAAGGCTTTCGCAGCACAATTTTGCATCGTAATCCCCTTCTGCCTATTGATTTTGTGGTAAATGAATTATTAGCTGAAGAGATCCACTTGAAGTCACAAATTGATAAAGGAATTCTTCCTTCTCTTAATCCATCAGTTTATGTGGTCCTTCCTAGGACTCCTTCTCATAACCAAAACAAGTCGTAAGCAAAAGTCGGCTATGATGAGTGTAGTTTTTGCAAACAAAAATGTCACTGGAAGGCTCAATGTGCCAAGCTATTGAGTAGAACACAAGCAATGCAACAATCAGCTCTTTATAAGCTTGGTAGTATTTCACAACAATAATCTTTTAAACCTACATTACCCAATATGGCAGCAGTTGTTTTATCCACAGATTCAGAAAGCACCCCAACTCCCAGTACTACAATCGTCGCACTCATAAAGCAGTTTCAGAAGTTTCTTGCCTCGTAACCATAAGTTTTGTTATCCCCTTTTAATATAGGCTTGTCCTCTAGTAGCAAATCAGGTATGTTCTCTCTTATATGAGTCCTTGATTCTAGAGCTTTACATTATATGTCACCTGATTTCAGTTTTTTTTAATTAGATGAGTTAGTTAGTGCACAAGTTTAGACAAATCAAATTGTTTACATGCTTGAATTAACTAAATTAGTTAACATGCTTAATTAATTATCATTTAGCTAAGTTGGTTGATGAGTAAACATGCTAGATATAAAGTAAGACAACCAAATGGTAACGGAACAATAATGATGGAAATATCAGTTTATAATTAATAACTAAACAACTGCAAGAATTAAGTCGTCACTCAATTGTTTAACAATTCAGACTTAACTTAACCCATTCGTCTAAGCATTTATCGTTCGTCAACTGTTTATGTCTAAGCATTTATAACAAAGCTAATAACAAAGAACAAAGAAAATAACAAAGGAAATAGAAATCCATGGACTACCAACAGTGAAACATTACAGGGAAACAATAATCTACAAAACTAACAAAGAAATATCACAGAGTTAATAGAAATAATTCACAGCATACTAGCATTCTACACTATCTATCAAGGAATTATTTAACAGCAAGGAAGACAACCACAACCAAGAAATCAATAGGAATGCATTTAAACACAGAACAATTCAAGGAAATATCATAGAACTATCAATAATCTATAACATACTAACATATCTATGCTATCAACATCAAGGAATACACTCACGCACACTACTTGCGGTGTAGGGCCTCCAAATCGCTAAGACACCCCTAATTCCTTACCTAAGTTGAAGAACACTAACAAGGAAAGCAAAGGATCCAAGTCTTCATGTTCCAGCTCCTAGCTTCACAAACAACACTCCACAACTGCAGCTCCCACCTCACAGCACTTGGAGCTTCACAGCAGCTCACTCACGGTCACACCTAGCCCATCACAACAACCCACACTTCACTTAATCTACAATCTCTCACTCTCAGAAGCTCCCTCTCTGACCCTCACTCTCACGGTCATTCTCTCGCTAGAAGGAGGGCCCTCACACAGAAAGGAGAGAGCTGAACAAAATGGAAGAGTGAAGGGGAGAAGTAGCTAAATCATACCTAGAGGAGACAAAATGTAGCTGGAGGTAGGGAGGGGTCGGCTACGGGCATAGGGAGGGCGACATTGTCGTCCAGGGAGGGGGGAAGAGTCATTTTTGTCGGGGAGTTAATGACTACACGACAGAAGTTTCGATTT
The DNA here is from genome assembly GCA_022433065.1 of Begonia loranthoides. Classification (NCBI taxonomy): domain Eukaryota; kingdom Viridiplantae; phylum Streptophyta; class Magnoliopsida; order Cucurbitales; family Begoniaceae; genus Begonia; species Begonia loranthoides. The sequence goes on along the minus strand of CM039477.1, from coordinate 9,133,561 downwards.
TAAATCCCTAAATTTATGTTGAACTGAGTTTTTTCGACCGAGTGCCGACACACTGGTCTCGTCCGCAAGGCTAAAATCTCACAGGCTAAATGGTTTCTTCGGACGGGGAAAGGTGTCCTCAACCATGTCCATACCGTCCGCAGGCGATATTCGGATGCAATATGGCTTCCACATATAGCGTCTGCATGCATCCAAAAGTGTCCCAAAATCGGAATAGAGGCGAATCGAATGAGGCTACTCCAAGTCTGCAGTCGTCCGTAGTAATCTGAAACTGTCTAGGATTTGGACAGATTCAAACCGGACGCGGCTACTCCACGTCTACACTCATCCAGACTCGTCCGCAAGTCTGCGACACAGTACAATCAGGACGCGAAGTCACGTCCTGAGTCGTCCCAACCCATTCTTTGTATTTGCGGACGACACAACTCGTCCGCAGTGTTGTCCGCAGGCGTCCGAAAACACCCTGGACAGCTTTTCCTCACGTTTTCTCACTTAGCTCCTACCCCATAACACTTTTCCCATAAGTACATGTCATAAAATGACACGTATAAATACACAATGTAATATCCTAATAACCCATTTGTTTAATTACATCGCGTAAACGAGAAAAACGTACCGGGAATACCTCTTAGACCTAACGCTCTAGAATGTCCTCGGTAATAACCTGACAATTATCCAACTGAAAAAGTCAGGGTGTTTGTAACGCCCCGCGTTTGTAAAACCTTTTATTTCTTTATATTTTCAGTCATAAAAATTTTTCGTTTTCTTTATTCTTAAAACGTGTTCAATAAAAACATATCAGAGTAAATTAGAGGAATAATTTCAAAACATTATTTAATAAAAGTCCATTTATTTTACAAAATATTATCGAAATAAAATCATTATTTAAAACTACCCGATTATTTCTGTGAGCCGTAACCTTCAGGTCAAATCTGGTTGATAACCCAAGACCTCAATCAGCAATGTCTCTTCCTCCGCATTGAGATCAATATAATCAACTGCATCACGGGTAAGAAAATGAGCTTAATGCTCAGAAAGAAATAGAATGTATGCTTATGCAGTCGTTATCCAGAAAAGAACCTATCTTTTCTTCCTTTCATCATTTCTTTTTTCCTTTCCTTTCCTTTACATTTTCTTTCTGTATCAGAGATAGGATACATTTGTTGGTATGACTTAACCAACTCCATACTCAACATGAGCTGGAGGTTTACATCAGGGGTATCACCACTACCGTCACTTAATCTCTGTCTTTTCTGACGTTGAGGACTAAGAGCAGGGATACATCTGTTAGTCTTGTGGCTTAACTAACTCCACACTCTACATGAGTTGGAGGTTTCCATTAGGGGTGTCACCACTAAGCACCGTCACCCTCTCTCCCGAACTTTCACACGCCAATTTACGTTTATTCATTCATTTTTATTACTTTATCATGCAATGCATGTCACATTTTCATAAGTCCAATCGTGATGCATGAATGCCAATTCATATTCAATCTCTAGCAGTACACAACAGTCTATAACACATATCGAAGGAAACATTGAAGCAGTTCATAATATCTTAACGAAATTAAAGCAGTCAACTATAATCCATGCTTAAACTCAAACTGTTCATATATTTTCACAAATAGCAGTTTACAGTTTATTTAGCAGAGAACGATTCACATACTGATTAACAGGGATAATATATATGTTATTTAACAAGGCAGTTTATATGACAATCAAAAAGGGTAAACAGTTCATATTTAATCATGATTGAACAATCATAAAATCGCATATAGTTTCTCACATACAAGGTAGAATTATCCTATCTAATCCACACAACAACCTATTAATATTTCTAACATGTCTCTCAACTAACAAGCATTCATTACACAACATTATCCTTTTGTTACTGATCCAAAAATAGAAAACTTGAATGATTTAGATTCTCCATCTAATTTAACAAGTAGTAATATGGAATAATAGATAATTATTAAAGTAATTTTTTTCATGATTTAATGCTCTACGGTTTATCAATGATTCTCAAATATTCCCAAACCACTACTCAAAATTACAGATTTATATTTCTAAATAGTGCCTTCTTACCTAGCAATCCACTGTTCAACAAATCCAAATCACAAGTCTTTCCAAGATATAGCAGGAGTTCTAAAATGTAACTAAATTCCTAACTACGCATACTAGCAGCAAGAAATCAAGATACCTCAAGTTCTTCATCCAATTAGCAGAATTCTAAAATCATCAAACAATCCACAACTAACAGCAAGTAATTGATAAGTATTAATCAACAATTCTCATGGAAAAGTCTGCAATGTTCAATGCTAATACCAACAAACTTCAGAGATTCACAACAGAGGACAATTTAAGGACTCAATATCTATCAATTAGCTTCTTTTAATCAAGCAGAGAGCAATCCACAAACTATATCAAATTCACAGCAGCATGTCAGATAACAAATGGAAATCTCATATCAGATAACCAACCAAATCAGAATTTAACAACAATCCCGTGTTACAGGGCCTCCACTAGCCAACTTGCATCCTATTTCTTACCTGTAATTCACTGTTGAATTTCCCTTTTTGCAGTAGCTTAGGCACCCGCGTTCCTCCTCCAGCCCTCCTCTTCAGTTGCCAATTTATATGCAAAAATTACCCTTCTTTCTTCTTTCTGCAGACAATCAGGAAATCCTTCAATGTTTCCTTCCTTAAATTCTGGATCTTGTCTATCTTTTGGCAGTGGAAGCCGTAAAGTAGGAGAGGAGATTGCGGCACGTCTCTCCCATCTCAATTATCTCTCCTACAACCCTCACCATTTTTTTCTCTGCATTAATTCAATCTTCACTCCACCACTTTCATTTACTCACGGACAGCAACCATCAAGAAAACGACTACACTCGGCCGAACAATTTCAAGTGGGTCAGAGTTGATGCGTCGGACCGGACTAACTCACCAAACCGTAACAGTTTGTTCATCTAGAAAAATCCTTGTCGTTTCATCCTGCAATTTCATCCACGCTATTTCCCATCCAAAATCGCAGCACTTAACTTGACAAAATCCAACATAATCCAATTCAAACCACATTCAACAGAGGACTTACCTCGGTTCGACGATTTTGCTGCACACGGACGAACTCGCAGCGCACGGTTCGTCCAAATCCCACGAAATCGCGGTCCAATTATAGCCCCCACTCGGTTCGCCTCCCTGGTTCGTCGCACCAACGACCAGCCAATCGTCAGACCCATCACGCACACCGGCGAGGTTCCGCGACGTCGCCAACTCACCTTGTGCACGCCGAACCCGAGCCGTCATCGCTCGTCGCTCGCGTCTCCCTCTCCGATTTCTCCTCTTCTCTCTACTCGGTTCTTCCTCTCTCAATCTCCCCCAATTCCTCTTCTTTCTCTTCAGAAACAAACCTAGGGCATTTCAATTGTTTTCAACAAATCAAGAACCGGCCGGACCAAACCATCCAGGACGAACCAAACCGGTTCGGTTTACCCTTTTTGAATTTTCTTTTTCTTTTCTTCTAAATTCCTTTATTTAACAAATCCTCCCTTATTTAATTAAACTCTCCAATTAATAATTCACTTTCATTTAATTAAATTCTTCATTTAATTAAATTATTTTCAACTCAATTCAAATTCTCGATTTACTCCGAATATTGCTTGATGATAATTATCGGTCCAATTTAATTTCTTCGATTCGGTTTCCCAAATAAATTTTACATCAAATAAATTCTTAATAATTATCTAATTACCCCCAATTAAATTTTCCATCAAATAAATCTTCAACTATCCAATTATACCCAAATAATTTTCCAATTATCTTTACTTAATTTCGTTATGGAAAATCGAGCTATTACAGTGTTACATTCCCACTTAAGTGCGACCAGTCCAGTTGTCCCAAATTCAATGTGGGTTGGCAACGTACTCGTCTGCGAGGGCGCGGACTTTCCCAGTGGGAAAGGGTGATGTACGAAAATGTCATCCCACATTGAATTTGGGACAGCTAGACTGGTCGCACTTAAGTGGGAAGGTGGCCTTGTCCCAACATGATGCGTTTTCGAGCTGGGCTCTTTGCTAAGGGTCCGCCTTGAAGAACAAAACCGTGAGGGTGGTGTCGGGCCAGTCATGTATCCCTTCGTGGGTGGTGTCAAGCTAGTCATGTGTCTCAGAGCGAGTAATATCATGTTGGGCTGGACCATAACCAGCCCACTTGGGTCGCATCATATGGTATCAAAACCAGCCAAGTTCGATGTGTCCGCAACGCACTCATCCGTGAGGGCACAGACTTTCCTAGTGGGGGAGGGTGATGTGCAGAAATGCCATCCCACATTGGATTTGGAACAACTAGACTAGTCGCACTTAAGTGGGAAGGTGGCCTTGTCCCAGCATGATGCGTTTTCGAGCTAGGCTCTTTGCGTAAGGGTCCGCCTTGAAGAACAAAACCATGAGGGTGGTGTCGGGTCAGTCATGTATCCCTTCATGGGTGGTGTCGAGCTGGTCATATATCCCAGAGTGTGCAATATCATGTTGGGCTGGACCGTAGTCGGCCCACTTGGGTCGCATCATAAAGGTGTTTGAGATCATCGATTCTCGTGAGAAAAGAGTAGAAGCCATTAACAAAGCTGAAGGAGGAAGGATTCATAGGGGAAAAACAGAGAGAAGAACAAAAGAGTTAAGAGAGAGAAAGAGAGAGAATCTAAAACACTGAGAAAAGGAAGAAGAAGAAGATGGAAAATTGCAGATTTTTGAGTCCATTTATGTCATCGTGAATGGTAATGGGCGCACGTAGGAAACATTAAACCTGTTGATGTTACATGCAATGGACTAGCCTTACTGCCTAGTGGTTATGCTAAATGTCTCTGTTGGTGATTATGGATAATTATATTGAAGATGTCATGCTCTATTGATTATACATGTGTAATGTTCTTCGTCAGAGCTATTAGAACTATTAAATGGTTATTAAGTTGTGAACAATAGAAGCGGTTAAGTAACTGGGTATTAATTAGAAGGACTTAGGATGTTGGTCATAGAAGTAAGGCTATTAATATGTGATTTTAACGACAGGTTATTCAATGATTGTGAAGGTATTGAAAAAGAGGAGAAGGACGACAATTAAGTGCGAATAAACGATAAAATTTTGAGGTAAGGAAAGAGGGGTGTCTCGGCCATTTTGAGGCCCTACACCACAAGTAGGTGTGCGTGGGTGGTAGATTTGCTAATGTTATATAGTGTTTCTTTGAATGTTGGTTCTTGTCTGTTCGTTCTTTCCTTGGCTGAGTAATTATTGTTATTCCCTTATTGGCTTCTGGGCTGTTTGTCAGTTCCTTTGTGATAGTGCAAATTTGCCTTTAATGGTTGGTTGTTTTCCTTACTGCAAATGTTTAGTTTGGTGATGAATGGCAATGTTTGAATGTGATGAGAATGGAGAATAGAATGATGAGTTAAGGTTTAAATGGATTATCGTTTACTGTTGTCTCTTGTTTAAATGCCTTCGCATATACTGTTCTTGTTGTTCCTATGATTCAAAGTATATATTGTCTTATCGCTTCAATTGTGTAATTATCTCCGTGACACTTAGTTGAGCATGTTAATCAACCAATTGTAAATAACCCCTTAAGCATGTAAATTGACTAATAAATAATTAATATTATGTTTAATTAATTAACTAGCCGTTAAGTAACTAATTCAAGCATGTGTAACCAGTTGCTTAATTTAGTAGCTAATCCCCGATATGTTAATCAAATATCTAGTTGAGCATGTTAATTGATTAGTTGAGCATGTTAATTAACTAGAGTAATAATTCCTTAAGCATGTTAATCCAACTAGTTTAATTATTCCTTGAGCATGCTAATTAAATTCACTAGCATAATTAACTAGGTATGTTAACTATAAGCATGTTAATCAACCAACTAAGTTATGTCATGTTTAATTAACTAAACTTGAGTATGTAATTAATTAAAATGATATTAGCATGTTTAGTCATGTCATGCTTAATTATTGACTAAGTTAAGTTGTTTGGTGAATCGGTAGTGTTATGCATGCATATGTTAAAATCCTTTGAGTATGTTTAATCAACTAACTAGTGTAAAGGCATGTTTAATCACATAGGAGAATATCTGAATTTGAGCATGTAATGAACTAGGATCACTAACTAGTTTAGTGTTAACATGTCATTCTTCCTTGTTAATACTCTGTGCATTTTTCTTTTCCGCAATTTCCTTTAATATGGTTATATTGTCTCTCGCTATAATTTCCTTTACCCTGCTTTACTTTAATTGAAATTAATGGAAACACTTCACTTTATTAGCAAAGAATAGAAAAGAGGAAAGAGGAATGAACTGAACACAAACGAATTGAGAACTTCGTTGACTATGTGATTAGATGTTCTATGTTATTTTGTTATTGTCTTCTTGGTGTTGCCGATAACCGTGCTTATGATTATTTGTCCTTAGCATGTTATTTTCTATTAAACTCAATCATGATTAGTTATTTAGGATAAAAGTATAAAATCAACTCATGAGCATGTTAATTACTAGGATAACTAATAATGAAAATCTTTCACGAGTATGTAAAACAATTAGGTCAACTAATCAGAATATTAATCGTTTCTTCATGAGCACGCTAAGTAACTAGAATACCTAACTAGAGTAACAAATGTAAATAGTTCTTGAGCATGTAAACTAACTAGGGTGACAAATTAGAATATTTATCTTATCTTCTTGAGCAAGCAAATTAATTAGGACAACTAACTAAATGATAATTCTACTTAAGCATGTAAAACTAGCAGGTTAATTAATAGCATATTTCGACTTCTATTTCTTTTATTGTTATGTTTTGTACGATCAAACATGCTATAATTCATTGTGTATTGTTCAGATACTTGATTTTGTATTGTTTTCATGATTCGTTATTTACTTCCTTTAATGTTCGTTGCTTTCAATTCTAGTTTATAATCATTTTCCTGTTATGCACTTTTAATTATAGTTGTTGTATGCTTTCCATTCCAGTTATTCAATTATTGTTATTTACTTTTCTTATATGTGCAATTCATTATTGTTAATGTTATATTATGAAGCATTATGCATCATATTAGGTTGAGAATGTATGGTCATGCATGATGTTAATAGAAACCAATAGGGAGTGTCATCTTGGGGTGGTACTCACGCATGCATTATGTGAGGTAAAATGAAGAAAATGAAGAAAAGAAAAAAAAAAGGAGTTGGGGGATGGTAGGGTAAGTACGGATCAGCCAGGTAGACAGGATTTAAAAGAATATTACCTTTCCCTGGTCGGTACTGCGAGACTGTCTACTCTAGGTGGTTGAAGCTGACAAAGATCTACCCTACCGCCACGAATTCCTCCAATCTTCAGCTCGAAGTACGAGTAACGAACGAATGAACGAAAGTAAAGTAATGAACAAACGAATGACTTAATGAAATGATTGGTTTGGGTGGCCCCCCATTCCAAAAAGGACTAAAGAGAGATATCTTATGTTGCATTAAACTCTTTTCCTTACTAGGCCCTTAGGCTCACGTATTACTTGTGGTGTAGGTACAAACGATGAACAGATAATAAGCAGATAATAAATAGATAACGGAGCAGAGATGAAGAATTTGCACAAACGACGTTGTGGCTAGCTAGGCTAGAGCGAGAAGAGAAAACAATTGTAATAAATCATATTTAATTATTTAGTTTTCATTTCTCAAATGCAGTATTAAATTGTTAGTTTTCATTTCTTAAACAATTTACACTTCTGCAATGTTTTAATAAATCCGCTATGTTTTCCATAAATGATTTTATAACGCTTCCACATTTTATTAATGAGTTTTCATAATGAGTTAAAAAAAAAGAGTTAGTAGTGATCCGATTTAGTGTCACGTTCTGATATGTTTTGTTTTTAAAAAAATTTCAAATTTTAACACATTTTAAAGGATTTACGAAAAATCAGATAGTTGCACTTGTCCCTTTTCCTATCTTTCTAATTTGAATAGTAAAACAAAACTATGTATAATTTTTGTTTTCTAGCTTTAAAAGATGAGGTGGGTCAAAAACAAACACTAAACTAAATTGTTTTTATTTCATAGCTAAAATTTTATAATAATAGTATTTTTTTGCCCACTTTCAAATTTAAAATCTGGCATGTATTGTCTATATATATATATATATATTCTAGTATACGTTGACTAAGATGAACCCGAACTACCTTACATTTGTAGACATAAGTAAATTTTTATTGAAAACAATAAAATTTGATATGATCCCACAAATGGATGCACTTCATATATAATTGGTGGAACTGGTATCGTTTTTTCAAAAACAGAAAAGTGAAAATAAAATATAGGCTATTTAACAATAAAATATCCTAAATCATAGGTTCCTTACAAAACTTAATTTTAAACTACTTTTACTAACAAATTAAATTGTAAATTATAAAAAATAAATAAATTAAATATTCTAATTATATTTTTCTTTTAATAAACAGATTTGGATGATCGACAACAGCAAACATTCACACTTTAATTAGTGGATAATTATAGTAATTCGCAGACGTTCTCACTTTAATTAGCAGATAACAACAGCAACTTGTAGGCGTACATACTTTAATTAGTGGTCGATTGTAGCGACTCGTGGACGTCTACAGTATAATATCTAATTCCTAAATTCAAATTAATTCAAACTACTATATACACGTAATTCAAATTACCAAATTAATTCAAATTTCTATTAGTAACACAATCCAAATTATTGAATTAATTTAGCAATTTGAAATAATTTGAGTTAATTTGTTAATTTAGATGATTTTACTTGTGGTAATTTTAATGATTTTAGAGTATATTAAATATTGTAGTTTGAATTAATTTATAATTAATAATTAAATTTAATATTGTGGACATCGCAGGTTGCCTCAATAGATTGCTAATTAAAGTATGTATATTCTCAGGTTTTCGTGTTCATCCGCTAATTAAAGTGCACACGTCTTGCAGCATCCTTGGAGATATGTTTTTTTGATGAAAAATATTACAAAAGGATTTATTTTCTTTATTTACTATAGTTAATAATTTAATTTGTTAACTAAAATGATATAAGGATTGACTTGTTGTATTCTAATTCTATTGTTAAAGTCTTTCTTTTTATATCCTAAAATATAAATAATTAAAAGACGCAGAATTTTCTAGATTGTCTCAACCAACCAAAGGGTGTGTGTAAAGTAGAGCTGCCGTGCATACTGGTCATTCAACACGTGAGGGCTCCATTCAACTACTCTTTCCCATTCCCATTTCTTATTTTTATATATACAATTTTATTTTAAAAATAATAATTTGTTTTCCTGTAAAGTAATAATCTAGTTGATCCTTTCCAATAATTGTGATTAGTTTATGAACATGTCAATATTGAAGTTTTGACTATTTAATTTTATAATTGAACGTGTTACTCATCGACAAGTAGATTCAGAAGTGTCAGAGATCTATCGTAATGGCCATATAAATGAATAAATTATTACATAGATGACATCTAAAAATAGGGCGTTTGTATTGTTCACCAATTACAGAAATGAGGTCATATTAATTTGATTGTGGTATTTATTAATTATTTCCATAGAAATCAAGCTGAGGGTTGGCGCTGCGATATGTGGTTTTAGTATTTAGCGGAGAAGTTCTTTCCTTGATGAGCTCTCTCTCTGTCTCTCTCTCTGTTTCTAGAACGAACCTCGGACTCTCTCTCAGCACTAAGTAGGGGTCAAGTGAGGCTCCGCTCTATAAGGCCATACGAGCCTGATTCTTAGCTTGTCAGTGTGGTGAAGAGATGGGTATTTTTGTACGGACGGAGGAGAGTCAGAGGGCAGCAATGGACGAGCTTCGCAGGGTTCTAGTGGCCTGCGCAGATCTCAGTCGCCGGAAAGACGAAGAGGGAATGAAGGAGATAAGAAATCCCTCTAAACCCATTAGCTTTGATTTGGAGGAGGAGAAGGTAGTTTGTGTGACTAGCGGTGTTTCGTTCTTAGGCGTCGCCATTATCAACCAGCTCTTGCTTCGTGGCTACTCTGTCCGAATCATCGTCGATAATCCAGGTAAGTCACTATCTTCCGGGTGATTCGTGGGCAATCTTCACTTTTCTCTATTAAACTTTTACCTCTTAGCCTTCAAGATTTTGAAGCATATTATATGTTTTAATCTGATGATGATGAAGTGGACATGGAGATTGGCAAAACATGCAGTTTCATAGAAATATTGGAATTAAAATGATGATTTAATGAATAGTGTTGCAGATAAAAGTTTAATGTTTAAAGTTGGACGAGTGTTTGGTCGATTAATTTACAATCATTCAGCCACGCCCACGCCCTCCTTCCACTAACCAAAGCTATACGTATAATTATCTGGAAAAACAGGTTAGAATAGCTGAGCTAATCGTCTTCCGTTTATGATAACACTAGTCGCTGTCTAAAGCAAGTGATTAGAATGTCATTTGAGATTTAAGCTGGCTTTCTTGCATTATGTTTTTGGGCAAGTTGTTGTAAGAAGTCGTATTCCAAAATTGCAGAGGACATAGAAAAGTTGAAAGAGATGAAAAGCACAGGCGAGATGAGGACGAGCAATAACAATGCAGTTTCAGCAGTAATGGCCAAACTTACAGAGATTGACTCTTTGGTGGAGGCTTTGGAGGGGTGTCGAGGCGTTTTCCATACCTCAGCATTCGTAGACACTGGTGGCCTCTCTGGCTATTCTGTATGTATCCTTTTAAACTAATATGATTCAATCATGCCTTTAAATTGATTAAATGAAATTAAAATCAAAGTGTGTATATTCATAAACCCAACCATATTACAAACATTTTGGGTTGGTTGGAATAGACCACACCCGAAGAGTTAGGTTGGGTGGGAGCAGTAAGAGTTGAGTTTGGCGTTTCCTATTGCCTATTTGTCTACCCAGATAGTGAGTTTGTCGGTTTCTTGTTGCCATGACGCTAGTTGCCTTTTTTTCCCAGAATTTTTATTTATTTGGTTGAAAGTACATTTTATTTTAGGGATATTATTGAAACATTTTAGTCAAAAGCACAACCAAATCATATGAATTCATACATCTTTCCATTTCGTTCATTCCATTCCCACTGAGCTAACCCCGTTATAGGCTCCTGCCCCTTGACCAAAATACCTACAAATTGTGAGGTGGTTAATTGTTTTGACATTTTCTAAGTAAACTATTATTTTGTTTGAAGTTCATTTGTTCTAGAGCCTCAACGTGTATCTTTAATCTTATTGGAGAGTCGAGTTGTAGGTGGTTGTCTGTAGAATTTCTCAGCGTTCGATGGTTAAATTTCTGCAGCCAAACCAATGAGTTCGTCCTCCTTAATGGTGGTAGGTTTCTCTTCAATTATTTGGAGGTGGAGCCCAGGACATACAAATCTTTTACACATAAATGATCATAAATTCGATTGCAACGTCATGATTCACGACAGTCTGACATTTTCATCGCTATTTCTATTAATTTCTGTACCTTCTGTTTACTTTATGAAATTTGATCGTTTAAAATTCAGATTCAAGCTTTTTAGGGACCTAACCTTGAAGCTCCATCTATGGCAAATGGGTTTTTGCAGAGATCAATTGGCGAAATAGAAGTTTCTGCAACTGAGAATGTACTGGAAGCATGTGCAAGGACTTCCTCTTTACGCAGCTGTGTGCTCACCTCCTCACTGTTGGCCTGCATTTGGAGAGACCACTCCAAAGGTGAACTCTCTACTCTCGTTGATCATCGAACCTGGAGCCATGAATCAATCTGCGTTCAAAAAAAGGTACTTTCTTTTAAATTATACTCCAAATTCTTACTTTCCAAAATAGGCGGAATTATTCTAAGACTTGAAGATAAAATAATATCTTTGTAAATTGCAGCTTTGGTATGCATTGGCCAAACTGAGAGCAGAAAAAGCTGCATGGAAATTAGCCAACGAAAGAGGGATAAAATTATCAACAGTCTGCCCAGGTCTCATAACTGGCCAAGATTACTTAAACCGAAGTCCAACACCAACAATTGCTTATCTCAAAGGTACAACCTCAATTACTCTTGATTAATAGATTAATGACGGTAATCTCAAGAGGATTTAAGATCTCTAAGTGACACCTGATTATATCACTAATACACGTCATGGTGTAACATTAAATTTGTTCATATAAGAATTCAACCCTCAAAGTTACAAACCAAAGTTGTTAATGGCTGAAAATTGCAGGTGCCGAAGAGATGTATGAGAGTGGTTTGCTAGCAGCAGTTGATGTTGTAAGACTGGCTAAAGCACACGTCTCTGTATTTGAAGCTATGAGAGAGAACACTTTCAGCAGATACTTGTGTTTTGATCACATTGTTAGCGCACAAAATGAAGCAGAGAAGCTGGCTAAAGAAACGAAAATGCCCGCAAATAAAATTTGCCAAAATTCAACAGAAAATTCAAGAACCAAGTTTCAATTATCAAATACAAAGCTTTTAGGTCTCATGTCAGGAAATCTTCGTTCCTGCTACAATGAAAATCAGCTTCCTATGTGAGCCAGTAAGCCAGTTTTTTGGGCTTCTTTCTGTAGAATTTGGTTTTATATATATAACATATACACACGTAAACTCAGCTTCCTACCATCAAAATGCATAGTGAGTTATAAAATAAATATGCAGCACAAAGAAATTAGGAAAATGACAAATCAATCATCGTACTTTATGATCAATAATAAGTCAACCACTAAATTATTTTTGTGAACAAATTAACCACTGAATTATGGAAAAACGTTTATGCAAACATTGCTGTCACGTTTGTCGTTAAACGCATTGACTTCAGTTTGCGGCGGATCGTTTACTGTTCCATCGCGGATTGTTATTTTAAAAAATAATGTTATCATATTTATGGGTCGCTGCAGATTAATTACGATATGTGGCGAATTGATGTTGATCTGCCATGGTTTGACTAAGATCCGATGCGGATCACCGTTCGTCGTTATGTGCCATACTATATAAAACTTGACTGACCGCTTCACCGAGTTCAATGCGAACCACAATATCATCGACGAACATTTGTACTCTCAAACTCAGACATTCGTTCCACATTGTTTAATCAATACCAATGGATTCTCCTACACACTCCTCTTACCAGGCGTTACTGCCTGAAGCAATTGAGATTGTCGTAGCGCCAACGGACAAATAGTGGTATATCTTTTCCTTTGTGTAGATTCATATTGATTTATGCTTATATACTGATTTTTTCCTTTGTATTTTAGCTTGCATGACATTTTTTGGTGTACGAGTGAGGGGTTGGAGGTGATTTGACATTGCAAGAAAAATGAAGACTTCCACCATCACGATGATGTACCCGCGAAGAGTTCGTTTTTTGCCAAAGCGTCCCATGTAATCATGGACTCGCAGTTGTATTTTGAGATCACGGATTTGCAGAAGAAACCTAGCAAGAAGGCGGCTTTGAGTTGTTAGGATATGTAGGGATACAAATAGAGATATGCATTTTGTTATACATAATAAAAAATTATGTTTATGTTTATGTTTTGTTTTGTTTACTTTGATAATATCTGTATGGAAAATATATGGTTTAGATAATATATGATTTTTGATAATGTCATAGGGGGGTAGACTAAAAATAAGAGAAACTCTTACAAAATTTTCAATTTTTTGAAAGAGAAATTGACTCAAACCATTTCATTCATTATCAACAAATGCTTCAACTTTGCCAAAATGCGATACAATTCAACTCTCAGAAATCTCTAGGGTTCGCTAATCATTGAAAAAATCATTGAAAAAATCCTGAGGACTGTAGTATGAATATGAATTTTATACAAGGCAGATGATGCACGATGATCTGTGGCGAATCATTATCAATCTGCGGTGGATCATTATCAATTCGCGGCAGATCGTTATCAATCTGCAGCAGTTCATAGTCCACCCGCGTCAGATCATAGTAAATCCGTAGCAGATCATAGTCAATCGGCGGATGATCATTTGAGGATCCGTAGTGGACCATCCAACGATCTGCGGTGGCACAATACATGACCCGACGCAGATCATTATTTTTCAAAATATTATAATATTGACGGTCTATGGTAGATTAAACTGATCCCCGGCGGACTAAAACGATTCGCGGCAAATTGTCTTGTGCTCTAGTATATAAGATTCAACTGTGTGCTTTAGCGAGTTCACCACGAATCGCAAAATACTCAACGACGCTTGGAGCAATATTGGAATATAGCTCAACTACGATGTTTTGTAGGTTAAGTATTACAATTTTCCTGTCGAGCAAGACGAAGTATTTGATGTTCGTAAATTTGGGAGCTGGAAAGAGGTGAAAGAGTTGGAGGCTAGGGTTCAGCTATTGTTGATACAGTTACAGGACTCCGAGTGCTCAACAGCACTTCGTTGTATGCAACCGCCTCAGAGCACTCGGAGTCCTGTAACTGTACCAACAATGGTTGAAACTAGCCTCCAACTCTTTTACCTCTTTCCAGCTCCCAAATTTACGATCATCGAAAACTTCATCTTGCTCGACAGGAAAACTTTAGTACTTAACCCTCAAAACATCGCCATTGAACTCTACTACAACATTGCACCAAGCATCGTCGAGGATTTCGTGGTTCTCGGTCAACTCGTCAGACCGCACCGTCGAGTCTTATGTACTAGGGAATAAAAAAATGCTTGCATACATCGGTTGAGGGCTGCCTACCAGGAAGGATGCACGTGGCAAATGCACGCCTCAAAAATACAAGGTGAAATGACGTTTCAAATAAAATGACGTTCACACTTGCTTGAGAAAGATGGAAAGTTGCCATGCCTCTGCAAAATGGGTGGCAAGCGGAGAATTGGTTTTGCATCTGGCACCTATATGCAAGGAACATTAGATGAACGACACACTGATTCTTAATGCATATGTACATTATATGCTTGTAACAAAATTGATAATTTGGTTTTCGTCTGTAATGCACATATGCATGATATGAGTGTAAAAAATTAGGTTGATATTTATATTTTGTTTACTTGGATAATATCTGTTTGGAAAATAATTAACTTGGATAATATATGGTTTTGGATTATGTCATAGAGGGATAGATTAAAAATAAGGAAAACTCTTGCAAAACTTTTAATTTTTTGAAAGAGAAATTGACTCAAACCATTTTATTCATCATTAACAAACAACTAACATGTTCATTGTAACCATTTAAGCAACCTGTTCATAACATTGAAATATACAATGCAGGGAAAATCTGTCTGTCTGTCGTGAAAAGTTGATATTTCGCCGCAGACACACATTGGTACTATGCAATGTATGACTATCAGCAACGGATAGACAACATACCGGGGCAAAAAATAATTTTTCCGCGGATAGACACTGTGGTCAATCAAAAAGTACTGATTGAAAATGAAATATATATTCAAAATTTCATTTACAGATTGAAATTTCATCATTATACTGGTTTCGACGCGTCGTTAATATACACTTTGATTGTGCGTTGTCTTATCTAATCAAGGCAGATTGAGATCCACACTTGTGTTTGTGAACCATGGGCATCATACTCCTGCATAACACATTGCAAATAAAATTAACATATTTTAAAACGTAACACATGAAAACGTTAATGCAATAATGTGCTCACCTGCATCTCGGGAACTATGTCGGGAACTGTTGCGGGGACTGTCTTAGGGAATCTCTCTGGGACTATGTCAGGAATTGTCTTAGAGGTGTCTTGGGGGCTATCTCGGAGACTTTGAAACCCATAAATGTGCCCTCCGACCTTCCTCTACTGCCTTTGCCACCTCTACCTCTGGACAAGCAGCCGCCACATACACTGGACTCTGGTCCTCCACCTTCGCACGTGTGGGAATTATGACTCACACTGGCCACACGTCATGTTTAGATGTCTCCTGGGCAACATTGTCCGGCTTGGGACCTCGTCCACATCTCGTATTCTTTATTTTCTCGGCCTTTCGAGATGTCTCATAAATGGGGGTGGCGTAATTGGATCAAAATGTGTCACTAGAGGCCACATTATTTGTCCACTGACAAAATGAACAAAGTGGAACTACATCACGATCTATGTTTCCTGGTGGTAGCACTCATGCACAAAGTCCTCGAGAGATCTCCTCATGAATTGCATACATGGGACTGCATGAACACACAGTATGCCAATCAACTCCCACCGGTAACAGTAGCACGTACACCTATCCAAATCAACTCTGTACTATTCGCTACTGTTGCTGACCTCAAGCTGGGCAGCGCCTGAAAATTGGGGACTCTAATTGCGACCAGCAAGTTGTGGTCTGGCAAGCCGATTCTTGACCTTCAGACACAAAAAGGTCCGTCGAGCGCACCATCTTTTCATTTTTTTTAACGATCCTTTCCATGATGCCCTTTTGTATGATCTCATATATACTGAGAATCGGTTTGTTTTGTTCTGGTTTAATAGGATGCAGGCGTTGAAGAACTCACTTAGGTTATTGAGGCTTATGTCGCACTTTGAGATGGAGCAGAAGACTTATTTGGCCTAACATCTTGCATCTATTTCTCGTAGATAGTTGTGGGCTGCTGGGTCAAGCAAAAATAGTTTCATCATCTCTCTCTCAAAGTGTCTCTCTGTTGTGGCTCTAGAAGCGGCCCACATTTCATCATTGAACAACCTGCTTTTAAATTGTTTTTGAAAATTTGCATATAGGTTTCGAACCGATGGTCCACTTGCCTTGCTACCTCTCTAACAGCTAGCACCAGCCCCTACAAAGATTCTGAGTCAAACATTGGTACACAATGCATATCATAAACACAAAAAGCAAAAGCAATCAACCGAACCTTTTGTCAGTCAGAAATGATTGTCCACCCATTGTAGGACGGAGTATTTAGATTGTCGAGCAACAATTCCAGAAACCAGCTCCAATAATCTCTATTTTCTGTTTCAACCACTGCTACAACAATAAGATATATTCCATCATTCCCGTCAATGGTGACAATAGTGAGCAGCTAGTCCGGAGTCACTCCTTTCAAGTGGCAACCATCCAAATAAATAACCAATCTACCATAGTTCAACAAATCTATCTTACATGTAGCCAAACACATGTACATCATTTTAAATGCACTCATCTCTAGATGAATACACAGCGAGCTTTCAGGATTAGACCTCCGAATCTCCTTGGCATAGGACCATATGAGTTTGTATTGCTCATTGTCATCCTCTTTATTAATTTTTTTTGGCCGCATTTCTTGCCCTTCTAGCAAGGTTGGGTGTGATATTGACATTAAAGTCATTCATAACTGTCTCAATTATGGAAGAAAGATCTCAATCGGCCTGACTTTTAAATCTGTACAAGTAATGTGTTGTCACCTATTTGGCAGAGGCATGACAACTTTATATCTTTCTCGAGCTAGTGCGAACGCCGTTGTAGCACTTTATTTGAAACGTCATTTCACCTTGCATTTTTAGACGTGTATCCGCCACGTGCATCCTTCCTGGCAAGCAACTCTCAACCGATGTATGCGAGCATTTTCCTGTACCCTAGTATATAAAACTCGACGGTACAGTCTGATGAGTTGACCGGGAACCACGAAATTCTCGACGATGCTTGGTGCAATGTTTGAGTAGAGTTCAACGGCGATATTCTGAGGGTTAAATACTAAGGTTTTTCTATCAAACAAGATAAAGTTTTCAATGATCGTAAATTTGGGAGTTAAAAAGAGGTGAAAGAGTTGGAGGCTAGGTTTCGACCATTGTCGTTATAGTTACAGGACTTCGAGTGCTATAAGGCGATCACATACAATGAAGCGTTGCATTCCTCAACCGATGAGCATCACTGTGGGTGAATTTTATCTTGTACCCATTATTCAATGCATGATCAACAATTTCTTCTCTAAATTTATTCATTGAATTATATTTCTTGCCAAGACTCATATCAGCGCACGTGCATTCTATTTGTGGTGGGTGTCTAGGCCTATTCTCGGTCATGTCCATGTCTTCATCATTAATAGATTCACATAATAAACGAAGCTCCTCCTTGTCCTCCTCGTTTAGAGTAACCGAGATAGAATGCACGACTATAACATCTTCGTCTTCAATTAGACGTACCTCATTTGGTGTTCAAAAAATGCTTCAATTTCACCAAAATGTGGTACAATTCAGCTCTCAGAAATTTCTAAAATTTGCTAATCTCAAACAAAATCACTAAAAAAATCAAGACATTTGTAGTTTGATTTTATACAAGGCAAAAGACGCACGACAATCCGCGACAGATCAATATCAATCTACCGCAGATCATAATTAATCGGATATTATTATGATCTGCAATAGCCCATAAATATGATAACGTTATTTTTAAAAATAATGATGCATGGTAAAACAATAGGCGATTTGTAAATCAAAATCAATGCGTTTAACCACATACGTAACAACTATGTTTGCTGCAACTAGGGGTGAAAATCAATTCAATTCAAACCAAGTAACAGAACTAAATGAAAAAAACCAAATATAACCAAAATCTTTTTGATCAATTTTCAAATACATTTGATTTGGTTTTAATTTTTTATTTTCAAAACCGGTTCCATTTTACTATAAAATCAAACCTCACTGATTCCACCCCTAGCAAAAATATTTTTTCATAATTTAGTGATTAATTTATTACCAAAAATAATTATTCATTATAAATTACCACAATTGATTTGTCATTTTCCCCAAAGAAATTTGACTGCGTCCTTTCCTGGTTGATAATATTGTACAAAAGAACAATTATATTCCATCAGTTGAGGGATCATGAAGACACCCTTGGGTTCCAATTATGGCATTTAAAACAACCATAATTAAAAACACATTAAAAACTGAATATTAAAGACAAGAAACCATCCCGAAAACTTAAAACACTTCCAGGATAGAGTTTGAACGGGAGGGAAATACGCCATAAAATCAGGCTGGTGAGAAATATATCATTGAAAGTTGAAGTTTTGTTCAACACGTAATTAGTTCAAGAAATCAACGCCCAGTTATCAACTCCGAAGTAAATAACAGAAATGATTGGGCTTTATTGATCTCCAAGCATATGCGAATCGTCTTTTTACAAAGATCTAAGCATATGCGAATTCATCAGTAGCCCGACAAATACTAAAAATTTTGATACACTGATGACCTTCCACCCAAGGTTAAGGCGCAAATCAACATAAGTTTAACAAAAGTTGGCAACAATTTCTATGAAAGCCATTGCCAGGTATCATTGTTTAGTAATTTGACTAAAAAAACAGCCCGTGAAAAAGACAATATCACTCTTAAAAATTGCGATTACTCTCATTAAAAAAAAAATCTCCCATTGAACAAACCGTTGAATCAAACCCACAATAAGTCTTCAAAAATAGAACAATATCACTGCGCTCAAATGTAGACTAAATGGAAATATTAGAAAACGCATGAATCCATGGTAATGCCAGAAGACGGTATGAATCAATAAAAATGAACCGAAGAAATTTTCATTTTAATTCGTGTAATTCTGGCAACTAAGGGCGCCTACAGAGCAATCAACAATAGCGACATGGTGACTTAATCAAGTAAATTAGTACAAAAATCAAATGCGATATGTAATTAAGTTCTACCCGAAATCGCTCAAAAGTTCAAGTAGCATGTTTCCCAAAAGAAGAAGTGAAATGAGAATCACATTAAAAACCAAACGATTAGAAAAGAATTTGAGCAGTTGAAGAGGCTCAGAGTGTTGCTGTAAGCGTTCAAAGAAGTGCAAGAGCCCTTCTCATACAAGAGGTGTCAGAATTAAAGCACACTTCATCTTCGCCATTGCACAAAGAAACTGAAAAAAATATTCAACATAATTTCAGATAGGGAGAAGAGAAGAAGGCGAGGGGAAAACACACCAAAATTAGGGTTTGCGTTCCGGCAAGACTAGAAGTAGAAAACGAGCTGCTGTTGATAGGCTTATTTATACAACCGGTTGATGACGGATTTTCCTTTTAAAGCCCATTATATAGTTCTTGAGATCACATGGGCCGGGCAGGGCTGGGCTGTGAGCCCATTATATATAGACGTGACAACTAAGCTAAAAAGACCATTTCAGGAGAGGAGGTGAATGAGCGAAAGGTCTTTGGCGTTCCTTCTAGTCTTCAAAATCAATACAAATTTCTTTCTTGTTGCTTCAATACCATAAGAGGCCCATAGTTACCAACTACGAATATTAACTTTTTAAAAATCTGCTTTCGATAAATCAAACGGGCAGACAAAAAACGAAAACATACAATTAGGGAACAAAGTCTAATCCAAGAACAAGTAATTGGAGGCTCTAATGGATTCAAAGCAAGGATTCTTCTAACCAACACATTTTTCTCAAGAGCAAAGCTTTGAAACTAAGTGAGACGGGTTAAATGACGAAAAGTGAGGTTTGACCGAGCTTGGCCAGACTAAGGTAGATAGTTAAATGGCTGATTTTGTTGCGTCAAGAGATTGATATGTTAACGCAGTTCAGCTGATCTTGCCTACATCTGCCCTTCAAAACTCCCTCTTGAAGATTTCTTCCTTATATAACCTCCTCGGTTATAATTATTTGATCTTTCGGGTATCAATCAAGTTTTACAATGACTGTTATGAGGCGTCACCTTTCAAATGTCTCTTAGGTATACAAGTAGGAGTTGAAAATAATGAAATATAATGTAACGACCCGATTTTTCGTAAATCTTTTAAAATGCGCTAAAATTTGAAATTTCTCTTTTTTTTTCAATTAAACAAAACATATCAGAGTGCGACATAAACCGGACCGCTACTAACCTTTCTTTAAAACCGTTATGAAATCATTGCGGAAGCGTTACAAAACCCTTTATCTAAAACATAGTGGGTTTATCAAAAATTTGCGGAAGCGTAAGTAAATCATTTAATGAAGAAATACTAAACAAATAAATACCGTGTTTGAGAAAGGAGAACTAAATGATTAATTACAATTCATTCACAACTATTTCTCTTTTATTCTCTTTAGTCTTGCCAATCTCAATTCTCGCACGCGCAAATCTTTCATCCATGCTTTAGATTATCTGTTCATCGTTTTTGCATTGACTCCTAACCCTTTGCATTTATTTTCACATACAAGTACCTACACCCACATCACAAGTAAGGACGTGAGCTTACGCCCAGTAAGGAAATGAGTTAATACAAGTATGTTTATGCCTCTCTTTAATTCTTTTGGAATGAGGGCCACCCAAACCAATATTTTCTTACGTTCGTTCTTTACTCGTACTTCGAGCTGGAGATTGGGAGACCTATATGGAATGGTATAGTTGACCGGACCTAACCCTTTGCTTGCAACCTAGAACTCCCATTACCGATAAGAGAGGGGCTTTGGCTAGGTTGCAAACTAGACCCGACTACCCATCTGCCCCCAACTCCCTTTTCTTTTCTGTCCTTTCGTTTTTCTTAGCGTTTTTCCTTTCCCAATGCATGTGAGTACCACCCCGAGGGAGTACTCCCTACTTTGTTTCTATTAACGTGAATGCATGAGGACACTTCTAAACTAAATAACACATACATAGAAAATAATGAAAATACTTCGAAGATTCTATAATTAACAATAGTAGAGCGGGGTTCAAGCACATAAGAACAGCAAAAAAGTGCATCCACATATACATAGGCAACCAAAAGGAACACATATGACAAACTTAGCAAGAGATTCTTGGAAGCATTTCAACAATAAATTTCTCTAACATGCTAAAGGGCTAACAACATACATGCTATTAAACGAAACGAAATCATATAATAGTGAATTAACAATGGAACGAACTTTGACGACATAGAGTAGCGTACGATTATCGAAAGAAATAACGAAATAACGCAACAAAACATGCTTCTTAAAAGGGGTAATAAATAGCAGTAAAATCTCAAGGCGGACAGCGAAACATGCAATATAACGATTATGAATATAATATAGCAGCAAAGTATGGAAAACAGAATAATGAACGTGATGCGGGCACGGAATGCTGATGCATGTGATGGATGAACACAACGCTTCTCACCTCCTTGGATAAGGACGCGGCTGCAAGTTTCTTTCGTGATATAACTCACACAAAAGGGACTTTGGATATAACTCACCAAAGGGTTCTTTGGATATCACTCACCAAAGGAAGAAAAAGGAATGCTCTAATTCTCGAAAAGCAAAAGCTTTCTTTTATCAAAATTCAACAACCGTCTAAAACATAAAATAGGTGACTTTATATAGCCTTTAACAAACGTAAATTAAAAAAAAAACTAAATAAAAAAAATCTAGATAAGTGGATCTCGATCTCTTAGATAAGTAGATCTAGATCTTCTAAAAAAAAGTGAATCTTTGTAGAAGATAATATATATCTCTCTCTCTCTCTTCAAGATCTTCTTGTTGGGATTCTCGGTCAATTTGAAAATTTTCTTTGATCTTTGATTTGATATCGCATCATCCCCTCCGGGTTTTTGAGGATTTGACCCCCAATCTTCTTTCTTTGATATTTGATTTGATATCTTTTGATAGATTCGAATTGGCATCATCATCTATTCTTTTTATCTTCCACTTATGCTTGATCTTCATAATATTCTTTGAGCCTTGATAAATAATTGAATAGTTCCATTTCACATCATCCTCTCGGGGTTGAAAAGGATTCAACCTCGAATCATATCTTGTGTCACCATATTTGTACAGGATGCCATGCTTTAATACTTCCAAACTATTTTTTTTAAATATGATCAAGGGAACCATATTAGCACAAACTTCATCCTTAACATTTAAAGAGCAAACCTCGTTTGTGTTGGGGCATGGAACATGAAAAGATTGCTCCTTTTGTGTTGTTAATGTCAGGGACTCATCTTGGCTTTCTATAGGTTCGGATGCTTGCTCTTCTTGACATTCTTCTTCTATTTGCTCAAGAGAATCTTCTAATTCCTCATCGCGATCTTGTGCTTGTAAAATCGGGGTGCTCCATAATCTTGTTTTAATTTGTTCTAACGAGGCACTAATTTTATCAAGTTTGGCTTGTTGATTTCGTCTCTCAATTCTTTGAGCCATTTTGATCACATCTTCAAGGGTATCGTAAGGTCTTGTTACAATACTTCTTAGAATGTCACTGTGAAGTCCGTCAATAAATCTTGCCATTGTTTTTCCTTCCCGCTCTTTCAAATCACAACTTGTTTTTAAAGTTTTGAACTTGGTAGCATACTCTTCTATGGTAGAGGAACCTTGCTTTAGGTTTTGGAATTGGTAGTAGATATCTTGAGTTTGTTGTTGGTTTTGTTCCCTCTTCAGTTGAGCAACTTCTCGTTGTAGTTTGATAATGAGTTCCATCAAACTTGCCTCTGAGCGGGATGTCGACGACTTGATCATTGTGGATTTTGTAGTCTTCGGATGCTCCTTAGGTCATCATGTGTAAAAAGATGATTTTTTTTTTGTTAGGACGCTTTAGCTCTGATACCAGATGTGAGCACGGAATACTGACGCACGTGATGGATGAACGCAACGCTTCTCACCTCCTTGGATAAGGACGCGGTTGCAAGTTTCTCTCGTGATATAACTCACACAAGAGGATCTTTGGATACGACTCACCAAAGGCCTTTGGATATAACTCACCAAAGAAAAGAAAAAGGATTTCTCCAATTCTCGAAAAGCAAAAGCTTTCTTTTATCAAAATTCAACAACCGTCTAAAACATAAAATAGGTGACTTTATATAGCCTTTAACAAACATAAATTAAAATAAAAACTAAATAAAAAAAATAATCTAGATAAGTGGATCTCGATCTCCTAGATAAGTAGATCTAGATCTTCTAAAAAAAAGTAAATCTTTTTAGAAGATAATATATCTCTCTCTCTCTTCAAGATCTTCTTGTTGGGATTCTCGGTCAATTTGAAAATTTTCTTTGATCTTTGATTTGATATCGCATCAGAACGAGCATATTATCGATCATCTACAACAGCAAAGCATCGAAACAGAACAACAAACGTGCATTTTATCGAATTTATACAGCAGCAAAGTATTAAAACAGAACAGCGAACATGCATTTTATCAATCATATACAGCAGCGAATAATAGACAATGAGGCATGCTCATTAGACGATAATGAGCATTAGTAAAACATTGAAAACTAGAACAAGGCGACATACTTTTAAACGATGAACATGACAACAGAAACGAACAACTAATCATGCTTTTAAGCAACTAATAACGCAGTAGAGAATAATTACTAATCGTGCATTTGGATCGATTAGTAAAACAACAGTGATATACAACTACATAATGCTACGGGACATGCTTTTGAATGATTAAGACAACAGAGAATAATAACAAGGAAAATAGCGAATCATGTTTCCTAATGACAATAAATAGAAGTAACGATAACAGAACAGAATATGAAATCATGTTTCTCAACGTCACCAAACAACAGCAAGGAATAGAAATAAAAACAGTGAATTATCCCTATGAATCATGCTCTCTAACGACAATAAATAACAATAGCAATAATGAAACAGAATATGAAATCATGTTTCTCAACGTCACCAAGCAGCAGCAAGAGAATAGGAATAAAAAGAACGAGGCATGCTTTTAAATCGACTAATATATCAGCGAACGACAATGATGTAACGAGCAGTAGAATGTGCTTCCTAACAATTAAATTCTGCAGTATTAATATTGAATCCGAACAGCGAAAACATACTCCTTGAATGGTAACATTAGTCGTAGGAATTAGCGAAAAACGAATCAACGGAAACATGATTTTTGATTAACTATAAACAACAGCAAAAATATTGAAAACAGAGTGGTGAAACATGATTTACAATTGTAACACCCCGACTTTTTATATATCGGGGTATTACCAAGGACGAAATTGTAAGATTATAAATTAAGGAATTAATTAGGATTTATTGGGATTAATTAGACTTATTTTATATTTGGGGAAGAATTAGTGAAAGATTAAATTAGAATAGGAATTATTAATTAAGTGATAATTAATTTGTATTGAAGATTAAGTAGAAATTTAATTAGGATTTAAATTAAGGATTTAATAAAGGGTTAAAATGAGTAGGGAATGAACCGGTTCATCGAACCGGTTCGCTTCACTTTGGCCGGTCCACCGGCGGTTCAGAAATAAAATAGAAAGGGCAGATTTAGAAGAGAAGAGAAGAGAAGAGACGAGGGAGAAAGGGATCGGGACCGAAGGGGGAGAGTGAGCAATCAGGTGAGCGACGATGAGCGAGCTACCGGCAACGACATGTGAGGCTCGGAACTCGGTGCTGCGGGGCGACACAGCATTGTCCGGCGGGAGTCTTCGCAGGTCGCGCTAGGTCATGGATTCAACGGGTTTTGCGGGACAAATCGAAACTCCTGACGATGCTGCAAACTCCAGGCTGGTACGTCGATTGTTTCTGTTGTGTTTTTTTTTTCTCTCCTTGGCGTTCGGTTGCTCGGCGTTTCTCGGACAGTGGCAGTGGCGATTTGAGATGAATGGCTTGTGCAGGGGATGACTACGACTTGGCGAAGGCAGCTACTGGTTCGGTTTGCTCGTGATTAGACCAAGCCAGTTTGCGGTTCTTGCTTTGGTGAATACGACAGAGTGTGGCTCAAAGTGTTGGCATGGGTGACGAAGATTCAGCCAAAAAATCAGGTTATGTAGTTGGGATCATGGGATAACTGCCTCGGATGGTTAAGCATTTCAAATTACAATTTTATTTTTATTCAGCGTGTGATGGAGATCGAGAGAACTGGAAGCGAGAGTTTCCTTGTATGCTGAATTGGTGTGAAGGTGCCTGGAGTTGCTGTTCTGTCGAGTGTGATGGAGCCGAGAGTGGAGTGATTGCCCCTGCTTGTGTGTTCTTCATTCGGTAAGAACTTGGGTGTGTTCTTGGCCAAGTGGAGGCTCTACACCACAAGTATTGGGTGCGTGAGTAGTATTGGTCTTTCTTTGGATGATTTTTGTTGCTATTCCTTTGTTGAGTTGTGGTTGTATGGTTCCTGTTGTTAGATTTTTTGTATTGGTTGACATCCTGGATTGGTTTTATAAACTTGTGAATGCTCTATAGACTTAGTTTGTTATTATATTATTGTTAACTCTCTGTTATTAATTTGTTGTTAGTTGGTATGTTTTATATGTTTCCTTGTTGTATGTTTTGGATGCTTGTATGGTTAGTTCTTTGTACTCTTCCTTTATTGTTGATAATCCCCTGAAATGCTCACTTGTAGGGTTTTGTTTCTGTGATTTGTTCCTGGTCAAAACATGGATCTACTTCTAGTCGTTCAAAATTATTTCTCTACATTAACCAGTTGTTCTATTGTTGATGTATATAACCTCTATTTTGCTTCGTTGATCTGTGGTTTTCTTCACAATATTACCCTACTATTTTGTTTCCTTTTAATCATCAAGAAGCATGAATCTGAAGTTTATTCTATTATATCACCTTGCTATTTAGTCAATTTTTAGGGAGCATAATCCAGAGTTTCATTTCATAATATTGCTCTATTGTCCCTAGATGTTTCGTAAACCTATTGGTTGCTCTGTTCAATTATTTTTGTCGTTGTATCATTTGGCCTTAAAAGTATACTTTTGCTATTCATTTCGATTCATTATTCACTGTTGTATTAGTTGAACAAAAGCATGTTTAGTATTTATTTACTGCTGTTTCATTTTAGTTGATAAAAAGCAGATTTCCACTGTTTTGTCTTCTATTTTCTCGCTGCTGTTTCTTTTGTGTAAAAACATGTAATCAATTTAGTGTGTCCCTTTATTGTTAGTTGGTGTTATTCTATATGATTTTCTATATGTTCTCTGTTGATATGTTGCCTTACATAATTCCTGTTGTGAATAAATCCTCCAAGCATGCTATTTAATTCGAGTGATTATAACTAGTGTAATTAACTAATGTGTTGAACATGTAACCCAATCATTAATTCGTCAAGCATGTTAGTCTAATCAATTTAGTTAACCTAACCAACTAATTAATACAAGCATATTAATAAATTAGGTTATAAACTTCTCAAGCACGTTGTATTGTTTTGATTGAATCCGAAATGTATGTTATTGTAATGCTTGTTTATATCCGTCACGGTTACTATATGAACTCCCTTGTATGTTGTATATATGTTTAGGGTAGTCTTATGACGATAGAAACAATAAGGAAAACCACCACGGGTGGCCACACGGCTAGAGTGAGGAAAATAATTAATCTTTCCCTTGTCGGAATCAAAAGACCGATTAACATAATTAATTAGAAACCATAGGATTCCCCAAACTCCACGCTCCATATACGAGCTATTCCTAAAACACGTACTATTCCTAAAGTATGTAACCAAAAGATTGGCTTGGGGCGAGCCCATTCCAAAGAATTAAAGAGCGGCATTTCATATGCATAAACCTATTTTCTTATTGGGTTTTTAGACTCACGTCTTACTTGCGGTGTAGGTACACGTACGCGCGGAGTCCTCGAGCAAATAAAGAAACAGTTGATGAGAGATTTGCACGCGCGAGTTTGTGGTTGGCCATGCTATGTAAAATGAGAGACAGTTGATTTGTAATTTAATTAAGTTTTCAAAAGTGTAATTAAAGTGTATTTCAATTTCTTAGTTCGTTATCAACGCTTCCGCAAATGTTTTTATTTTCGAACATGTTTGTGAACGTTTATTACCCCTTTTAACCCTTTTAGAATACTTATTCAGGACATTATTTTGGAAACTATATCTTAAACTTTTATTAATGTTTTTAAGTGATGCTTCAAGTATGCTTCCGCTAAATTTATAAATCGTACTTTTCCCCGATTTAATTAATTGTTTTAATAAGTTGGTAACGATCGGATTTTGGCACTCTGATTTTAAATGTTGAAAGGTTTCTAAATAATGTTTTCCTTATTTTTATCGTTTAGTAAAAACTTAAAATTTTAATGTACTTTTAAGACAAGTAAGAATGTTTCTTGTGACGTTTTCTCTTGTTCCCCAAAAGATTTAATATTTTAACGTAACGTTAAAACAAGCAAGAATCTGGATCATTACAGTTGGTATCAGAGCAATACTACTACTCGAGCGTCTCGCCGCAGATAACCCAGACTCGACGGGTAATGCCCCTCTAATTGTAAGTTTTTCCTTATGACTACTGAATTGTTAATTTAAATGAATCGCACCATAGTATAGAATTGTATAGAAATTGTGATTTGGTAAATTGCTTTTCCTTAAGAATTTTCCTTAAACTTAATTGTAATTGCTTTCCTTGAGAATTTTCTTTAAACTTATATGTCTACACTATAACATGGATGCGTAGGAAACTAGAAAATGGCTAGGAGAGGAAGAGGGTGCCTGCCTGGTGTAGGAGATGCACCCTGGGCACCCGATCGCCATAAGGATCATGGTCGGGATGAGACTTTGGATCGCTTGGTAGCAATTATAGAGCAACAGTCACGACAAATGGAGAGGCAGACTCAGTTCATGGAGCAGCATTTCCGTTACATGGAGAGGTTCACAGGTCAGGACCACGGAAACGGAAATGGGAACCATCGAGACATGCAGATACAGCCGATTCAGAGGGGGGCCAGGTGGGAGAGATTCCAGAAACTCAAGCCGCCTTGCTTCAATGGCGATGTTTCCGATATTTTAGGGACTGAGGAGTGAATAAGCTCCATGGAAGACAAGTTTTCCTACGCCGAGATCAGTGAGGCAGAGAAGGTTAAGTGTGCGACCTACTACTTGAGCCACGGGGCCCAATTCTTGTGGGATACGGTCAAGGCCTCCCGGGATGTAGTGGTTCTCACTTGGGATAATTTTAAGGAGCTGTTCAATGATAAGTACTTCAATCACACTGTCTTTACCCAGAAGGAGACAGAGTTCATGCGCATACGCCAGTTGGGAATTATGGCGGAGTATGCCCAACAATTCGAGGCCCTATCCCATTATGCTCCACATCTAGTGGCCGCCGAGAAGCGTAAGGTACAACACTTTGTACAAGGGCTGAAAACGGAGATACAAGAGGGAGTTATCGGGGCTGGCACCGAGAGTGTCACCTATTCAAAGATGGTATCTAGGGCCTTGGCTGTAGAGGGAGTCAAATTCACGGCGGCCAGATAAAGAGAGGCTAGTCAGAAAGCATGGAGAGCCAGTTCCGCCTAGCAGCCAAGGAGTGGCCCTTCCATGAATCAGGGCGCTAAATGCTCGACCGAGGTAGTGGCACAACAGAGACCGGACAAGAAACCATCGATACAAGCATCCTATACTCCTCCACAAAATACCTGTCCGAATTGCCAAAGGGTACATTGAGGAGAATGCCTGGCAGGCTCTGAGAAATTTTTTGCCTGTGGAAAGCCGAGACATAAGACCAAACAATGCCCAACTTGACTCATAGCGCCGCGAGTTTTTGCCCTATATAGGACTGAGGATGACGACTAGCCTGCGGTGGTAGCAGGTATGCCCTATTTAATTAATAATTGTTCTTATAATTATAGTTGTTTCCTCCCTTAGACAAAGTAGGAATTTTACCTTAGAATAAATAACTTACCAAATCCCCGCAGGAACTATCTATATAAGAGAGTGTACAACGTATGTCTTATTTGATTTGGGTGCCACGCATTCATTCATTTCCACCAAATTCTGCGAGCAGGCGAACTGCTTCTCCGACAACACAAATTATACGCATCGGGTGATACTTCCTTATGGCGATCGACTGATTACCAATGGGATGCTCAGAGACTATGCTATGGATATTAGTGGCCGTTTATTTCGGGTCAACCTAATTATCATGGACTTGAAAAGTCATAATTGGGATGGATTGGCTAGCAGCGCATCATACAACCATCAATTGTAAGATGAAGGAGGTCTACTTTTATACTCCGGGTGGTGAACGACACACCTTCCGGGGGACTAAGGAAAAAGGAAAGTTCGCTATTATCTCAGCACTCAAAGCAGACAAATTGGTAAGGAGTGGGTACGACGGATTTCTTATCAATGTGATTGACACTACGATAGTTACTGAGGTCAAAACGAAGGATGTTGCGATGGTGTGCTATTTTCCGAATGTCTTTCTCGATGATCTTCCCAATTTGCCCCTTCGCAAAATCGAATTCGAGATTTATTTGTAGCCCAGTACGGATCCTATTTCTAAACATCCGTATCTGATGGCACCTGCCGAACTGCGAGAGTTAAAAGTACAACTGGAAGAACTGGTCACCAAGGGGTTTATTCGACCCAGTTTTTTCCCTTGGGGCGCACCAGTATTATTCGTTAAAAAGAAAGACGGGACTCTGAGTATGTGCATAGATTATAGGGAGCTAAATAAAGTGACCATCAAGAATAAGTATCCGCTACCCAGGATTGATGATCTGTTTGACCAAGTGAGTGGCGCTAGGGTATTCTCAAAGATTGATCTCCGCTCAGGTTATTATCAGTTGAAGGTTAAGCTTGAGGATATACCAAAGACTGCGTTTCACACACGTTACAGGCATTATGAATTCTTGGTGATGTCATTTGGGCTGACTAACACCCAGGCAGCCTTTATGGACTTGATCAACCGTGTTTTCCGGGACTATCTGGACAAATTTATTATCGTCTTCGTTGACGACATTTTGTTATATTCCCGATCAGAAGCAGAGCACTGTGAACATCTACGAGTAGCCTTATCTGTCCTCAGCCAACACCAGTTGTATGCGAAATTTTCCAAGTGTGAGTTCTGGCTGAGCAAGGTCGGATTTCTGGGTAATGTTATTTCTGCAGAAGGTATATCAGTAGACCCGACAATGATATAGGCATTGGTGAACTGGATACAGCTGAAAAATGTCGAAGAAGTGAGGAGTTTTTTGGGCTTGGCCGGTTATTATAGACGTTTTATTGATGGCTTTTCGAAGATCGCTCTACAGCTCACTGGCCTGACCAAGAAGAATGCCCGATTTTGGTGGTCCAGCGATTGTGAGAACAGTTTTCAAGAACTGAAGTGTAGACTGACCACTGCCCCAGTGTTGACATTGCCCACGGAGGATGGTGACTTCTGTATTTATTGTGACGCATCGAAGAGAGGACTCGGTGGAGTTCTTATGCAGTATGGAAGAGTTATTGCCTATGCATCCCAACAACTTAAGGTTCATGATATGAATTACCCCACTCATGATTTGGTGCTCACAGTGGTTTTCTTCACTCTCAAAGTGTGGAGGCATTATTTGTATGGGCAGCGCTGTGAGATTTATTCAGATCATAAAAGTCTCAAGTACATCTTCACCCAGAAGGAGTTAAATATGCGTCAACGGCGGTGGCTCAAATTTGTCAAGGACTACGACTATGAGAATAAATACCATCCGGGAAAGGCCAATGTTGTCGCAAATGCTCTCAACCGCAAGACTTTAGTAATGAGCCTTATATGCAGAGAAATGTCTGTCGAACTTTAGAGAGACCTCTAGGGACTTGAGCTGCAGATGGTTCCAGCACCGATAGACGTGGTATTGCCCAAGTTGACCTTGATGCTGTCTATTATTGAGCAGATTAAGGAAGCTCAGCAAAAGGATGGAGTATGTGAGGATTTCAAGCTGAATCCGACTCTTCCCAAGTATCAGAATTTCTCTTCATCCGCTGATGACATTATCAAGTATAAGAACCGATGGTATGTGACAAGCGATACGGTGGTACAAATGAAGATCTTGAGTGAAGCCGACTCTTCCAGTTTCTCTGCACATTTGGGAAGTAATAAGATGTACCGGGATCTGAAAACCCATTACTACTGGCCGAATATGAAATATGATATCGCCGAATTTGTATCACAATGCCACGTATGCCAGCGTGTTAAAGCCGAACATCAGCGACAGGTGGAGTACTTCAATCGCTACCGATTCCTCAGTGGAAATGGGAGCACGTCACCATGGATTTTGTCACTTGCTTGCCCAAGACAGTTAAGGGTTACGATGCCATTTGGGTAATCGTGGATTGGTTGACTAAGGTGTCACACTTCCTGCCAGTCGCTATGACATATACAATGAATCAGCTTGCTGACCTGTCTATCAAAGAAATCATCCTGCTTCACAATGTTCTGGTTTCCATTGTATCAGACTGGGACCTGCACTTTACTTCGAAATTCTGGAAGAGTTTGAGCAGAGCTATGGACATAGAATTGAAATTTAGCATAGCATTCCATCCCCAGACCAACGCCCAAAGCGAAAGGACTATTCAGACACTTGAGGATATGCAGTGTTTCTTTTATGCTGGATGCTATATTTCCTTGCTGCTTCGCTAATTGATATTCTCTGTACGTTTCTTGGCTGCTTTTGCTAAACCGATCATGTTAATAGAAAATGGTGAGGGCTCACTGTATTGAGCGTGTATGAACCAAAGAGAAGATGTTTAAAAATGAACGAGAAATTTGAATGATGGGCTAATGGATTTCTATTGTTGTTAAAAATGGTGATTTCATTTTATTACTAATCTCTGAGTAATATTCCACCCAATAGCTGCCATGTGAATAGTATTCAGCATGTGTTCACTATTTCACCTCGTTGCTACTATTTTTTTTTTTTTGTTGTGAAGAGCATGACGTTCGCTGTTGGTTTTCCGTCAATCCTTACCGATTACTATTATCGTTGGGAAGTGTATTTTTGCTATCCATATTCGATAGTTATCACTGTGGAATTCAGTTATTAAAAAGCATGTTTCACTCTATTGTTCGTTAATACTTGTTGTTTGTTATAGTGGTTAAGAAGCTTACAACACTACCTATTTTCGATGTCAAATACCGTTGTTTATTCCTGTTAAGAAGCATGACCTACAGTTCTATTCCATTAATATTACGCTGCTGTTCTGTTAGTATTTAAAATGTAGGAATTTTTGTTCCGCTTCCATGACTTGTGCTGTTGTTGTTATTATTTAATAAGCATTTTTCGCTGTGTTAATTCAACAATACTCGCTGCTATAATTTTAGTTGATACTAAGCACGTTTTACTGTTATGTTTTCAATATCTCTAGTTGTTGTTTTAGTCATTCATGCTGGATTGTAAGCATAATTGTTTCTACTCGTTATTAACTCCGCTGTTCGTAGGCATTTAAAAGTATGATATGAAATCTTTCATAGCTGTGTGATACTGCTATTTTAATTAATTAACGATTGAACGCATGATTAGTAGTATTTTCTACTGCTGTAGTCCATTAAAAAGCATGTTAGATGTTTTAATTTGCTACTGTTACAATCGATTAAAAAGCATGTTAAATGTTTTAATTTGCTACTGTTATAGTCGATTAAAAAGCATGTGAGATGTTTTGATTTTTTGCTGTCATAGTCGATAATAAGCATGTTTTGACATCTTAAATCAACCCTGTGCACTACTGTTTTCTTTGATTTAAAAGCATGTTACATTGTTCTAATTTGACATTAGTTCATCATCCTATGCTGTTATTACTTTCATTATATAAAAGCATGCTCTGGTCTTGTTTTATTGGATGTTAATAGCATGTTTAGCTTCCATCTCGTGGTTATGCGCCATTGTTACCTTCGCTAGATAAAGCATGTGCTATTACTCGTTTTATTCTTTATTTATTGTTGATCCTCTAAAGTATTGTCATTTACTTTCCATGTATGTGTTATTTAGTTTGAAAGTGTTATGCCGTAATCATGTTAATAGAAACCAAGTAAGGGGTACCCCCTCGGGTACCCGCATGCATGAGTGAGGAAAAACACTAAGAAAAAGAATGTTTCAAGATGGGCGGGATACGCCTATCATTGAAAGACACCCTGAAGACGGGATACGCCAGAAGGGAAGAAACCTTGAAGGCGGGATACGCCAGAAAGGGGAAGAATAGGGAGTTGGGGTAGATAGGTAGTTCGGATCTAGCCTGGCAGCTAGGATACACCCTCACCTAGTTGGGAAAGGGACTAGTATGCACACAGGAGGTTAGAAGCCGATCAAACTAGGCCATCTCAAAGGACAACCTCCAATCTCCAGCTCGAAATACAAGTAAAGAACCAAGAACCAATAAACGAAATGAAAGAATTGGTTTGGGTGGCCCCCATTCCAAAAAGGAATTAAAGAGAGGCATGTATAATTG
This sequence comes from Begonia loranthoides, assembly GCA_022433065.1. Taxonomy (NCBI): domain Eukaryota; kingdom Viridiplantae; phylum Streptophyta; class Magnoliopsida; order Cucurbitales; family Begoniaceae; genus Begonia; species Begonia loranthoides. The sequence goes on along the minus strand of CM039477.1, from coordinate 9,099,573 downwards.
TTTTCTCCCATTTCTGATGTGCCCCAAGTTCCTATCGCCTGAGCCGTGCCCAGGGCACCTTTATTTCTAACTTTTTATTTGTTTTGTAGGTGTTTAATTTTCTATCTAATTTGGAGGAAAGCTTTATTCAATGTCATAGAGAGGATTTGGTGTATTTGGACTAGTGCATATCATGCAATCATAGAAGAAAATTAGGAGCTGTCCAAATCCGCCTAGAATCTGAGCAGCAGATGATCAAGGGCTATTTTGACAACCGAGACGGCGTCGTTTCAACTTTAGTCCTTCATATCAAATGCAGCCAACATACAGAGCTTTCCAAGAACATATTTGGCATTTTATTTGGGTTTGGTTTACTATATCTAATATCCCTTTTTCAGAAACTGATTTTCAAAATCGGATTTATTGTTTTGTTATTGTTAAAGGGTTGTTTAGGTCATTTTCTAATTAGGGTTATTTTAGTCTTTTTTTTCCCTTAGTGTACGAACTCTTAGGGTTTTAAAAAGCCCTCCATTGCTGAATGAAAAATGAATTTTGAATTGAAGACATTTTTGTTGTGTTTTGGAAAAACACCACCCGCGGCCTCCTCCCCCCCTTGTGCGCCGATTCCTTCCACCCCCAAGCAAGGCTCCTCTTGAAGTTTCTCAACCTTGCATCTTGGGATATTGCCTCTTCCAATCTTCATCTTCAAGGTAGGATTGTGGTGTGGAGACAAGAGAACCTTCCAACCTTGGAGAGTGTTGGTTTCGGCCAACCCTAAGTCGCCCCTCTCACTTAGGAGGTCCGCGGACTCCATTGTTTTTCTTCTTGATTTCGTGATTCTTGTAAGATCTTTTCTTGCTGGTTTGATAGTTTATGTTATGGAGACTTGATGCATGTTAATTGTTGAAGAAGCTCTTTTGGGAATTTTTGAAAGAAAGGTGATATTTTCGGATTAATGTTGAGTTGCTGAATCTGTGAATTTTCTGGATTATTACTTCCTCTGATTGTGTTACCTGTTTGGAGCCCTTACGTTGTTCATCTCAGTTTGACGCCTTCTAATGAATTGTTCATGTTTAAGGCAATGAGCTACCCTCCAAAATTGAGCTTTGTTTGGTGTATGTAGCGTGAGATATATTGTTTTTAAGCTGCACTGGTAAAACTGTTCTGCTGGGAAACAGAATTCTGGTTTAAAATTGAAATTGATAGTTCTCCTAATCCAGAGTGCTTTTGGAGCTGAAATTTTGATACGATTTCCTTGAGTATATGAAGTTTAAGTCCTCCAAAATATGGCTCTAGTTCATGTGTATATTTGGAGCTTGATTTATCTCATTGCTGCTGGTTCGAGTATTGTTAATTTTTCCGGAACAGATTTCTCTAAAGCTCTCCATTGTTTCTTGGAGCCTATCAATTTCCTTACTAGGCATAAGCTCACGTAGGTAACGAAGTGATTCTCCCAGGAGCACAGGAGGCCATTCCTGTGGGGCCTGTGGTAGATCCAGAGGAGAGACAAGCGGAGTAGTAGTACGACATCAAGAAAAAGGATAGGAAGTAATTTTGTAAGGGCTAACGTCAAACATGTTTGTGAACGTTAATTACCCCTTTTAACTCTTTTAGAATACTTAATCATGACATTATTTTGGAAACTATAAATTAGACTTTTATTAACGTTTTTAAGTGATGCTTCAAGTATGCTTCCGCTAAATTTATAAATTGTAGTTTTCCTCGATTTAATTAACTGTTTTAATAAGTTGGTAACGATCGGATTTTTGCACTCTGATTAAATGTTGAAAGGTTTCTAAATAATGTTTTCCTTATTTTTATCATTTAGTAAAAACTTAAAATTTTAATATACTTTTAAGACAAGTAAGAATGTTTCTTGTGACATTTTCTCTCGTTCCCCAAAAGATTTAATATTTTAACATAATGTTAAAACAAGCAAGAATCCGGCTCGTTACAAATCTATTTGGACGAGGCTACTCCTCGTCCATATCCGTTCTGACTCATCCGAAAATCCCCAGAGTTGTACAGATTCGATGCAGACTTGAGGTTCTTATACATCTTGTTACAGCTGAGGTGGATAGAAAAACTTGAGGAATGAGCTTCTCTTAAGATTGCCAATTGTAACTCCAACTTTCTCGGTACATACCATTTATTTTTAATTTTCATGATCCCATCCCTAGAGATGGAATAGTATTGGTATTTTTCAAGAGTGAGATTTAGTTTTAAATCTTCACATTCTTGGCCTCAATTTGAGCCTCTTTAATCATTTCTAGTAATGAAGGCTTCAATGTCAAAGTGCATTAAAGAGTAGTTAATTGTGTAGTAACCAATTGCATATGTATATTTTGAATGTCCAAGTAGATTTCATCCAGTATTTCTTCATGTACCACGTTCATAATTGCCATCTTTCTACTAAGGGTGTCAGCCACCACATTCGCTTTTCCGGGGTGATACTTAATTTCACAGTCATAGTCCTTCACCAATTCCAACCACCGCCGTTGTTTCATATTCAATTCCTTTTGGGTGCAAATGTATTTTAAAATTTTATGGTCCTTAAAGATTTCACATCATTGTCCATACAGGTAGTGTCTCTATATCTTAAGAGAAAACACGACCACAACAAGTTCCAAATCATGTGTGGGATAATTTTCATCGTACGGTTTCAATTGCCTAGAGGCGTATGCAACTACTTTCTTTTTTGCATAAGTATTGTGCCCAATCCATTCTTAGAAGCGTCGCAATAGATGCAAAAATTACCATCATCAACGGGCAGGGACAAAATAGGAGCCGAAGTCATACAATGTTTCAGCTCTTGAAAACTCTGCTCACATTCGTCCGTCCACCAAAACCGTGCATTTTTCTTTGTCAAACCAGTTTAGGGTAGTGCAATTCTTGAAAATTCATTTATAAATCTTCTGTAATATTCGCCAGACCAAGAAAGATTCTTACTTCCCCCACATTCCTTGGTTACGACCATTCAACTATTGCCTAAATCTTTGCAGGGTCAACTTCAACACCATGCTTAGAAATTATGTAGCAAAGAAAACTCACTTTACTTAACCAGAACTCGCATTTAGAGAATTTTGCATATAACTTATGCCTTGCCAATATAGACAGAGAAGTCCTTAAATGCTCCCTATGTTCCTCCTCTAAGCGTGAGTAAATTAGTATGTCATTGATAAATACAATGATGAATTTATCTGAGTACTCACTAAAGACCCGGTTCAACAAATCCATAAATGTCGTCGGGGCATTAGTCAATCCAAATGACATAACTAGAAACTCATAGTGTCTATATCTCGTCCTAAATGCAGTCTTAGGAATATCATCAGGCTTAATCTTTAACTGATAATACCCGAATCGGAGGTCGATCTTTGAAAAGACACAGGCTCCTTGCAATTGATCAAACAGATCATCAATTCTTGGAAGATGTTATCGATTCTTAATAGTTACTTTATTTAACTCGCGATAATCGATACGTATCCTCATTGACCCATCTTTCTTCTTTACAAATAGCACCGGTGCTCCATATAGTGAAAAACTGGGACGAATGAATCCATTATTAATTAACTCCTCAAGTTGGACCTTCAATTCTCTTAATTCAGCTGGGGCCGTTCTATATAGATTCTTTAAAATCAGTTATATTCCAAGGTGAAGGTCAATCATAAACTCGATTTCCCGATCCGGAGGTAATCCAAAAGGTTGGTCCAGAAAAACATCCTGAAAGTCTTGAACAATGGGATTCTCATCCATCTTTGTTTTTAATGCTACCGTTGTGTCCAATACATTAATGAGAAACCTTTCATCTCCATTTCTCATTATCCGGTCAAACTTAAGCGCATAGATCATAATCAATCTGCCTTTTTGCTTGACTCTAATAAATGTATGTTGTTCGCCATCAGGGGAGAAAAACAATACTTCTCTTTTTCTACAATTAATTATCGCTTGGTGAGTTAATACCCGAGATAATGTCATATCCCTTCATGTCCATGACAATCAGGTTGACATAGAAAATTTGATTGTTTATTTTTATGGCATAAGCCCTTAGGATTCCATTGGTAATTAGGTATTCCCCGGAGGGCAGGAGGACACGATTATTACTTTCTTCTAATTCAGGGGAACAATCTATCCTTGTACTAAATCCCTTCAAAATGAAGGAATGAGTAACACCATAATCAAATAAAACATACACCGCTATATCATTAACGTAAATCATTCCTGACATAAATGAATTGACATGACATGACTAACCACCCATCATTCCAAGAAATTATATATATCGACTTCAATCATAAGGCGTACCTGCCACCACAGCAGGCTGGTCATCCCCACTATTTCATTCATTTGTACTTCAAGTGGCTCCTCACCATATAGGGAAAAGACTCTTGGTGTCACGCCACTGGATCCACTAACTCCTGCTTGGCAAAATCTTGCAATATGTCCAGATTCCCCACACTTAAAACACCGACAAGTACCCACTCTGCATTCTCCAAAATGGTTCTTCTTGCACTTTGGACATTGGTTAACTTGTTGGGTTCTCATATTAGGTGGGGCAATGTTTGTCATATTCATTGGGCATTTATCCTTCATCTGTTGCACTTCGTATTCTGAAGCCCTTTTTGTCCCTTTGTTTATCATGGGTCCACCCTTTTGTTGTTGAGCAAGAGCATTTTTTTAAAATTTCTGATTCGCCTCACGCTGTTGAGCCACCATTAACTCAGCATCCTCAACTTCTAATGCCTTAGCAACAATATTTGAATAAGGGACGCTTGAGTACTAGAAATCTTAACTCCCCTAAGAATCTCAACTCTTAGTCCATGGACAAACTAATGGACCTTGTGTTCATTGTTTGCCACTAGGTGAAACGCAAAATGAGAGAGTGCTTCAAACTTCCTCACATATTCCGATACAGTTCCAGTTTGGCGCAACACGACAAATTCTAATAACTTCTTCAATCGGACAGTCTAGTTGAAATATTTCTTATAGAAAATTTCTTTAAATTGGTCCCATGTGAAGTGTAACGACCCGAATTTTTATTTCCTTTGAAAACGCGTAAAATTTAAAACTCTTGAAAATATCTTTCTTTTATAAAATCAGCGGAAGACTTTTCTTTCATAAAACTCATTTACGAATCGTAGTGGAAAACTTCTATAAATAAAACCAATTATTTGAATAATAAAATAAATAAATCTTTTCTTTTTCTTACAAAACTTTCACAATCAATTTCCTTTAATGCCTTTAGCCTAGCCAGTCACAAGGTCCGCGCGTGCAAATTCTTCATCAACTGTTCATTTACCTGTTCTCGTACGTGTACCTACATCATGAGATAATAATGAGCCTAATGCCCAGCAAGAAATAGAAATGCAGTATGATGCATGAATATGTCTGGTTATGTTTGTCTCATATAGTTAAACTCGTACGTCGAGTTTTGAAAATTAGAAATGGACTTTCATCCGGGGGACAGGCTCTCGCATCCCATCAAGGGAAGGGTTTGTTCTCGAGTCTCCCGCTTAAAGTCTGATTGAGGAGAATAGTTTTGTGGCCAGAAACTAACTCCTAAGAGACAGGCTCTTGCATCCCATCAAGGGAAGGATGTTATTCTCGAGTCTCCCCGTTAGAGTCCGAACTATCTCCCCAACTCCCAATTCCCTTACGTTTATTAAGTCCGGTCTCTCCCATGAGATGTCTCTCCCATGCAGTGTGAATACCAATTCATCGTGGCATCACTCCTATGTCTATTAATATGATGCCTGAACACACAATGCTTATAAATGCAATAAAAGCATGGATCATAGAAATCACAATCAACAAAGAGCAATACGTACGATGTCAACATGGAATGAATATAAATCTATCAACCTAGCATATAACACAAATATCAGAAAAGCAATTTAAACAAACAAATCCTAATCTCATGATGTAGGCCATTACTGGCAACACATGCACTATTTCTTACCTCGAACATATATAAGTGTTTAATTGTTATCCTTTTTCTTCCTCTTCCTTAGCACCTTCACAAGTAATTAACATATAATTATCAATAAACACAATTTATTAATTTTATTGTCTTTTCCTATATTTAATTCTTATTCTCTAAATACTAGAGTTTCCAAACAAACTTGCTTAATTAGCATGTATCACATTCTAACAAATTAATTTAAATCACTACGCAAAGACTAACATAATGTCACCACACGAAATACGTACATAACTATCAACACCCAATATACTCACACTCAACAATAATCCACAATTGCAGAATCAATACCAGAGCTTAGCAGTAATTGGCAACATAGAGCATAACTTGCATATTTAACACTAATCATCCAACCAGTACCATTGGGGCATTATCCATATAAAATTCATAAAATCAAGAGGGGAGGCAAGGTACCTGACAACTAAGGAACCAGAGAGTAGGTCTTCTCCTAGACCTCCAATCACCCAAGAGTTCTCTGCTCCTCAACCCTCTCTGTTACTTTCTTCCAACTCAAATTCTCTCGGTTTCCACAAGTTTCCAAAGAGCAGCTCTCCTTCAGCCGCAACTTCCTGAACTGTGTTCACAACGAAACCGACTCTAATCAAACCAAAAGAATTGTTGACAGACCAGGTGCAAGGTCTGTCAACACCCATTAGCGTTCACCACCGCCATTGCCCCCTGCAATCCAAGTCCATTCCGATCCCAATATCAAAATCGACATACAAACCCCTTAATTCAATCGATCACTCACCTCTGACCGGCATGGCGAGCACTGTAGCTCCCAAATCGGGATTTCACAGCTCCGTCACTGCCCCTGCATCCACTCCAGTCGCAGTTCACTCACCGGCGAAAGTCCCAGTGATGGCAGCGACTCCAGACACCAACCAGTATTCCATCGAGTTCGCCCACACCCACAGAGATGCCATCACTATTTCCATCTATTGAAAGCCCTCCAAGCCCAACTTCAGCGACTCAATCACCCGAAACTGCAGAACGCCCGATCAACGTCGAGTCGAGAACCGATTCAAAGCCCACGCCCGAACAAGACCCATCGTCCGAACGCTGCTCACTGAATTCCAGCTTTGCAAAGGAGATTTCTCCACAGGAATCGCCTCCCGAGCTCCTCTCCAGCTGCGAATCCCTCTCCCCCTTCTCTGTACTTATACACAAACTGCAAATCCCCTAATTTTAGGCGATGGGTGCCGATTTCTCGGCGTTATCTTCGTCGCCCAGATCTCCTTCGAGTCTCCGTTCTTTCTATTTTGTAATCTCCCTCAAAGCTGTCTCTTTTCTCTCCTCAACAAACCGCGAGAGTGAATCAACCCCCATCCCTTTTCTTCTAATTTTAAACCGGCCCAACGAACCAGTAGTATGAACCGGTTCAATCCTCTCTTCTCGTTAATTTCTTTCTTTATTTAAATTCTTCTTTTAAATTTTAAATCCTTCCTTATTTTTAATTTCGTTTAATTAATTAATATAATATATATATATATATATATATATTAAATATATGTACCATATATTGATCGACGCATTAAATAATTACTCAATCATTATTTCACTATTTTAACTCTAATTATCATTCAATAAATTTCGTTAATTTATAATCAATTGAACGCGTTTTTGGTAATACCTTGATATTTGTGTAATTAATCTGATTACCCTCAATTATCCTCCAATTATTATTATTAAATTTCATTATGAAAAGTCTGGGTATTACATTCCTCCCTCCTTATATAAATTTCGTCCTCGAAATTTGCTTAATATAATTACTCTCAATCAGAATTACTCCAAACTTACACACTATAACAATACCCAAAACAACTTTATGTAAAATATCACTACGCAAAACTTCCAAAGAACTTCCTTATTTCCACTTCCACTAAAGCACACTAACTTAGTCAAACACTAACTTACATCTAGGTCATTTAATTATCATCAACAATTGCTGCAAGAGAAAAGTGTTTGCCCAAAATGTCTCTCTTTCATTCTATATCATGACAGTTTCCTGTAATATGACCAACTTAACTGCATTTATAAAAACTTTTATAATCCAAAATATCGATCTAGACCATTAATTTCCATCTTTATATGCATCATTCATAGTAGAAAATACCCTTGGGGCAGCTATTTCCTGTTCCTTAAATCACAATCGGACTATTTCTGACAAAAAGGTCACTTTCATTTTACTTAAATCATCACTTCAAACCCTCAAAAAAATTCTTCAAATTGACTTCCCTTCGTTACTCTATCATTACAACGTCCTATTTCTTTATTTTTACACCTCATTTCCAACATATATTTATAGTTCTATTTCCAATAAAATAGCTTCTTCTTTTATGTGTATTTATCTAACAGTGAAATCAACAATTAAACTCACTATGCATTAAGGACATGTAACATATTATAAGGAAAACATGTTGTAAACTTTATTTATCACAGTAGTCTTATTCTTTGCGGGAATCCATGTTGAAGAAAACCAACTTATTAATCGGGGAAATATTCTCACAGAGATAACACTTACAAAGAAAAACAACTAACCATGGAAGCCCATGTTTACACTACTATCTTTGATTTAACAATGTCTATCTTATTAGCAGTCTAATGTCAGAAAATAACAATTTAACTAAAACTATTCACAGAGATAATATTTATTAGAAATCTAACGTCAGAAGATAATAATTTAACTAGAACTAGAAATAGCGGTAAGAAATACAAGAAGTAAACCATAACAAAAACATATTCTGCATGAAATGGACAAGAAAGTTTATAGAGAAACACAACGAATTCCTACTCCTGGGATGTAGGTCCTTACGAACAAACCAAAAACATTATTCCTTACCTTCTGTAGCTTTCCTATCCTTTCAGCAACCGCACAGAATATCCACAGCTTCTTTCGTTTCTAAAAGCCAAACAGAATACACTTAGTGATTTTTCTCTCTTTCTCTAGTTTTTCCAAGGAAAAAATCCTCACTACATGTCCTATTTATACACAATCTAAATGAATCCAGTTGCTCACTGAAGACAAAACGTCAAGGGAGACATTGGATGACACTGGAACGTCAAAAGCTGAGCGTTCAGCATTTCTGGCGATTGAATATCGCTTCCTGACATTGAGCGGATGATCGATTTAACTGAAGGATGATCGACCACCATTATGCAGATTGTCCGCCAAAAATCTATCTCCAGCAAGACTGGTCGATTGCGTTGGTCGATCACCTAGGACGCGATCGACCGCCAAGATCAACCTCCCACTCCGTCTCATAATTTCGTCTATTTTTTCTCAATTTCTTTAAATATTTAATTCCTATATATAGATATCTAAATTCCAATACTTAATAATATGTCAATACTTCACATTTTCACTTAATTCAGTAATTACACGTAACTAAAAACTCCGGACATTACAAACATCGTCTCTCATGCCACAGACGTATTCCTAACTTCACCACGTCACCTAAACACTCACTTCACTTCACTTCACTATACACTTTAAACCTTTTTCTAGAATACTCAATTTTCTCTTATTTTATTTTTTTAATATTCATAATATATTTAAATAATTACATGAAACTTTAAACAAAATTTTTCCATATAACATAGTCTTTACATTTTTGGGAAAAATCTTGGTCGCTACATGGGCCTTGGTTATTCATTATCTCATTTAAGTCTTCTTTTGTTTGTCAAGTAAATAAGTTAAAGGGTTGGGTCATTCGGTTTGTTTTTAGATTGGGTTGTTCCCCATTCTGTTTTAAGTTCTCTTTAGGTCGTTTCAAAATTCCTAATGATACAGATCCTGTCATTTTTTGGGAATCCTTAACCTAATGCTCTGATACCATGTCTATCATGACCCTGACATTGATCCCATTAAAAGTTGGAATCATAATGAGGATTCTCTATCCAGAGAGTGTACAATCAGCAGAAGCTTACAATCATTAATCATTCTAAATTTGATTATTATAGTTAATTTAATTCAGTTTTTAGTCTAAATCATAACAAAACCTCTTTACGAAATTTCATTAATTCACACCTATTAACAAAGTATTAAGAATTTTATACTCATTTATTCACATTCATTAGTGAAGAGTTAGGAATTTTAAACATTATTAATTCACATCTTATGAATTAGTTATTTTTTATGTCTTATATTTGATGTCTCACATATCAATCATTGTATGATGACTTGTACGTTTGTCGCATAATGACACACACGTGCATTTCACGTTTGTGCACTAATATTTAAAACACTGCGGATTTTATACCTTATATCATAATTTTCAAGATGAATTGAATATGAAGCCTACTTGAGTCTATGAATTAGTCTTATAATAGAATTTTTGAAATCTGCCTTTGGATTTTTTATTTGTCAATCAATCTTGTTGAGCCTCATAGAATATTCTCTGGATTCATGCCTCAAGCGTGCATGGATACATACATCTAAATAAAAACTTATGTAGAGCCCCGTGGCACTAATTCTTCTTTCTGTTAATAAATATTTTTCTCTTTCATTGTCTATATATAATTATTTTTTACAAAGTTTGCAGATTGCAACAAAAGAAATAGAAATAAGAAATATCTTCCTCAATACCCTCTCTCTGTCTTGGTATCAAAGCCATAACATCCTCCTCCAACAATATCATCCCACCAGTACAAACTGCTAGTACCTTTTTTCCTCCCTTCCCATACCAGAATCAAACACTCGCTGTCAAACTCAATCCAAACAATTATTTAGTCTAGAAAAACAAACTTCTAAATATCACCATTGCAAATGGCCTTGAAGGTTTCCTTGACGGCACTATTCCTCCTTCGTCTTAGTTTGTAGAAAATGTCTCTTTCCAGCCAAACCCAGAATATTCTCTGTGGCAACGATACAATAGACTTCTTACTCTTCTTTATCGGATCCTATACTTTCGCAAATTGTGGCTTACGACACAACAATAGATATTTGGTCTTCTCTGGCAAGACTCTATTCATCGACCTTAATGGCTAGCATTACAGATCTATGTGGACAACTTCTTCGCCAATCTATGGGGGGCTCGTCGCCTTCCGAGTATATACAGTATTTCACTGCACTGTGCAACCAACTAGTTGCCATTGGTGAACTTGTGTCGTGCAAGAACCAAATACTGTATCTCCTTGGTGGCTTGGGAATGGAATATAATCCATTCGTTACTGCTGTTACGAGCCGTTCAGACGAACCTAAAATTGATGACATACACAGCATGTTACAGAGCTATGATTTCTTCTTGGAAACACATAATTCTTCAGCTATTCTTCCTCCTCTTCAAGCCAATGTCGCTACCCACCGTCCCAGCTATCACCCATTTTCTCTAAATCCCAGCTATCACCCATCTTCTCTGTCTGGGTTTCCCCCTTCCCACTCTTCTTATGCAGTTCATGTCCCAAGTCTTTTGGGTAAGCCTTACGGTCCTTCGAGTTTATCCCCTCGTCCGCAGCCTCAAAATTTTAAGCCACGATGTCAACTTTGACACAAAATAGGACACACTGTCACTGTGTCCTATCACCGCACCAACACATCCTTCCATCCCGCTCCCAAGTAAGTGAATACAGTGTGTTCTATTAAAAATCCTCTCATTCCCTCCTCCCCCTTACCAAATCATCCTATCTCCACTTAGGTCTTTGACTTCGGTGCCACCAACCACTTCACACCAGAGATTCACCAGCTCAATAACCCAATCCCTTACAATGGTACGAATCAGGTTATGTTAGAAAATGGTAAGTTTACTCCTATCTCTCACGTTGGTTCTCTAAAATTATCAACTCCTGCAAAATCTCTACACCTTTCTTCTACCTTTTATACTCCCTCCTCATCTCATAATTTTTTAAGTGTGAGTAAACTTTGTCAAGATAACTGTGTATTTTTGGAATTTCATCCTTTTTGTTTTTTTTTCAGGGACTTGGAGTCCATGAAGATCCTCTTGCAAGGCCGTCTTCATAATGGTCTTTACAGAGCTCTCATTCCATCATATCCCTCTACTACTTATTCAACCCAACTATCAACTACTTTCACACTCTAGCATCAACGTCTTGGCCATCCAAATCATTTTACTCTTTCTAAAATTTTATCTCGTTGTAATTTTTCTATTTCGAGAAATCACAATTCTGTTTGTAAAGCTTGTTGCTTAAGTAAATCACACTCACTCCCATTTCAGACTCAAATTTTCATGTAGCTTGCCCGTTTGATTTAATACACACTGATTTATGGGGACCCTCTCTTATACCTTCTATTAATGGATGTCATTATTTTCTACTATGTCTTGATGATCATTCTCGTTACTGTTGGATCTTCTTTCTACGGACAAAAGATGAAGTATATCAAACCTTTTGCAATTTTGACACCTTTATTCTAACACAATTTAAGACAAAAATCAAATGTTTTTAGTTTGATTGGGGTGGAAAATTTTGTCCTTTATCAAAATTTTTTACCTCTGTTGGTATTTATCATCGCCTCTCCTGTCCATACACCCCTTCTCAAAATGGACGTATTAAAAGAACGAATTGACATATTGTTGAATGTGGTCTGTCCATGCTGTTTACTACACATATTCCTTTCCCTACTGGCCCTACGTGTTTTCGACTGCTGCCCGACTCATTAACATCCTCCCAACCCCTGTTCTCTTTGATGCTTCACTATTTGGGATCTTATTTCATAAACTCCCATCATATTCTCATCTTAGAGTTCTTGGTTGTTCCTGCTATCCAAATGTCAGACCTTAATTCAAATAAATTAGAACTGCGGACTATTGAGTGTGTTTTCATTGGATACAGTCCCAATCATAAAGGGTACCTATGTCTCCATCCTACTTCTAGCCATATTTATACATCGTGTGACGTAACCTTTGATGAGTCTTCTTTTCCTTTCTGCACACTATCTTCTTCCTAACCATTGCCTTCCTCAATCAATATTCCAATTCCCACTCTCACAGTGTCTCCACCGCATTTTTTTGAGTCTTCTCCATCTTTTTCCTTTTCTAGCTCCCCATTGCCTTCTCCACTAATCTCTGTTCACCCATCTCTTCCACAAAATCAACATCCTACAATCACAAGATCCAAAGCTGGTATATTCAAACCAAAATTGCATATGTGCTCCTTTGTAGAAGCTCTGGTTGAACCATCCACTTTCCAACAAGCATCTAAGCATCCATCTTGGATTAAAGTAATGCAAGACGAGATGACAAAGTTATGTGCAAATCAAACTTGGACGTTGGTGCCACCACCTCCTCACTACAACCTAATTGGCTGCAAGTGGGTTTACAAGTTGAAATCCAAATGTTGATGGCTCCTTCGACGGATTTCAAGCACGTCTAGTGGCAAAAGGTTTTCATCAAATAGAAGGTTTAGACTATACAAAGACATTCACTCCTGTGGTTAAACCTACGATGATTCGAATTATTCTAGCTTTTGCTTGTTCGTGAAAATGGGAGGTTAAACAACTTGATGTTAGTAATGCTTTTCTTCATGGTGATCTTCAAGAATATGTTTTCATGCAACAACCTCTAGGTTTTGTTCACCCTTCTCATCCTTCCTTTGTTTGCAAACTACAATAGTCACTATACGGTCTCAAGCAGTTACCGCGTGCCTAGGAGCGACTGACATTTTTCAGCCTATGCATTAGAGCGGTCGAGCATTGCTCGATGGTCTAAAGGGGAACTAAATGGTAGAGGCAAGGGGAAAATGTTGACCATGTGGGAGCTGTCGAGAATTTGCTCGACCAATCCTGTAATGTCCAGGGTATTTAATTTTATGTAATTATTGAATTTAGTGAAAATGTGAGATATTGGTGTTTTTATTAATGTTAGAATTTTAAGAATATAAATAATTATTTAAAGGAGTTAAGGAATTAAAAATAAAATTTGATGAAAATAGAAGCATGTGGCGGTGTTCGTTCGCGGCGGCCGACTAGCTCAGTGTCGATCGACCGGCACAATCGATGTAATGACCCGGGTTTTATTACTTTAAAATTGTGTGAAATTTAAAACATTTTCTTTTATAAAATCAGAGTGAGGCTTTTCTTTATAAAACCCGATCGTTAAAACTCTTTACTTAAAACATTTATCAAATTGCAGCAGAATTAATAAAATCATTTTACGAAAAGCAGCGGAATTAAGACAATATGATAAAGAATATTAAGTAATTTGCAAATCCCTTTTTACAAATAATTTCCTCTTTAAGCTCTTTAGCCCAACCAGCCACAAGATCCACTGTGCAAATACTTCGTCAACTGCCTTTGACCTGTTCACCTATTTTTCGTACGTATACCTACATTATGGGGAAAACAATGAGCCTAACGCCCAGCAAGAATCAGAATTTAAATGCAATGCAAATGATGCGTGACCACATAATGCATTACAGAAGAGACCCGTATCTCTTCTGGAAATCAGGGTGGAATACTCCCAGGGTTATGTGGCTGAACCATTTCACTCCGGCGGGGAGATATATCCATCGGGGGTGTTCCACATGCCGGTATCCTCACTTTTGTTAAAGACGTTGGGGGTTTCAAGACTTGGTAAAGGTGAACCCAGCTTCCACGTAGCTAACTCTAAACCTACCACTCCCTACGTGGGAGGAATACTACCGTATGGAAGTGTCACTGATCACCCGAATCCCCACACGCCTATTTACATATATTATGATGACACAACATGTAAACAATTCATAAGCCCTAGGATGATGCATGAGTGCCACAAAATAAAACAGAGAAATGATATACAATAAAATAGAACCAGTTTAATCACAATTTCACATGGAAGTTCATCTTAAGGCACAACATTGATTTATTTAACTATCCAGGTTCTAATTGAGCATTTAAAGTAACCAATAAACTAGTGAACTAACTTAGGTGTTTATGTAAAACAAGACAGTGTCAATTATCAGTTTATTTATTGACAACTTCGAGCAGAACAACAACTATAATTCAACCAACTATGGAAATCAACTTCAACTCTATTCAATTTTCCATAATGGCATATCTTAGGTTCAATTCAAGCGAGTTAACTGATGAATGTATGTTAAATCCCATGTTCTCAATAGTGAGTGTAAGAACATATTACTACCCTCAATCTACAAGGCACATTCAACTTATACTTTGTAGATGACAACAATTAAGCTATATGCAAAACTCGACTTACCAATCCAGATTTAACACTTGCAACTACTGTCCACAATGGATGGCCACTAGCATGATAAATGTATCAACATCAAACTATCCTGAATTTCTAATCAACACTACACTAGACCTTCATTACTCCTCAATCATTGAGTTGATTCATACTTGACACTTAACAGCAATTTCAAACATTGACAGTTCAATATAGTACAACAATTCAAATTTCAACAACTTATCCAAAATTTATCAGTTCAGATCAAACATTTCCAAGGCAATTCAATATCATTCAAAAACTCGTAATATAGGGCCACCTTTGGCCATCAACAAGTTCTAATTCTTACCTCAAACGTGCAACAGAGAAATCTCAGCAAAAGCAGTAAGCACAACAGCAAAACATTTAGCAATTGGCAGCAAATGTTTACCTCCAACCTTCCAATCTCCCAATAGTTCCTAACAAGGCAACATGAATGACAAATCCCACTTTCATGTCCAATGTTGACTCAAAACTAGAGCTTCAAATCAAATAATGAACTCTTACATTATCTCAATTCACGGTGGACAACAGAGTATTCTTCACAATCTATACCTTCCTTAATCCACAATGCACTTCACACTCACGTTCTCATAGCAAGTAACACTCTTCACACTTTCAAAATTGCCAAATGCTGAAGCACCCAGGGGAATTTACCTCTTATAGACGAGATGGAGAAGGAAAGCTGGTAGGGAAGAGATAAGCTGCAGAAATAAGGGTGGCTATTGTGCAAACCAATGGAGGAGAGGTCCATACATGTTTGGCCACGTGGAAAAGCTTCCACATCTCAGGGAAGACTAGACGTGCTGCAGGGAGGCTGGAGGAGAGAAGGTTTGGTTAGTGCAGCAAGAAATTGGAAGAGAGAGAGTGTGAAATATAAATGGGTTTCGTAGATTTTTGACTTTTCGGATGATATCAGTCGTTCGAAATCTTTTTCGGAGAAGACCAATGCATCTGAAAACGCACAAAAATTGGTACAGATTCAAATTGTCAACGTCCGCGTCATCCGTGCCAGATTTCGGACGAGAATGAGACGTCCGAAATCTCCCAAAAAATTGTACAGATTCAATTCAACGATGTCTGCGCCGTCCAGACCAAATTTTGGACTTCGTCCGAAAACCCCTTGTACAGGTTTTTCCGTAACCTTCATACTTAGGTAAATTTTCAATCTTAACCCCATACTTTCCAAGTATAATTTAAGGAGTATTTTCATGGAATATGATATGAAATATTTTTGTATCAATTATCCAATTTAATACATTGATAAACGGGGAAAAATATCCGGGGTATTACAATCGACCTGTGATGCTGAAGGCCAATTTTGGTGGACGATCAACGTACTGCTTGTCGATCACCCTTCAGTTAAGTCGATCAACCACCATTTATATCACCTTCTGGAAGCAAGTTTCAATTACTAGAAACGTAAAATTCCTGACTTTTGACGCTCCAGTGAGTGTCCAATGCCTTCCTTCTGGACTTCTCACCTTCAAAAGGAGATTGAAAAGTCATCTAGAGTGTTATATATATATAGATAACACAAGTGTGCCAATTTTTGCGTTCGTGAGAAAAAACTAGAGAGAGAGAGAGACCACCTCTGTAAGTTTACTCTAAGAGTGCTGTCAACGGGAAAGGATCGCTACTGAAGGAAAAGGGAGGCTACACGAGGTAAGGAATATCACATGTGGTTTGTCCGTAAGGTCCTACATCGTAGGAGTACGCTTTTGTTTGCTGAATATGTAATCATTTGTCTTCTGGAAATTGTTGTTCTCTACAAGTTAGTTTCCATGCACATATACTATCTATTTAATAGTTTATATATATATATAATAGGCGATAAGGATAGTCGGTTGATAACCAGTTGAAGTGAAGGATTGGGTGTTGCATGTTTTGTCATTTTTCTTGGATAGTTCTAGGAATATAACCTGATATATATATGCTTCTATTATTTTCTCTGCATATGAAACTGTCTTTGGAAGAGGCAAATTGCTTAAATGAAATTGCTTATGATATTGTCTTTGACTATTAGATCATAGAATAATGTTATTTTTGTAAAAATTATGCTATTGTTTGGGGTGTTTTTTGTTAGTCGCTAAACCATTCATATGCTCTCAGTAGGTTTTGAGGTATTAAATATATTGATTACGATATGATACTATATAGGAACAGTCTTTAATAATATTAGTGTATGAATATAGGGAATTAAATTAGGTTGTTATTAATTGTATTGTTTTCCTTATAGAATAAATGGAGTGGATGTAAATTAATGGAAGTTGTGAGAATAAGAATAAGTAGAAATTTATTAGATTATATTAAATAGAAAAATTAGATGTAAGGGTACAATACATAGATATGGAAAATTAGATTAATTACATCATAAAAATAATTAATTAGTATAAGTCCTCAATTCACATTCATGTAGTTGTTTCCATAGGATAGTACTGATACTATTAAAGACTAAGTTAGAAGTATTGCATCAAGGATAGAGAAATAGATGTATGATATTATAGTGTAATATGTTAATAGAAACGTGTTTAGTATTAAGGTTATAGTTGAAGCATAGTATTGTGTGTTAGTTGTTTGTAATAATGTTTGTGATATATGAAATGCTATGTGTGACATTCATGTAGACATGTTAGTGGCTTTGCACGTAATGCATTGCATGGGCTAATAATGAAGATAATAAATGGTGTTTTCTACGTGGATTCAAAAACTGAAGAGGTTGCTCACATGTAGAAAATAGCTCGTTTGAGTAAATTTGAAAACTAAAGGGTTTGCTTTAACTCAATGGGGGGTGAGTTCAAAAACTGCGGAGGTTGCTCTCACCCAAGAGTAAATGAATGTAATGTAGGTGGACTCATTTTTAGTGAGTTTATAAACTTAAGAGGTCGCTCTCACGTAAGAATGAAACTAAGTGGTGAGTTTGGAAACTAAAGAGGTTGCTCTCACCCAGCTTATAGATATATCAGGCTTAAGCATGTAGAGTTGTCATAGAGGTTATGGTTGCATTTCATTT
The DNA here is from genome assembly GCA_022433065.1 of Begonia loranthoides. Lineage (NCBI taxonomy): Eukaryota > Viridiplantae > Streptophyta > Magnoliopsida > Cucurbitales > Begoniaceae > Begonia > Begonia loranthoides. The sequence continues at coordinate 9,081,446 of CM039477.1, read as the reverse complement.
TATATTCCTTACTAGGCAATAAGCTCATTATTCCTCCTCTGATGGAGGTATGGATTGTGAGCCGATTGAGGTGAACGTTGAAGAAGTGTGATGTGATGCAAGCTTGTGTTACCAAGTGCGAAATGACCTCGGGGGTTATGACTCTAATGAATAAAAGTTATTTTAAATGCATAAAGACTTTGTTATGAATTTTAAGTATTTTATTTATGTTATTTTTGTAAGACAGTTAAATGTTTTTATTCTGCGTAACATACACTGATATTTTTCAATTAAGTATATTTTAATGGGATTTTAAAATGTTCAAAATTTTAC
>CM039477.1:9039543-9071143 GCA_022433065.1 Begonia loranthoides | reverse complement strand
TGATATGTTTCATAGATGAGCATGATAGAAATGTATGTATTCACAAACATCAAGCATCATGGTTTTTAAACGATACAAAAATAAGTTTTCATGCATGGTTTTGAAAAGGAAATGGAAACAAATAAAATGAGAAAGATAAAAGTAAATGAATAAACTGAGTAAATGATAAAAAGGTCTCGTGGGTCGGAGTAGCTTGTGGGCTTGATTACACGAAGTCGTGATGATGACGTAAGGATGTGAGCTGTTAGTTGGTCCTTGATCGATGTAGAGGCCGACCAACGCAACGGTGTATATGAAGCCATTTAAGCTGTTAGTGCGCTATGATTGATGTCAGAGCCGATAGTTGTGCGTTGATGCGTAGAACTGCTAGCAGAGCTTTTGGTCGATGCTGGAGCTATTTATATTGGGGTGTGGGGTCGCTGTATATTGATGTATATAGTATAAGACATGCGGGTCGATTGATGTCGAGCCCTTATCACATAGCGGTCGCCAATTGATGTCGGAACCAAGTGCATTCATGTGCATAGTTATGACAAATTGCGAATTGATGTCGGAACAAAGTATATTGATGTACACGGAGACTGAAAAAGAAAAGGAAAAAAATGTTAAACAAAAACGGAAAAAGAAAATATTAAGAAAAAGACAAACTGAAATGGAAAACAAAAGAGGTTTCAAAGATGCATGTAATACTTTGACTTTTTATTTTGGAATTTAATAAGGATAATTGGTAGGTAATTAGGGATATGTGGATTAATTGGATAATTATCAGGGTATTACCAAAGACATACTCGTAAGATTATAAATTAAGAGGTGAAGAGTGAAGCAGTTGCTTCTCTTGGGTTTGTCCTGCCTACTAGTGAGGATTCCTTCTCGGTTGCTTTGGTTTGTTGGTTTTTGTTTTTGGGTGTTAAGTGCAGCATTAGTATTGATTATTGTTTTGAGATCTGTTTAGTTAATCTTGAGATGTTGCTTCTCTGTATGTTCTGGTAGTGGCTGTTGTAGATTTTCTGGACATTGGTATTGATGGATAATACCCTAATTGTTACTACTTTGTTGACTGTGAGGATAGTGTTGGGAGAAATAGATTTATGCAATTGTTGTTCTATTCTTTGTGTCGATGGATGGTCTGTATTAACTTATGTTGTGATGAAGCTCGGATATACTCTCTTGTTTGAATTGGAGTTATTGATGGTTGTCTATCTATTGGAATATGTTGGTTTAGACTCTGTTTCCTTATGTTAAGCCTTGTAATAGTTTTTTAATTGGACCTAAGATTATGGTTTGGTTTGCTTTATTATTTGTGGAAAAATTATAGTGAAGAATATGTTGGTTCAAGTTGGAATTGGATTTTGTGATTATATTTTGTGTTATTGATTGGTTCTGCCTTAGATTATATTATGGAGATATTACGCATGTATGTTGAATTAAATTCATGCATGGTGAGATTAAAGTTAAGTGTTCTACACGATTGGATATATACTCTTTATGATTGGATGACTTTAACTGTTGTTGGACGTTGATAAGCATGGAAGTGTTATGTTGCTTAGAATAAACTTGGGTATCAATAGCTTTGATGATATGCTCTGTTGTTTTGGATTGAGTCATTCATTGGATAAACGTATGTTAGTAATTGGATTAGTTTATTGGGATAGGATATGTTTTGTTTTGGGCGATAATGGATTCCTAAAATTAAAATGTAATTAAGGATAGGAAAAAAATGAAATTAATAAGTTATGATTACTAATGAATAAATGTTTCAATTATGAAGGTATTAAAAAGGAATGGAACGATAGTGATTAAGTCCTAAACACGATAAAACTTTGAGGTATGAAATTGAGTAGAGTCGTTGGCCAATGGAGGCCCTACACCATTAGTCGTGTCTTTACTTTAATTGTTTGTTTACGTTTCCACTATGTTGCTTTATATATCATGCCTATGGTAATCACACGTTATTAGTTTAATTCCATGCATGTTTAGGATATTAGCATATTGTTATTCGCTGCTATAATAGTCCATTTTAATTACTGTCATTCATTTATATGCATTGTTCAATTATCGTTACTTTCCTTTATATGCACTATTTAATTATTGTTATTGTTATATTGTATCAACATGCATCATGATAATAGAAACAAGCAAGAAGTGTCACCTTTGGGGTGGTACGCACATGCATTATGTGAGGAAAAATGAGAAATGAAAAGAATGAATGAAAGAAAATGATGATGGGGAGTTTGTGGAATTTGGATCTAGTCTGGTAGCTAGGCTACACCCCTACCTTGTCGTGAACGGGACTAGCTACACACAGGAGGTTAGAAGCCGACCAAACTATACCATCACATATGGGTTCCTCCAATCTCCCCCTAGATGTACGAGTTAAGAATGAATGAATGAATGAATGAAATGTAATGAAAAGATTGGTTTGGGGCGGACCCATTCGAAATGAACTAAAGAGAGGCATACATTCATCATACGGCATAACTAATTTCTTACTAGGCCTCAGACTCACAGTTTACTAATGGTGTAGGTACATGCACGGGAAAACAATGAACGGATCAAGGAGCAGTTGATGAAGTATTTGCACGGGTGGGACTTGTGGCTGGCCATGCTAAGGAAAGTAAAAGATAAAAGTGTTTTGTAATTAACATGTAATACCTTGTCTAGTATTTGTTAAATGAGTTATTTACGCTTCCGCCATGTTTTGATAAAAGATTTTATAACTATGGTTTTCCACTATATATAATGATTTTCATAACGAGTCTAAGGAAAGAGTTTTTAACAGTCTGACTTTTTAGAAAAGAACTTTAATTTAATTAAGAATGTTTTAATAAAGATTTTGGTTGTTTTATAAAAGTTTTAAATTTCACACATTTTTAAAAGGTTATAAAAACCTGGTTGTTATAATGCAAATCATGTTTACAGTTTTATTTTATATCATTTACTGAGTATTAGGCTCATTAGTTAAGTCTTGTTGATATAGGTATACGTACGAGAACAAATTTGGAGTAGTTGATGAAAGATTTCTACGCGCGGATCTTGTGGCTAGTTGGGCTAAAAGAATTTAAATGGAAACAAATTGTAAAAGGTTTTGTAATATAATTAATTTATATTCTTAAATGTTTTATTTAACTAATAAGTCTTGAGCCGTATTTTCTAAAAGGAAATTATCGTTTTAATAATGCAAGGTATTAACTATAAACGAAAAGTATTTTATTTGTTTCCTCTGCAATTGATATAAATGTTTTAAGTAAAAAGTTTTAATGACTGAGTTTTATAAAAGAAAAATTTTCCGATGTTTTTATAGAAAGAAAATTTTTTAAATTTTATGCGTTTTAAAAAAGTAATAAAAATTGGGTCATTACTGTTGGTATCAGTGCACCCAGGTTTTTAAAACCGATTCTGTAGACTACCTGCTAGTACAAGTTTCGACATGAAAATACTCCATTAACTATAAGTACGTACTAGAATTATTTTTTTGAATTCAGTGTCTTAAGTATTTTAATTGTGATAAAAAAAAATAATAGTAATAAAAGAAGCAAATAAATGAAAAATAAAAATAAAATAAAAAGAAAAGTAATAAATAAAAAAATAAAAAAATAAAAAACAAAGAGAAATAAATAAATAAAATAATAATAAGATTAAGTAAATATATAAACATTGTAAGTAATTTTGTGTTGCAAGAGAAAAGTATCGTAATCGAAGGATGCGGAAGAGTCGAACCAAGAAGGATGGAGGATAATACAAAAGAAATCGTGGTACAAGAAAGAGTTGAAATTAATGCAGGAGAAATTATTAATTGGTTGACTGAACTAGTTGATTGCCAATCTCGTCACTTGGAAAGACTCATGGAAGTGATTGAGCGTGGCAATGCAAGAGCAATGGAACAGGCGGATGTAAGTTAGAAGAAATTTCAGCGGTTGTGACCACTTCAGTTTGAAGGGAATATTACTGATTCGGATAGTGGTGAAGCGTGGATTAGAATGATGGAGGACATGTTTGTGTATGCTAAGATAAAAGATAAAGAGAGGAGAGCGTGTGTCATGTTCTTGTTAGTTAAGGATGCGTGGTTTTTGTGGGACTCCATCAAGATAACTAAAGATGTGACTACAATGACATGGACAGAATTCAAAATGATATTTTATGACAAGTATTTCAACCACAGGACAAGGACATATAAGTTGACAGAATTTATTGAGCTTCGTCAGGAAGGTACCGTTGCCGAGTACATTCGCAAGTTTGAGGCGCTGTCCCAGTTTGCTCTACATCTAGTGAGAAATAATGAGCAAAAAGTACACATCTTTGTGTGAAAACTTAAGATGGAAATTTATAGAGTTGTTAGGTTATCAGGTGCTCAGAGTATAACATACTCTGTGATGGTGGCTAAAGCCCTTGACATTGAAGATATAGAAAACTAGTTCTCAAAGCAAAATGATTATACTATAAAATGTCAGTCATGCTTTTTGGAAGACAGGGGCACATCAAAAAGTGTAAAGTGGTCATTTGAAGGTGATATCCTTCAAGAACATCAATGCCCAAAATGTAAGAGGAATCATGAGGGAGAATGTTTGGCTAGGTCTCGACAATGCTTTAAGTGTGGAGAAATTGGTCATTTTTCTCAGAGATGTCCAAAGATATGAGGTGTGAGGAAGTATTTTATTTTGGAATCTAATAAGGACTAGTCCATATGTAAAGTTGTATTGTATGCATTTTGGGGATGTTTGTAAGGAATGTGAAGATGTAATGCTAATTAAATAATGTTGTGTTTGGATTATTGTAATTGATGAGATGTTTATTTCGATAAAGTTGAATGATGGATATGATAAATGATAAGTCATGCTTGGGATTTAATGCAAAGAGATCGTTTCAGATGGTGTCATGTGAATTCCAAATAGTGTTTTAAAGGCAATGAGGGTGTTCATTTGGTCAAAGATACACAAATTTTGGCTTAAGGAACTGAAAATAGTTACACTGAAGGTGTTTTCTACTGTTGAGAATGCAAATTAAGATTGAGTTTTGGGGAGTAAGAGCGGTATTTAGGTAAATGCAACCGTTAATGATATAAGTTCAGTGCGGTTTGGGTAAATTTACTCCTCAGAAATACGGTAGATGAGTAAGGAAAAGGCACAATTGAGTTTAAGAGATATGTTAGGAGCGATAAAGTAGCTAGTGTTGCAATAATTTGCCACTCCCAAGCGAATGAAAGAAAATAAAATTTTGACAAAAACTCTTTTGAGAGGTATAGTATAAGATTGACAGCAATTATTTTGGTTATTAAAGTAAGGAAGTGATTACGTTAAGCAAATTTCAAGGACGAAATTTATATAAGGAGGGAGGAATGTAATACCCTGATTTCCTATAATGGAATTAAGTACAAATAATTGGAGAATTAATTGATAACTGGATAATTGATGAATTATTTGATGAGGAAATTATTTGGATAATTTTTGAGGATTTATTGATGAAAAATTTATTTGGGAAACTGAATCAAAGAATTTAAATTGGATCGATAAATATCATGAAACAATATTCGTAATAAATTAAGAATTTGAATTAGGTTGAAAGTAATTTAATTAAATAAAGAATTTAAGTAAATTATTAAAAGAGAATTTGATTGATTGGTGAATGGAGTAAAGAATTAAGAAGGAAAAATGAGGGAAGTGAACTAGTTTAGTTCGCTATTGGTTCGGTTTGGTTGAGAAGAGATATGTTATGGTCAGTTTTTATTTTGATGAAAAGAGAAGAGGAAACCGCAGACATTGTGAATTCAGACAAAAATTGGGGGAAATAGAGAGAGGGAGAAATCGAGAGAGAAGCGAAGAGAGACCAAGAGAACGTGATGGAGACAGAGGCCTCGGGTCCGGCGTGCGAACTCTAGGCGAGCGAGCAGCTGGGTGGCGATGCGGGAGTGCTGACGGGTCATGGAGCTAGGGCTTGGAACGCTCAGGCTACGGGGGCGATTTCTTCCGTGTGCGATGAGCGAGCTCCGAGGATGATTCCGAGCAAGCGAGGAGAGAGTGACGAACCACAGGGGTGGCGACGACGGCTAAGTCGTGAGGACGAACGACACTTGCGAACAACGAAGTTTCGGCCAGGGTAAGTAGTTCGTTTATGTCTTGGGTGTTTTGGTCTCTGGGCCTCTGGTGCCAACTTTTGTGAACCACTTGGTTCTGATATGTTTTTCCTCGATTGCATTTTTCCTGTTGATAAGTGTTGAAGTAGAATTGTGCTCCGTTGGATGGATTGACGGTTTGGGTTTTGATTATTTTTCTAGTTTCGGCGTGAAATGTTCTATGAATTCTCCACGGTTCTTCCCTTACAGCTGGCAATTTATGAGTCAACCTCTAGAAAGAAGAAGAAAATAAGGGAAGCTGTCGTGGAAATAATTGAGCTCCAGGAGAGAAAACAAAAGAGACAAACAAGGTTGCTGAGTCTTTTGAGATTTCCTCAGCGTGCTTTCCTTGACTCCTTGGCAAGTAAATGAGGGATACATAAAGAGAAAAAGGGGGCTGAATTATTCGGCTTGAGAAGAGGCAAAATTTATGACGCTTCTTTGATTTTTTCCATATACTTCCTTATTATGTTGCTTGCTAAACTGTTTATTAGAATTAGGTTCTTTTAATGATATGTTTCATAGATGAGCATGATGGAAATGTATGTATTCACAAGCATCAGACATCACGGTTTTTAAATGGTATGAAAATGAGTTTTATTCATGGTTTTGAAAAGGAAACGAAAACCAATAAAATGAGAACGATAAAAGTAAATGAACAAACTGAATAAATGATAAAAAGGTCTCGTGCGTCGGAGTGGCCTGTGGGCCCGATTACCCCAAGTTGTGATGATGACGTAAGGATGTGAGCTATTAGTCTTTGATCGACGTCGAAGTTGGCCAACGCAACGGTGTATATGAGGTTGTTTAAGCATTGATGCGTACGACTTCCAGTACGCTGCTATTGATGACAGAATCGATTGTTGTGGGGTCGCTGTATATTGATGTATATAGTAGCTAACATGCGGGTCAATTGATGTCGAGCCGTTATCCCATAGCGGTCACCGATTGATGTTAGAACCGAGTGCATTGATGTGAATAGTTATGACAGTTGGTCGATTGATGTTGGAACTAGGTGTATTGATGTACAAGGAGACTGAAAAAGAAAAGGAAAAGAAATGTGAAACGAAAATGGAGAAAGAAAATATAAAGAAAAAGAGAAACTAAAACGAAAAATGAAAAAGGTTTCAAAGATGCATATCATGTTTATGTTTTTATTTTATATCACTTACTGAGCTTTAAGCTCATTAATTAAGTCTTGTTCATGTATGTATACATATGAGAACAGGTTTGGAGCAGTTGATGAAGGATTTGTACGCACAGATCTTGTGGCTTGTTGGGCTAAAAGAATTTAAATGGAAACAAATCGTAAAAGGTTTTATAATATAATTAATTTATATTCTTAAATGTTTTGTTTAACTAATAAGTCTTCCGTTATATTTTCTAAAAGGCAATTATTGTTTTAATAATGCAATGTATTAACTATAAATGAAAAGTATTTTATTTGTTTCCTCTGCAATTGATATAAATGTTTTAAGTAAAGAGTTTTAATGACTGAGTTTTATAAAGGAAAAATCTTCCGATGTTTTTATACAAAGAAAAATTTTTAACTTTTACACGTTTTTAAAAGGTACTAAATATCGGGTTGTGACACTCCTTCCCTTGTTCGAAATCACAATTTTGAAGGGGAGAATAATGGATTAAACCAGTTTGGTCTGGCAAAATTCGAAAACAATTATGTGGCTCGGTTTTAGTTAAAATGGGGGAAATGAAATAATGGATCAGTTGAGATTAAAATGTAAGAGAGTAATTCATTGGAGATTAAGTCGATATTATGTAAAGATTAAATAAGGGATTAAAAATAATAGAATTTAGGGTGGAATGCTGAACCGGTTCACGATCTGCTTGTTCGGCTGGAAGACAAAAGGAGAAGGGGAAGGCGATTAGCACGTGGCAATTCATGAGAATAGAGAGAAGAGAATGAGAGGGAGATGAAGAAGATAGAGTCGACGAGAGAGGAGTGGTGAGCTCAAGGCTGTGCTTTGCCGACAGGCTCTTGTTTTTTCTGGCGGGCGTGCGAGCTACAGGTTGCTGATGGGGTCGTGGGTTGCGGCCAAGGCTTGGGCATCGGGCTTCGCAGGACGAAATGGCATCTGGTCAAGGTGAGCTCTGACGCTGTATCAATTTTTTGTGGACGGCGACGATGGAATGGTGATGGCAAGGATTGGGGATGGTGAGGCAGCGAATTCTAGCCTCGAGTCTAAGGCAGGGAGCTGTTGGTCTGTGAAGAAACGGTTGAAGGTTGTGGTTTGGCTTGCATTTTGGTCCAAACTGGTCTATCCTACTCTAATGAGATGACAGCTTGGACATGCGAAGGGAATGGTGGTGAAGTCAGATTATGATTTGTGGCAGAGGCAGGGAATGGTATGCCTCTCTAGAGAATTAAAATACAGAGTAAGAGGAGAGAAAATGGGAGAAAGAGCTGAGAGCTCTCGGGTGAGCTGAGTTGGGAGTGAAATGGAGACAGAGAGTGGAATGCTCTCTGGTGAGCTGTGCCACGGGAGAAGAAGAAAGTGAGAGAGAAATAAGTGTGCTCTCTGTGAAGAAACAGGAAAAGAAAGAAGAGAAAAAGAGAAGGAAGAAGCATGAGAGGTTGAGGATAAGGAGCTTTTCAGGTGTTTTCTGGTAAGCTAATTTCTTCTCTTCTATGGTTTTTATGCATTATGGAAGTATGCTCTATCGATGGAATGGTTCTCTGTTTGTATTCGACTTATATATATGTATGTATACTATGTGGATGAATTATGCCCTGTTGGTTTGGATTCGAGTCACTAATTGGATGAATATATTCTGGATATTGGTGTGTCCTATGGGATAAATGTTGTACTGCATATTTACGTGCACTGTTTTTTAATCAGTTAGAAAATGGATATTGGGTTTGGATTATGAAACGCTATCAAGTAATGAATAAAGATTAAGGGTATAGATAATGATGAAGTTGTTAAGTTGAGAATGTTAGAATTGTTAAGTGTTATGTTTCGTTTTAGGCGTTAATGAGTTCCTAGAATTATTATACAATTTAGAATACAAAAAGGAAATGAAATTAATAAGTTATGACTATTAATAAATAAATGTTTTTAATTATGAAGGTATTGAAAAGGAGAATAAGGATAATGATTAAGTGTTAATACGCGTTAAAGCTTTGAGGTAAGAATTGAGATAGAGTCATTGGCCAGTGGAGGCCCTACACCATTAGTAGTGACTTTCCTTTAATTGGTTGTTTGCATTTCTATTATGTTGCCATATTATGCCTATGTTGTTCACACGTTATTAATTTAATCTCTAAGCATGTTTAGGACATTAGCATATTATCATTGTTTCCTTTAAATTGTCAAGCACGTCTATACTATCATTATTTCCTTTAAACTGCCAAGCATGTCTACGTAGTTATTACTTTCTTTAAATTACCAAGCATGCCTATATCGTTATTGTTTTATTTAGATTGCAAAGCATGTCTATGTGGTTATTGCCTCCTTTAAATTACCGAGCATGCCTATATAGTATGTTAGCAGACTTTCCATCTCTCATACTTTTATATTGTTGTGATTACTACTTTATAACTCATACTTTTATATTGTTGTGATTACTGCTTCTCATTGACATGCATCACGATAATGTTTCTCATTGACATGCATCATGATAAAAGAAACAATTAGGAAGTGCCACCTATGAGGTGGTACTTATATGCATTTATGTGAGGAAAACAGATAAATGAAAGTAAAGGAAATGGGGAGTTAGGGGATGGACAGTTAATTCGGATCTAATCAGGTAGTCTAGACTTACGCCCCTCCATTGTTGGGTACGGGACTAGCTAATGCAATACCCTGTTATTTTCCCTATTTTTATAATATTATTATGAAATTCGTAATTTAAATACGTTAAATTATTAAACGACATTTATTGGAGTTGATTTTATCACAAAATTGTATGAGTGATAATTGAGTATGATTTAAGTAGGATATGTTAAGTAAAAAATTGGTTAAATAGGGTGTTGGGACGCTTGAGGACGAGATTTTGCGTCCGGATAGCCCACTATTATAGATGTGTTGCCTCGTCCGCAACGCATATAATTGGATTCAGGAAAACTTCAGATGAGATTGAGAATTCTCGTCCTTACCTATTCAGACGAGTGCGGATGAATGCGGACGAAATTGGGTAGCATCTGATTTGAATCTGTAAAAATTTTGGATCGTTTCGGATAAATGCAGACGCGAGGTGCGGACATGGTCTCTCGTCTGCAAGAGCTCAGGAATGCTTCGGACGATTGAGGAAGAGTTAGGACGAAAGGGAAAGTCGTCCAATTTGAATCTGTACAAAAAGTTGGATAGTTTGGGACGACTGCGGATGATGGCTCGAACGCCATTTCTCATCCGCAAGTGCAAAAAATATGCCTGTGAATAGTGAGGTTCAGACGAGAGGACCTCATCTTGACTCGTCCGAAAGACCCCAGATTCGCAAGCAATCTGCTTTTTAAGCTGTCATTTTGTCATCTTATCAATTATTTCTCCACACAAATGACAACCTTGCGACTCCCCCATGAAATTCGACCTTCTCCAGCCATGTGAGGATTAATTAATGGCTATGAGTGGATGGATTGATGGTTGAAGGTATGGGTTTATTCCATTTTTGAGTTGTTTATGAAAAGCTAGGGCTTGTGATTGAATGTGCAATTATTCTTCCGAATTTTCTTATTGTTAAAGGTGTAGGAGAGAGTAGAAACTTCAATTTTCGAATTCTAGGTTGAGAGAGAGGAAGGAGAGTGAGTGAAGTTGTATGTTGTGGTGAAGTTGCTGCTTAACCCTTGATTTTGCAGTTTATCAATCTCATCTCTGAATTTTAGGTAAGGAAATTGAGTAACTCTTGGCCAATGGAGGCCCTACACCACAAGTAGAGTCATGTGTGTTTCATTGACTGAATCTTGTGTTAATTTCTTGTTGAATGTTGAGAATGCTTCCTTGTTGGATTCTCTGAAATCTCCTTGCTTGAGTTTCGTGATTTGTGACTCTTGGAAGTGCTTGGTTTGATTAGTTCATTTGTAAATGATACTTGTAAAGAAATCAATATTGAGAATGAGAAAATGATAATCAAATTGCTAAGCTACCTTATTTTTACTTAATAATTCTTGATTGACTTTAGTTTTATTTATTCGTACTCTAGTTTGGAGATTGGGATATCTGGTTAGGATCTTTATTAGTTAAGATGTTAAATGTTTAGTTGTTAGTATTATAGTCTCTATATTTCCAATGTTCATGCTTATGATTCTCAATAAGTAGTTATGTTTTATTGTCAATTAGCAAAGCACATTATATGTTTCTCTTCACTATTTCATTCTGTAAATTGTTATCAAAACTATAAGCATATCGCACGTTTTAATTTGCTGTCAAGATTGTTAGTTTACTGTTGAATTCTAGAATCATGAAACATGTCAATTGTACTACTGTAATTATTAAGTTACAGTCAAAATGCATATCATGTATGCATGTTTAATACGCTGTTGTATATAGTCGAGTTCTGTTGATTTTGAAGCATGTTAACACATTCTAATCATTGTCAATTTTTTGTTGTTCTGGTTTCCATTTCCTATCAATTCTGAGCTATATTCGTACGTTTAAGTCATTGGAAACTCATTGTAAATTGCTAAATAGTCATTGTTACGTTTAACGTTCACTGTCAATTTATATGCATGTATGCTCATTTTAATTCGCTGATTGTATTCTACATTTATTGTCAAATTAGGATGCACGTATATTAGCTATATATTCGCTGTTGTTTAACTGCTGTTCTGTAATTATTTTCCTTCAATTCTGAAGCATATTGGCATGTCTTCATCATTGTTAAATTCGTTGTTGTGTTGCTAATAATTCCTAGCAAATCCCGAAGCATGTTAGATGTTATATTCACTGTTAGCATTGTTATTCTGTTGCTATTAGCGTTCCATAGATTTTGATGCTCATTAGCATGTTGGTTGACTGTTTTATTTATTGTTTTCGTTATTATTTCTTGCTAGTGTAGAAAGCGTTAATTCATTGTTATTTGTGAATGAAATTCCATGAATTACTCTTGTAATTTTCCATCGTTGTTATAGAATTCTTGATAGTATTGACTCGTGAATTCAATTGGATGAATTATATCATTTTCGTTCTATTATTCATATTGTATTGTCATGCATTCGCAATAATAGAAACCCTAAGAAATACCACAAATGGTGGGTATTTATATGGTGAGAAGAAAACAATGAAAGAAAAGAAATTAAGCAATTAGAGGTTGGGGTACATGGTTCGAATCTAATCGGTAGAGTCAAATTTATGACCCACCCCTATCAGGTCGCGTGAAACGATCTACCAACAAGGTGGCGACCATCTCCCCATCAGGAACCTTCAATCGTCCAACTCGATCCACGAGTTTATGATATAATTAACTATAATTAAAGAACGGTTTGGGGCAGATCCCATTCTGAAAAAACGAGTTAGAGGCATTCATATTGCATATCTCTTTTCCTTACTAAGCCTTTGGGCTTACAGTTTACTTGCTGGTGTAGGTGAAAATCAAGAATTTTATATGAACGAAGTAAAGGAGGAGGTATTCCCCATGGAGGGCTCCAGTTATCCGGCGAAGTAGACCTCGGAGGTTATGGATGACAATAAAAGAGTGTTTTATCTACATTGATTTCAATTCGAACAATAGTTTGTAAAACTATTTAATTCTTTTAAGCTCGAGTATGTTTCTGCTTTAACTCTGATGAAGTTTTAATTGGGATGATTTTACCATATGTTTTCATTAAAGAAAAAGAAAAATTTTTGCACAGTGTATTTTAATAAAGAAAACATTTTAAAATATGACAGGTCGTCACAGTTGGTATTAGAGCATAACTGGGTCAAACGTGTTTCTGTAGACTGCGGATAACTCATCACTCACCGAGAAATACTCCTCAATGTAAGTTTATTTTATTTTTCCAAAGTATTCTCTTAACTTACAATCTCTAAATATGAAAACATATAGGATATCAAATGGCTAGGCGTGCACGAATGAATATCCCAATTAACGAAGAGAGAGATGAGGCACCAGGTCATCAAGATATTCCCGATGACCGTAGGGGTGCTGAAAATTTCTATAGACATGAAGAAACCCTAGGGCGCATGGCTGAGATGAACAACCATCGCAATTCATGCAGCAACAGTCCCAGTATATGGCACAACATTTCCAGTACATGGAGTGGTTTGCTGACCGAGATAATGTGAATGGGATTGTGCATCAACGTGTTGTGGTATTCCCCGTTAAAGCCGGTTGGGAGAACTTCCAATGGCTTAAGCATTCTAGTTTTAATGGAAACATCACTGATATTGCAGTAGCTAAAGAATGGATTCGCACACTTGAAGATCTGTTTGAGTATGCCAATATTGTTAAAGAGAAAAAGGTGAAATGTATGACGTTCTTATTGGTTAAAGACGCACGTTTTTTGTTGGTTTCTATCAAAGTTTCCCAAAATGTTAGAACTCTTACATGGACAACATTCAAAGAGTTATTCAATGAGAAGTACTTCAACAACTCTGTTCGAGCACAAAAGTTAGTGGAGTTTGTACGTCTACATCAGACTGGATCTGTGGCAGAGTACATCCAGAAATTTGAATCTTGATCCCATTTTGCTACGCATTTGTTGTCTAAAGAAGAACACAAAGTCCACCATTTTATTCGTGGACTCAAGATGGATATCATAGAGAGTGTTATAATAGCCGATATGGATGACGTTCCTTATGCGAAGATCGTGGCTAAGGCTTTAGCAGTTGAGAATATTAAGAATATGGCAACAAGATACCGTGAGACGAACCATAAAATGTTGAAGAATAATTCCAATCGAGGAATTCTACTAATCGAGGAACCAAACGATCTTTTGGTAGTAGTCCACAACAAAGGCAAGACAAACGGCCATTCATTGCATATTCTGGTGATCCTCTAAAAGGTGGACCCTCCCAACAAAAGCCATGTCCTAAGTGTAAAAAGAATCACCGTGGTGAATGCTTAATGGGCTCGATCCATTGGTTTGCATATGGAAAGCTAGGACATATCTCCCGTCATTGTCCGAATGGAGCAACTGGACAAGGAAGTGTGACTCCACGAATCTTTGCCATGAATGGTCCTGATTTAAATGATGATAAGCCATTTGCTATGGTGACAGGTACGCATGTTTTCCTTCAACTATGAATACATGTGTTATTTGTAAGTCCTAATTAGTTTAGAGAATATTATGGCCTTAGAATAAATAAGAAGTTGCCATCAAGTATGGTCTATGTTAATAATTGTGCTGCTTATACCCTATTCGATTTAGGTACTACGCACTCGTTTATTTCAAGTGATTTCTGTAAGAGGGCGAATTGTTTATCAAATTGTACATACTGCGCAAGTAGAGTATTGTTGCTTTCTGGTAACTATTTATCTGCCAATGGAATTCTCAAAGATTATGCAGTGGATATAAACGATCGCCTAATTCATGTTGATTTGATTGTCATAGACCTCAGGGGATATGATCTCATTGTCAGTATGGATTGGTTATCCTAACATCATGCGGTCGATGGCAAAAAGAAAGAAGTTCATTTCTACTCTCTTGACGATATATCGCATATGTTCAAAGGAACTAAAGATATTGGAAAGTTTGATGTCATTTCTACACTCAAGGAGGATAAGTTATTAAGAGGTGGATGTGACGCATTCTTAATCAAAGTGATGGATGTTATATCAACCCCTGGAGTTAAGTTGGAAGATGTTACAATAGTCCGTGATTTCCCTAACGTATTTCTTGATGATCTTCCCAGCTTATCTCCTAATCGTGAGATTGAATTTGGAATTGATCTATATCTAGGAACCAAACCTATTTCTAAGAATCTGTGTCGTATGGTGCTAGCCAAACTTCGTGAATTGAAGACACAGTTGGAAGAGTTAATCAAAAAGGGATTTATTCGACCAAGTTTTTCTCCTTGGAGAGCGCCTGTGCTTTTTATCAAGAAGAAAGACGGATCAATGCAGATGTATATTGACTATCAAGAGTTAACCAAAGTGACAATAAAGAATAAGTATCCACTACCTTGGATTTATATCTTTTCGACCAGCTGTGTGGAGCTAAGGTGTTTTCAAAGATTGATCTTCGATCGGGTTATTATCAATCGAAGGTTAAACCTGAAGACATACCTAAAACTGCCTTTCGTACAAGGTATGGACATTACGAATTCCTTGTAATGTCATTTGGATTAACAAACGCACCTATAGCTTTTATGGATTTGATGAACCAGATTTTCAAAGATTATTTAGACAAATTCATCAGTGTCTTCATCGACGATTTCTTAATTTATTCTCAATCGGAAGATTGCCTTGTCTGTCCCTAATCAACATCAGTTATATGCCAAGTTTTCTAAGTGCGAGTTTTGGTTACATGAAGTCAGTTTTCTTGGCCATGTTGTTTCTAAAGATAGTATTGCAGTGGATCCAGCAAAGATACAAGTTGTTACGAATTGGATTCAGCCTAAAAATGTTGGTTAAATAAGAAGTTTTCTTGGATTGGCTAGATATTATAGATATTTCATCAACAGATTTTTGAAACTTACCCTACCACTCACTAGTTTAACTAAGAAAGATGTTCTTTTTTGGTGGTCCGACCATTGCAAAGAGAGTTTTGAAGAGTTAAAGAGTTGTTTGATGTCTGCGCCTGTTCTAGCTTTGCCTATTGAAGAAGGTGATTTTTGTATTTATTATGACACATCCAAGAAAGGACTTGGTGGCATGCTTATGCAGAACGGTAAGGTTATTGCTTACGCTTCACGACAACTTAAGCCTAATCAAGTAAACTACCCTACACATGATTTGGAGTTTGCAGCTATAGTGTTTACACTAAAAGTCTGGCAACATTATTTGTTTGGACAATATTGCAAAATCTATTCTGATCATAAGAGTCTTGACTATATCTTCACACAAAAGGAACTTAATATGAGACAACGCCAATGGTTAGAATTTGTGAAGGATTACGATTACGAAATTATATATCACACTAAAAAAGCAAATGTTGTAGCGGATGCCTTCAGTCGTAAGGTTGCAGTTAAGAGTGTTATGTGCAGTGAGATGCCTGTAAAACTATAGAAGGATATTTGTGAGCTTGACGTTCAGATTGTCCCATCTCAGTTGGACATAATTTTGTCGAAGTTGACGTTATTCACTTCTATCCTTGAACAAATTAAAGTAGCACAACAAAGTGACGACGTATGCAGAAATTTCAATTCGACATTGCCCAAATACGGAGATTTTTCTGTGTCAGTTGATGGTATTGTTAAGTTTAAGGACCGGTGGTATGTGCCTGATGATACCGCATTGAGAACGAAAATCTTACAAGAAGCTCATTCATCCAATTTCTCTATCCATCCAGGATGTAACAAAATGTATAGAGATCTCAAGACTCATTACTACTGGCCGAGGATGAAGTTTCATATTGCCGAGTTTGTAGCGTCATGTCAAGTATGTCAGTGTGTGAAAGCCTAGCATCAACGTACTTGTGGCATGCTCCAACCTTTACTGATCACTAAATGGAAATGGGAACACATCACGATGGATTTTGTCACCAATTTACCCAAAACCGTGAGAGGTCTGATGCGATTTGGGTGATTATTGAACAATTGATGAAAGTTTCTCACTTCTTGTCGGTGTCGATGACGTTCAAGTTGAACCAATTTGTCAATTTGTACATCAAAGAAATTACTCGATTGCATGGTATTCCAATTTGTACATCAAACACTCGAAGATATGCTTTGCGCATGTGTGCTTGAATTTCATGTTAGATGGGAAAAGATCTTAAGCTTAGTCTACTTTGCATATAATAATAGTTATCAAGCCACTATTGGTGAAACGACCCAGATTTTCATACATTTAAAAATGCGTTAAATTTTGAGAAAAACATATCAAAGTGCAAGCAGGGCCATTAGAAATACTTAAAACATTTCGAAAGTAAATCATTGCGGAAATAAAAACATTTGCGAAAGCGTAAATAATTTAAAGGAAATAAACTAAACACTTAATTACAATTTAGAAACTAAATTAAATTACAATTTAACTGTCTCTCACTTCTCATAGCCTTGCCAACCACAAGCTCGCGTCTGCAAATCAATCATCAACTACTTCTTCATGGCTCAAGGATTCCGCGCGTACATGTACCTACAGCGTAAGTAAGACGTGAGCATAAAGGCCTAGTAAAAAAATGGGTTTATGCATATGAAATGCTGCTCTTTAATTCTTCGGAATGGGTTTGCCCCAAACCAATCTTTTAGTTACGTATTTTAGGAATATCTCGTACGTGGAGTATGAAATTTGGGGAATCCTGTGATTTCTAATTAATTACGTTAATTAGTCTTGTGATCCTGACAAGGGAAAGATTAGTGCTTTTCCTCACTCAAGGCATATAGCCACCCCTTGGTGGTGTTCTTAATTGTTTCTAGCGTTATGAGACTACCCAAAAAGTACACACAAGGAACTACCCTACCAGCTCGTTTGAGTAGTTAAGCAAAACCATAACGAACATGAGAGTGCACGACGACAAGTAAAACAATACATAAATCAAGACAA
Organism: Begonia loranthoides; assembly: GCA_022433065.1. Lineage (NCBI taxonomy): Eukaryota > Viridiplantae > Streptophyta > Magnoliopsida > Cucurbitales > Begoniaceae > Begonia > Begonia loranthoides. The sequence goes on along the minus strand of CM039477.1, from coordinate 9,053,442 downwards.
CACATCAAAGGACGATAATATGCTAGAGAAGTTTACATCCAAGATTTATTCGCTGCTTAATTAACTTGTTTACCTGAGTTAACTAAATCTATCGGTTTAGGGTAGTTAACATGCTCAATGGATTAATATGCTCGGTGCACTAATTACTTACACTAGTTATAAGTTAGTTAGATCAATTAGGATGCTCAACAGAGGAATTATGCAAGGCAACCAAATTAATATACAAGTAGAGCCATTAATGAAATAAGCAACAACTAACAACAATTTATAGAGAGCTAACAATAGGCTAATAACAAAGCAATAAAACTAACAAATAAATTAACAGCTTTTGATTTTCAACAACAAGCTCTAGAACTAAAATGATCAAACACACAGCAACACCAAGAGGAATATGCGTAAACCTACAGTGAAAGCATAGAAAACTAACATATAAATCCAACACACAAATCATCCAAGCATAACACAAAACATACAGACTCAACTTGAGGATCATGCTTCTTAACAGCTTTAAACAACAGTAAATAATAATCAAAACAATGAAGTACACTCCTAAATCAATAATAAACAGCATCATTTCAACGATGGAATGGATTAGCGCAACATGCTTTAAATGGATAACATACATCAAAATTTTAACGATGGAAAGGATCAACGCAACATGCTTTAAATGGATAATATACAACAGCATTTTAATGATGGAATGGATCAATAAAACATGCTTCTGAATCAATAATAAATAGCAATGAAATATCAAAAATAGAACAGCGAAACATGCATTTTTAACAACTAAATACAATAGAGTTTTTCAATAGAATTGTGACAACAGAACATGTTTCTTTGGTGACAAAAATCAGTAGGGTGCAACAACAAATCATAGCAACAAAATCATGCTTTTAAGTGATGAATATTACAGTATTAACGAGCGACAGAACATGCTTATAAACGACGACTATAATGGTAGCAATGCACAGCAATGTACTTCTACAGAGATTAACGATGAATGGAAATAGAGGATTATATAATAATCGCAGATGTACTATAACGAACTGGTTTGATGCAGAGTGAGAACCGTGACCAAACAGGAAGTAAATCATGCTTTGAACAGGAACAAATTTGTAGAACAATACACTGTGAGCGAACAACATCATATATGCAAGTAAAGCTATAGAGTCTAACTCATTCATCCTCAGCGGTTACCATAATCTCTTAGTTCATAGTCCATCTTATTCAGCTTAAAACCATATGAAGATTTAACAACTTAGCCCATACATAACATTTAGGAAAGACCATTCATTAAGCAAGCTGAAGGCATTCAACGAGGAGAAATGTAGAAGTTTAAAGCACCTAACGATTTCACATAGATATAACTACACAACAATCGTCACAAGAATTTCAACAACAGGCAATACTCACGAACACACTTGCGGTGTAGGGCCTCCACCTGGCCAAGACACACCCAAGTCTTACCATTTGAAGAAAACCACAATAGGGACAAGAAGCTCATGGTTTCATCAGCTCCTGTTGGCTCATCAAAGCACTCGACCTTCCCAGCATTCTCCCTCCTTTCCTTTTTGATCTCCCACTCAGCTCTCCTATTTATACAAAAAATGCTAATTTGAAACGCATAACTTATCGATAATTACTGGCAACAGAGGCAGATTTTTTGGATTGGCTCTCCACACCTTTGCCATTCAGCTCCCATCAAAACCGCTAGGCAAGAAAAACAGAGGATGGACCGGATCAACTGAACCGCGAGCAACTCGGACCTCCAACCCAAGCAAAGCGAACCGAAGCTGCCCACAATCGTCACCGAAAAATCCACATTGCGGGAACTCTGATTTGCGAGCCCCAACTGCAACCCGTGCTCCAACTTTGCCCACAACTGCATACCTGGACGTCGGACAGCGTTGTAACATCTGTCTCGCGCCACGGAGAAGCTCTCCTCGCCGTCACGTTTGTCGTTCACCATTCGCCTTCTACATCTATCTATCTCTCTCTCTCTCTCTCTATTTCGCGATTTCCCTTAACCAAACAGCCCCTTTCTTTTGATTTTGAACTAGACCAAAGTGAAGCAAACCGGTTCTTGTTGAACTGGTTCAGTCTTTACACCAACATTTTAATTTAATTTATTAAATTAAATCCAATTTATCCAATTTATTCATTAAATTTAAAATACCCCTTTCATCATTTTAAATCTCTAATTAATTCCTTAATGTAAAACAATTAAAATAATCCTTAATATACAACAATTATAATAAATCCCAAATATTATAATTTAAATTCGTTAAATTAATATTTATTTTAATTACAGTAAATTCTATTTCATCTCAATAAATGGAATTCTTACGAATACGTTCTTCGTAATACCCCGATAATTAAATAATTATCCACTTAAAAAAAGTCGAGGTGTTACAATTGGTATGCCTCCATTCGAAGCGTTATATGGGAGAAGGTACAGATCTCCCTTATATTGGAGCGAAACTAGTGAAACTAGTTACTATGGACCCGAGTTAGTTTAGAAAACTGCCGAGTCTGTGGCAGTTATTAAACGAAGGATGTTAACTGCTCAAAGTCGACAAAAGAGCTATACGGATAATCGATGGCGGAGTTTAGAATTCAATGAAGGTGATCATGTATTCTTAATAGTATCCCCGCTCAAAGGTGTAGTCCGTTTCGGAAAGAGAGGAAAACTGAACCCGAGGTATTGGTCCTTTCGCTATTACAAAAAGAATTGAAGCTGTGGCGTATCAGTTGCAATTACCTGAGGTATTTATGTTATAACTAATCATATCCAAGGAAAACAAGAGGTAGCACAACAAGCAGTAATAACCTATGTAATATTTCCAACACAATAGCATCGGTTCATCCATACCTATTAATGCTTATCTTCCAACAATAATCATCTCCAAGATTTAACAAGCAATCTATAATATCCATACTCTCCAGCAACATCAATTTATTTACAACTATTTACATGATTTCCATTCTTAATGAATCATCTAAAAACCAAAGCACCAAAGTACCAGATAGCAAACCAAACAACCAACGCAGTAGTATAACATCAACCTATCTAAAACAAAAATAAAAGACTCAACATGCTATTAAATAAATCTAGAACCTATCCATCAACTTGCTTATCAATGAGCAGAATAATATAATCTTAATAACATGATCTTAAATTAAGAACATCAAGAAAACATGCATCTCCTAAGATACCCCTAACTCTTGTGATGTAGGTCCTTTCGGGCAAAGCACATACAAAACATCTTACCTTATTTCTTTGCAAAATCCTTTACTACTGTATTCTTCATTCCAAAACTCCACTCCTTGAAGACCCTTCTTCACTTCAATAGCATGGTAGTATTTCTAGGAAACAAAAAAAAAAAATACAAGAGATACTCATTGAGAACACCAAACAATTCCTCCTCTTTCTAAACTTCTCGACTTTTCTCTTTCATTGGTCTCCTCCCGCACAACTCACAACATAACATCAAGACCCACCGTGAGACAAAAGAATTCACAAAGAACAACCAAAGTTCACAGAAGTTTTACTTCTCTTTCTCGGCTCTTTCTTTCTCTTTGTTTTTCTCCCTTTGATTTTTAGCCAATACTCCCTCCTATATACTATATAACCCTCAGAGAATGTCAATAAGTCGCTACATTCCATATTCTCGATATCCTTTCAATTTCTTAGGCGTCAGTTAACAATTTCTTGTTGACTTTTTAGTGTTCCAGTCAATCAAGCCCTTCGTATGATCGAGCGCAAAACCATCAGAGTCAACTTTTCTTAACTACAGGTCAATTATGTGATTCACCGCCAAAAGACCAGAAAGCATTTGTGTAAAATTTGTGAATACCGGTCGATCACCTTCTTCCCAAGATCGACCACAAATCTGACTTTTCCAATTTGCTTTGTACCCTGTTGATTAACCCTCTTCAGGTGATTGACCACCCAGCATTCCGCTTGCCACTACCATTTTTGCAGTTGAACATGTCGTTGACCGATTCCAACTATACTAGACTTTGAATGTTTTGTTTCACCAGTGTTCGACTGCCTTCTCTTTCTTGATTTACCTCCCTGCATATTCTTCCATATATATATAACCAAACATAAACCACTACTCCAATTTATTCAATATAAACACTTAGTGATTGGTCAATTTCTTTTCTTCCATAACCATGAGAATCCTTCATTTCATAAAATCAACTGATAAACTAATGTCATCAACCTCCTTATCCATAATAACATCAAAACTCGGGGTCTTATTCTCCTATATTAAGATCATCCAAAAAATCTTTAAATATTAGCACTTAGATCCTAGGCTTAGCATTATGAAAATTCAGAGTATTACAGAAACAATGCTGAAAACCATTTTCGTATGTTTTAGGAAAACAATGATGAATGAATGCACACATACAATCCTATTATACATGTCTATCTATCATATCCTTAAAGCATGATCAATTCTTAATCTAAAGCATTGAACCTAAATCTAATAAACACAATAATAACATCAAGCAAGCAATCAACAATACATCCTTGACATAACATGATCACAATCTATTACATCTAGTAAATGCAATCATCAAACAAACCCTAATTCCTATGATGTAGGCCCTTTCATGCAAAACACATGAAATATCACTTACCTGGCGTCCTTAGTGAGTTTCGCACCTAAGTTTCTTCTCCTCAATACATATTCATTAATAAACAATAGTTTATCAAACTCATTATTATCCAATAACTATTTCATAATTGTCTACATGCCTAGGATGCAACATCTTAAAACTTCCTCTTATTTCTAAATTACAAATTTATCCACAACAACTTAACCTCCCAAGTATGTTCTTACTAGATATCAGTAACATTGCTCAAACCCTTTCAAACTATTCAACAATATTATCATGACAATGAATATAAACAGCAACAACCTATCAAGCATCAAGGAATACTTTCAAGCCAACAACACTTTAGCAACCCCACACAGCACCTCCAAAATAACATTACAATACTTATCCTCCAACATTCGTATCAATAAGCAAAATAATATAACCTCAATAACAAGGTTCTAGCTCACAGCAAATAACAACATCCAACCATTTCTATCAACAACAAGTTATGAGGCATATCAAAAATCTCCAACAACAAGTTATTCTCTTCACAAATTACCTAATAACTAAACGAGCTTCCATTCTCATATATTTCACTATAAGAATTCTACTATCAACAGAGAAGTTAACTTAAAACAACATCTTCAAACTCCAACAAAAATTCATGGAAGAGTGTCGGTTACCTAAACCACCGAAGAATACATGAATTCCTTCCAGCATGGTTTCCCTTCTTGTCCAAAAGTTCTCTCCACCACTCTCTAAAATTACAAAAAAATTTAACTCCCCTTACTGTTTCTCCCAACAACTCTCCCTCTCTCTCTCTCTCTTGGTCTCTTATGTCTAAAATTCTTGTAGAATGACACTCTTCTTTTTTTCCAGAACCGATCGGATGATTTTCAGTTTCTCGCGCTCTTTCTAAAAAATAGTATGACTTCTCATTTGGTCACTATTTATAAACCACGAGTTCAACCAGTGTCCTTCTGAAGGTGAAGAGACCCTAAGAGGGATGCTTGAGTCATCCATGAAGTGCCAAACGTCGATCCCTTCTATTTCTAGGCGGCAGTTATCATTTTCTAGCTACTTTCAATTTTACCGGTCGATCAATCCTTTCCCATGATTGACCTCAAAACCATCAGATTCAACACTTCTCTTAAATGTTAGTCAATCACATTCCTTCAAGTAATCAACCGCAAATCCATGTTTTTGATTCTGCTTTGAACTTGATCGATCAACCCTCTTCAGGTGATCGACTGCTTCGATTTTCCTTATCCACTACCATTTTTGTGGTCGACCCCATGTTCGGTCGATTCTATCTATGCTAGACTCTGAATTATTTTCCTCTAGAGCCGGTTGATCAAACCCCTTCAAGTGATCGATTACCTTGAAAATCCATTGCTTTTGTAACATTTCACACCTTTAGTTATCGATTTCCTCCTTTTGAGGATGATCAACCACCATCACTAAATTGTTTCCTCCTTTATATCCAGAATTACAATGTATCTTTTGCTTTGGACTGAAGTTCTCCAATCATTCTAGACTGTTATTGACTAAAGAAAGGAATAAACGTAAAAAGGAAAGCTTGGATGAAAATGTATGATTAGATCATGTACAACATATGCATATCATATTCATAGTTACTATTTTAAATATTCATTCTTACTTGCATTAGGCTCATAGCATATGTCTTGTGGTGTAGATAACAACACCAATGGAAAATGAAGAGGAGCAGTTGATGGAGGGTTTTCACAGTGCGATATTGTGTTGGCTAAACTAAACATGAACAATTAAAGGAAATAAATTTGTTTTATATGTATAAGATGTATAGTCTTAATAGTTAAAGAAAATAATTTAGTTATGGCACATTTCTTTTGTTTTAAATGAATTTTTGTGAGGAAGGCTTTCCACTTTATTTTTTATAAAAAGGTATTTTAAGTTTAATAGTTTGTAAAGGAAAAACGGCCCGCTACACCCGCATAACTTCTTCCATGAAGCATCTTTCACAAAGCATCTTTCTGTCCTCCCCCATTTTAATCCAGCAACTAGGGTTTCTCCATCTCTTTAATCTAACGTCGGCCCTTCCTTCAAAACTTCCTTTGAATAAAATTATTATTTTTCTTCAGCAGCAACTCATCCACTGTTCACTTTGACTCTTTCCAAACAACAACATTAATTTTGTTACATTTTCTTTGTCAGTTTCATCTCTATTAAACCAACAATATTTAATTAATATTTATCCCTATTTTCATTAAACCAACCATCATTATTTATTAATAATACATTTTATCACTTAGAAATTACTAGGATGTTACAAGAAATAAAATAATAGTCAAAGGAAAGGAGGAAAAACAAAGGCAAACTCCATGATGAACAATGACACATAATTTCTATAATCATTGCTTGGAAAATGGGGGAGTCATTTAGTGCTGTTGAAATAACGAACGAGATTTGGAAAAGAGAAAGAGAAAACAATGGACACTGAATTTATGTGGAAAACCCAAGAAGGGAAAAAACCACAGGCATATGAGAAATCACTATTAGAAATCGGTACAATGAGCTTTGCGGCTCAAGCATATATTTATATTAATAAAGGAAACTCTAGTCATACTGGAATTGGAAACCCTAATCCTACAGGAATTAGGAAACCTCCAATGTGGGCCAAACTGGCCTGACCCAATTAGAATCTGGGTCACACTGAACCCTAACAATCTCCACCTTGACAGGAATTCCACTCTGTAAATATATCTTCAAAACTATAGAAAACCTCCTCTTCCACAAATGCCCCTCAGGGCGAAATCACCAGCTAATACCAACCAAGTTCAAACAATGTTTGAACTTGGGTGTGGTCAACGTCTTTGTCATCATATCAGCAGGATTATCATGAGTACTGATTTTACTAACTGCAAAGTCACCACGAGCAACCACTTCACGAACTAAATGATAACAAATATCAATGTGCTTCGTCCTCTCATGAAACATCTGATCTTTAGTGAGAAAGATAGCACTATGACTGTCGCAAAACACTGTGGCAATCTGCAAATCTCCACTGAGCTTACCAAACAAACCTTTTAACCATATAGCTTCTTTATAAGCCTCTATAATGGCCATATATTCTTCCTCTGTAGTAGACAACGCAATGGTATCTTGTAAGGTTGCTCTCCAACTGATAGTGCAATCCCTAACTATAAAGACATATCCGGTAAGAGATCTCCTCTTATCAATGTCCCCCGCATAATCAGAATCAACATATCTAATAACAGGATCTCGAGTTCTTCCAAATTGAAGACACACATTACTAGTTCCCCGCAGATACCTAAGAATCCACTGAATAGCTTTTCAGTGTTCCGTTCCTGGATTTGCCATGTACCTACTAACAGCACTGAATGCGTAAGATAAATCTAGACGCGTGCAAACCATAGCATACATGAGAGATCCTATTGCACTAGAATACAGAACTTGTGACATATAATTAATTTCATCATCTGAATGCGGACATAAGTTTGATGGAAGCCTGAAATGAGCTGCTAAAGGAGTACAAACAGGTTTAGACTTATTCATTTTAAACTTACAGAAAGCTTTCTGAATGTACCCTCTTTGACTTAAGTACAATTTTCCAGATTTTCTATCTCTATATCTCCATACCAAGTATCTTTTTCGCTGCTCCCAAATCTTTCATCTCAAATTATTTACTCAGTTGTGCTTTGACCCTTCTGATTTCTTCAATATCTTTAGCTGCGATTAACATATCATCGACGTATAAGAGCAGATAAATCACTGATCCAATACTCATGATAATCCTGCTGATAAATCACTGATCCAATACTCATGATAAGAGCAGATAAATGATTGATCCAATACTCATGATAAATCAGTGATCCAATACTCATGGTAACGTCATTTCTATTCCTATCTACCTAGCTAATATGTACTTACCCCCCATCTCCCAACTCCTTTCATTCCTCTTTAACTTCTTTTATGTTTTTTCCTCTCAAGGCATATGGGTACCATCCCAAGATGATACCCCCTAGTTGTTTCTATTATCGTGAATGTATGAGGACACTTCTACCTTACCTAGCACATATATAGGGATAACAAACAACAATACTTTAAAGAATCTACAATGGCATAACATAGCACATAGGGAGAGCAAGGAATAGAATGCTATAATATCATGCCAACGACAAAAATTAAAATTAACTAAGCATAATTATCCAAACTCACACATCTGAACTATGCATAAGAAACGGTGGAATTCAATGGCATGCTTCATCATCAATACTAAATAAAGTGAATAACAGACTATTAACGAAATCATGCTATTAAACGACATCGTGCCATTAAACAAGGCCATCTTATTATGCAAACTTATGCTATTGACGAAATCATAATAATAACGAAATTATGCTAATAACTAAACATTATGTTATTAAATGAAATCATGCTACAACTAAGTCATGCTATTAAACAAGTTAAGCTATTAAATGAAATCATACTATTAAACGAGATCATGTTATTAAACAACAGTGAGCAGCGTATGATGACAACGAAAGTAAAACAACGCATCATGCTCTTGAATGACTGAAGATAGCGAATAATGTCAAATGAATCACACCAGATATGCTTTTCAACGACTGAATGGAAACGGCAGTAACAGAAACTAAATATGCTTTCTTTAAACCAATACAGCAGTGAGTAACATATCAAAACAAATAGCGAATCATGCTTCAATAATAGAATTAATCGGTAGCAACAAACAAAACAGGACAGCAAAGCATAATCATGAGTTAACTATTCTAGCAGCGAAAATTAACGATGAAACGAACGGCAGAAGCAAGTTTCAATAATAGTTAAGAACAGTAGCGAATAATAATCGAATTGGAAGTAACAGAACATGCTTTGTAACAATTAATTTCTGCAGTAACGAAAGTATAAAAAATAGAACAATGGTAACATGCTTCTTTAATGCCGAAACGGAATAGCGGAACATGCTCGTTCAAGGACTATAAATAGTAGTAATCACCAGTGATTAATAATGGAGAGAATAGTGAAACGTCTTTCTACTTAACCACTAATACAACTGCAGAAACGGAAACGAAAACATGCTTTTATATAACATGTATAATGAGTTTATCCAGGCTTAAAGGAGATATTTTAGTGCAGGAGAAAGTGAAACCATAGATCCTGCTATTTTAAAGGCTATTTAGAGATGAATAACAGTGATTGATTACGTGTAGAACATGAGAAATAAACAACGAACGACATGCATTATGCCGAAAGTAAACAATGAGTGACATACTTTATACAGAGTAAATAAATAACCAATATGCCTATAACCACACATTTATACAAAATATGAGCACTATCAGAAAAGAAACGCAGGATTCACACTATAAATCTTAACATCAGTTAAGCATATAACCATAGAAATAAATTTCAGTCAGGCATTCATTACTTCATTCTTAGTCTCACGTTACCATATTTACCTCCAATCAATACTCTTATCAAGTAAGGTAAACGTTGAATGAAATAGTGAGGTAAGTAAACGAGAAACAACAGAGTCCTACAAGGTCGGGAAGAAGGTTTATAGAAACAAAACGTTCAAGAAGTCTAAAGATAATCACCACAACAGAGTAAATTCCTAAACACACACACACACACACACACATTTTACTTGTGGGTAGGGCTTCCTCAAGCCAAAGACTACCCAAATCCTTAGCCTTGAATACGGTTCTTCACTTAGACAGCAGCTCCTCAGACAGTTTCCCTCCACACAGCTGTCACCCGTCCCTCCAAACAATCCAGAAAAATGAAGAAGAATGAGATGGAGGATGGAGAAACAGGGCTCAACCAAGGGACACTCGTACGAGTGGCAGAGTGGGGGAGTAGGGAACAAATCCCTATTGGTCGGCCATTTTGTGCGATTTCGTGTCGAGAGACCGTGTTTTTATTGGAAAAATGTCGTTTTCCTCTGAATTTAATTTAGTTTTGTCACTGTACATGGCGAATTCGGCCGAGAGGATTCGTCCAAATTTTGCTCGTACCGTCCGAATTCAGAACTTAGACATAGAAATGACGTCCGAGATGTCATCTGCGTCGTCCGAATTCGTCTAGAATTCAGACAGATTCAAATGCACAACGTCCGCCTCGTCCGAATTCATCTAGAATTTGGACAGATTCAAACGCACAACGTACACCTCGTCTGCCTTGTCCGAAATCTCCTGAAGTCGTCCGAAAAGGCCAAAATTCCACTTCCTTCACATTTTCAACTAGTCATGCATAACCACAACACCCAGCAAAGCTCGAATGAAACTGTGCTTAACCACTGGAGAAAACACATCAGTGAAGTCTACACCTGGAATCTGATTGTACCCCTTAGCAACTAAATGTGCTTTGTAACTGTCTTCTTCAACACCTGGTGTACATTCCTTTTTCTTGAACACTCATTTGCAACGAATCACTTTCTTTTCTTTTGGCAACTTAACTAAGTTTCATGTGTCATTCTTCTGAAGAGACTTCATCTCCTCCTGCATGACGATCATCCATTTCTCTGATATTTTTAAACTCACTGCATTTGAATAAGTAGACGGTTCTTCACTGGAATCAATGCTTTTAGCTACACTCAAAGCATAAACAACTAAATCTGCTTCACCATATTTCTGTGGTGGTCTATCTCTCTTCTTGGTCTATTCTTAGCAATGGAATACTCTGGTGAAGTTAATACTAGTGATTGTGCGGAAACGGTATCACCCTGATTATTTGAGCTGGTCTGACTTGAAGATTCTGATGTCGACCCTGATTCAACTTCAACCTCAACCTCGCTACCAGATAGATGATTAGTGTTATCAGTCAAGCCTTTAGAAGATGAATTACCAAGCATAGCAGCTTCATGAAATACCACATTTGTGCTCAATATGACTTTCTTGGATTCAGAAACATAACTTATATCCCTTGACACCAGATTGGTATACCAGGAATATACATTTTAATGATCTGGGCTCTAACTTGCCATTATCAACATGAGCATACGCGGGACAACCAAATACTCTCAAACCTGAATAATCAACAGGATTACCAAACCAAACTTCTTCAGCAGCTTTCTTATCAAGAGCATTTGACGGAGAACAATTAACAATATAACAAGCAGTAGCAGCAGCTTCAGCCTAAAATGACTTAGGTAAACCAGAATCTGAAATCATACACTGAACCTTTTCCATTAAAGTTCTATTCATTCGTTATGCCACTCCATTTTGTTGTGCAGTACCCGGGACTGTCAGATGCCTCATAATACCTTCTAACCTGCAGAAAGAGTTGAACTCTTCCGAACAAAACTTTAACCCATTATCGGTGCATAGATATTTTACCTGCTTTCCTGTCTGCTTTTAAAATAAAGTCTTCCACTCCTTAAACGTAGTGAATACATCACTTTTCTTCTTTAGAAAGAACACCCAAACTTTTCTAGAAAAGTCAACAATCATGGTCACCATATAATGTGCCCCTCCCTTGGAAGACACCTATGCTGGACCCCAAATATCTGAGTGAATATAATCAAGTATTTCTTTCGTAGTGTGAGTGGCTGTAGTGAATGTAACTCTCTTCTGTTTCCAAAAAACCACAATGCTCGCAAAAACTGTAATTTACTTGTGCTCTGAGCATTCAAAGTCCTCTTCTGCTAAGCTCATTCATCCCATTTTCACTCATATTCGCTAGACGCATATGCCATAATCTGGTAAAGTCTTCATCTGACAATCAAGTACTAACTGTAGCATCCCCAACAACTGTAGATCCCTGCAGAACATATAAATTTCTAGATTTTCTTTGGCCTTTCATCATAGTAAGAGAACCACGGCTGATCTTCAAAACTCCACCTTCACCGGTGTACCTGTACCCTTTCAGATCAAGAGTACTCAACGAGATCAAATTTCTCTTCAAGTCGGGAATATGTCGCACGTCACTAAGTGTTCTGACAACTCCATCATACATCTTGATTCTGATCGAACCAATTTCTGCTATCTTGCACGATGAATTATTTTCCATCAATACTGCACCTTTTAAGACGGGCTCATATGTCAAAAACCAATCTTTATTGAGACACATATGAAACGAATCCAGAATCCACTCCTCAGATGCCTTTGAGTTTCCGTCAGACACTAATAGAAGATCTCCTCTTGATTCACAATTGTTTTCTTCAGCAACAACTACTTCACCAGAATTCACTAGTTGTTTTCCCTTCTAATCAGCTTCCTCTTTTCTTTTATTCTGCAATTTGTAACACTCAGATTTAATATGCCCCCTTTTCTGACAGAAAAAACAACTTTGTTTCTGTTTCTTGACTTTATCTACTTTTCGAACCTTTTCCATTACTGTTCCCTTTATCGGACCTCTCTGATGTTCAACCTCGGGTAATCAATTCATCTCCTTGAGTTCTGATCCAACTATAAGGTACTTCATCCTTTTTTTTGAAAGCAAAATATCGTAGACTTCTTTCAGAGTCAACATGTTCCGACTGTACAGAATGGTATCCCAAAAAATATTGTACGATGCAGGCAATGAACATAACAAAATCAAATCTTCCTCATCATATTTGCATTCCATTGTTTCCAAATCCGAAACAATTTCTTAAAATGCAGTCAAGTGTTCTTCAATTAAAGTTCCTGCTCCCATATGATGAAAATATAACCGCTGCTTCAAATGCAGCTTACTCGTCAAGGTTTTATGCATGCACAATTCTTCCAATTTTGTCCATATTTCAGCAGCAGATTTTGCCTTCAACACGTCCTCCAAAATTGCATTTGATAAATGAAGACAGATCAAAGATAATGTTTTTCTGTCGCTCAGATGTTTTTCTCCTCGGTCAAAGATGCTGGCATTTTATCGACCCACAATAACCTATTGTTCGATTCCATCTAAGCAAGAACATCCCGCATCTTTACCTGCTATATCAGAAATCTCGTATTCCGATCCAACATCAGAATTTCATATTTCATTGAAGTCATCCCACAAAATAATTTTTTTCCCTAAAAATCCGACAGAATTCAACCGCAAAATTCAAATCCCAGCCAAATTCAGATAAATTCAAAGCAGATTTTTCACCAAAATTCTATCCCCCCGCAATTAACAAAAAATCAAAATTTTTTGATCAACCTGTAACCCAAAAGTTCAGAATTTATCAAACTGTGACACGCAAGTTTCACAGCTTTTCAACAGAGAACAAAATTGCCTTTGTTCTTCTCTTTGGTTTTGGCAGAACCGCCGGTTTCTTGCTCGAGAGGACGCGACAATTGGCAGACGTCG